>PVIR01000031.1:166174-336183 GCA_004026965.1 Petromus typicus
GGTCTCGCTTTGTGGTTCAGGCTGGCCCTGAGCTCAGCCTCAAACTCACATCACAATCCTCCTGCCTCTGCCTCCCGAGTGCTGGGATTGCAGGCGTGAGCCACCACGCCCGGCACTGTGGTATGTGGTACTGGTTGCTGCTGGGTGTGGGTCTCCACACCCAGTATTGTTATGTGGTTACCGGGGAATCGAACCCGGGTCCTTGCGCTTGCAAGACAGGCGCCGGAACCACTGAGCTAACTCCCCGGCCCCGATTCTGTCTTGACTCTTAAAACCCAAATCTGAACCTAAACCAAATAAAAGAATTCCAGAAAAAGATAAAGTTTTAATAGACATGATGGCTGAGGCCTATAATGCCAGCTTCCTGGCATGCTGAGGCAGGAGGATTGCAAATTCAAGGTCATCCTAGACAACTTAGTAAAGCCCTATTTCAGAAAATTAATATTAAAAAATAGGCTGGGAATATAGCTTAGAGGGTTAACCATGCTCCTAGCATGAGGTACTGAGAGTTCAACCTCCTCTCTGGAGGAGATGAGATGAGCTATTACAGTGTTTGAAAATCGCACTGTTCTTTCTTATTCTTTTTGTTAGAATAATGCCAGATAATGGCATTAGTAGAGTCACTCTGTTTAATTCAAGGTTAATAACTAGTGGAAGAAGTCTTGGCTATTAAATGAACTATAATTTTACAAAAGATAGAAGTTATCTTCTTAATCAGTATTATTTATTTAGAACTAAATAGTTGGTATATTTCTCCTGTCCAGTTGTAGAAATCTGCTTCCTTTTAGTTTAGTTCATCAAAGCTACACTAAATTTAATTTTTATCATCACCCCCACTCCACTTCCCAATCTCTCTGTCTGGCTCTGTTTCTCCTTCTGTGTCTCTGTCTCTGTTTTCTTCAGAGATCTTCCACAATTTGCCTCTGTCCTGAGCCTTATGTTTCTGATTTATTGTTTTGTGGTTGAGTTTGGACCCCAAAAGTAGAAATCTTACTTCAAGTTCCAGCTTTGCTACTTTCTGGCTCTATGACCCTATTAGACCTCTAACTTGTCTAAATCTAGGTGTTCTGAAATCTGAAAGTGAGCTTAGAGTAATTTAATTTTCCTAGAATTTTAATGTGCATTAAATAGTAAATAATGTTTAGTGAATATGAAGTAAAAGAGAAATATCTCAAAGAAAAAAATCATGAGAAAATTTGTATGGACTCCTGTATTTCAAGGACAGTGAGAGAAATGGTCTAGTCAGGGAAGAGTTCATTCTGGGGACAGGAGGACTAGATTTGTGGAGAGCCCTTAATGTCATAGTACAGAGAGTTGTCCTATTTTTAGGTCAAACCGTGACATACTAGAAGTTTTAGCAAGAATAATGTGCTGGTGGGCATTTCATATAGATTAAGAGGGAAGAACTAGATGCAGGGAGACTTTCAGAGTAAAAGTAATTTATTTCTGAGGAAGCTGTGGATTTGAGTTGCTTGAACTTTGACTCCAGCTGGTCTGCTCTCCACTTTGACCCCTTCAGCTGCAGCCTTACTTACAGTACACATCAGGCCCCTTGGTCCATCTGATGTTCTTCGTTGTAAGTATATTTAAAGACTTAGTGCTGTAAAAGCAAAAACTTAATTAATGTTATAATAATGCTTAGGAACAAGTGCAAACAGCATGAATGGTGTTTCTAAAAAAGATTTTACTGACTTCTCATAAATTGAATAGGCAGGAATCCGAAAACAATGAGTCCTCTTTTCGAATGAATCCCTCTTTTCAATCCTCTTTTCTAGCTTCTATGTGAAGCTAGAGTCATATAAAAAGTCAGAAACATTTTTGTCCAGCATTCTTTCCATCTCTACCTAAAATAGTATTATGTAGAAACTGATTGCTTCTCAGGAAGTGGTTTGTGGGTGCATGAGTAGCCAGCTTTCAAATGAGTTTAGAACTGTTGGACCTCATCTTATGACATTGTGACTACATGTAATTGTCTCCTGCCGTTGCCATAGTGGAGCCTGGACCCTCCTAGGGCATGGACTGTGTCTCTGTTTCCCTCACTGCATCCTCAGTTCCTAGCTCATTGCCTACAATATTCTTCCCATAAATGAGTAAAATCTAAATCCATAGTAAGGTCAAGTTTAGGGTCTTAAGACAGTGTATTACCAATAAGGATTTTTTTCTGGACTCGGGTCACTCACTTAAGATCTGTGAACCTTAGTTTCATTATCTATAAAAACGCAAATGTCATCTATTTTTACCAATAAATAACACAAATAATATAATAAATAGCATATACCTTCTCTGTTGTTTTTTGTTAAAATATCAGAGAAAAAAACCTTCGAAATTAGACTATATTTTGCTTGACTAATTGGGACTTCTAGAAGCATACTGTGTTGTTTCATGAACAATAATATTGCTACGGGAGATGAACAGAATGTCGACCCCTTGGAGAGATGAAAAATGAACGTTCTAACAAAGGACCAGATAACTGGAGACTAACTTGACTGCGGTAATCAACAAGTGCCGCAAAGACAGTGGGCTGTTATCCAGGGATTAAATGTTATCTGATAATTTTAAAAAGAAAATCTTTAGAACTAGACCTATTTAGCATTAAATAGGAGCCTTTAGTTTTCCTAAAGTAAATATTTGGGTAAGTACTATTTGATGTTGTGCTGGTAGCTTGCCTATATTCATTTTTCTTCTAGTGGACTTACTCTTGCACTTAGTATTTTTATCCAATTAAGGGAAAATGGAGAACTTGAAACTTGGAGAACTCATTCTTTCTGCCACTGAATTAATGGACTGGCCTAAATTTTGCAGGAAAGATGGGAACATATGAGCTTTATTTCTATTTTTTAATTAAGATTAAGGAAAATATCTATATTTTACACATTTATCAGCCACAGTAGCACCTTGAAATTTACTATTTTCTGTACACCTAGGAACTTATTATAAAGAAAAATATTTTGAAACCTCATCAGACATACTTTTTGAATGCTACCTATTTAAAGTTCATGTAACATCCCTAGGGAAAGAATTAAGAATCAAGACTGCTAATTGGAAACCTAAATAAGATTGAGAATCTCTTTTAGTACACAGGCAGTGTGGAGTAGTAGTAAAAACGGTGTATTTGGTAATCAGGAGTCTCATTGCTATTCCTAATATTGTTACTATGTCAGAGGACAGATTTTATTACATTTGACATAGGTCATTCTATGATTTAGTGGAAGAAAAATAAATATTTAAATAATATGATGCTTGATACAAAATGGAGTAAATTTTTAAACTTTTGTAGTCAAATAGAGATGCCAAGAATGCCCATGATCTCCAAGTAAATCAGGTATCTCTCTTTTATATGAAAATATTTTTGCATGTTTAAATAGTAAGGAATTTCTTGGCAGACAGTTTTCCATGTTTCCCTTATGCTTCTTCATGTCTCATGAATGCCCTTTTCCTGTGGACGATTTTCTCAAGAAAGGTGTATAAGGATTCACTGTAGAAGAAAGAAATTGTGTGCTGCTGCCATAATATCTCCCTGCACAGCAGCAGGTAGGTCGTCAGGTTTGCTTTTAAAGCCCATGAACAAAATTGAGCCTTCCCACCCTCGGGCTTCCACTGCTGTAATGCAGCCCGAGCCTGACTCACATCCTGGGCTGAGTAGGACCTCGGCCTCTGGTAACACCTACAAGGCAATGGTGATGCCCTCGCTGGCTGCTGCTACTACTGAAAATAATAAAATAGCCTTTGTCTTTCACTGAGGATTTTAGTTTTGTTTTGTTTTTTAAAATTCGGCCAGCATTTTTGAAACTGTGGTGGGTTAACTTTTTAGCCCACAGATAGGATAATAATATCTCAGACTCTTCACAGGTCTCATGATTTGAATTTGAACAAGTGATTCTAAAATGAAGCACACAGATGAAGTTCTGCATAGGATGCAGTTTGCATATACAATCTGGCACACAGCAAAGCAATTGGAACAAACAACATGAAGTTGTCTTTAATTTCTTACTAAATGGGTCTTACATCTTATCTCATTTGGAACTTCAATCCCTTCTTCCATTGCAGTAAAATATTGGAAATCTATTAATAATGAACTTTGATTTTGAGAGTTGAAGACATAAAACTACAGTAAACTAGTTTCTCTGGTCACACATGTTCAAGTACTTTACCTAAACTATTAAGTTCTTATCATCTTTCCATTTATCTCGACATAAGGGGAAAATTGGAATCTCTTTAAGTGGACAATATAGTATATTTATTTCTTCTTAAATAAAAAGCAAGACTCTGAGATGGAGACATATTAAAGAAGCATACTTTTTACCAAAAACAGAAAAAGAAATGGTTGTTGTTAAACTCAGCTTTGGGCAGTCACAGGTTTCTGTCAGGACCCTGTTTTGGAATAAAGGAGCCGGGGCAGTAAGTGGAAATGGACTGTTAGGACAGTGATGGCCAGCAGGGCTCGCACGCACAGTGGGCTCTTTGTTATCACTGAGGGCTCCAAAGGTCGGCCATCACTGTTAGACATTTCATCCTTAATTCTGGCCACTTTCAAGGTGAGTGGGAAAGGAAAAATAACCCATTAATTTTTACAAGAGTGTTCATTTAAGTGTTTTCTGGGAAAATCAATGTAAAATTTCACCACCATTCAAAATGCAAAGTAATGTATAATATCACTATTCCAAACTGCCCTAAACTGTTACATTTTTAAACAAGCAGGCTTTGATTTATTTCCTTACTACATAAATTCAGCTTCTCAGATTAGATTATTGCTATGTGGATGCACAAAAAATAAATTTGTGTCAGCCTGAATTCCACTTCTGCATTTATTATTTAAACTGTTCTTAACCTTTTCCTAGGTCAGTGATTATCTTGCAGATTTGCTTTTATTCATATCCTTCAGTGAATAAAAATTCCTTCCTTTATGGGTATTATTTATAAGTTAAATATTACTTCTCCATTTACATTAGTAATCTTAAATTATTTAACTGCTTTGGAATTCATATGTTACAAATTTGCCAGATGAAAACTGTCATATGAGTGAATATATTTGTGCTATTTGTCTGTTGCTCATTAAATAGTTGCTTTGGGGTTCTTGGCAAAAATAAAGTGTTATAAAGGGCAGAAGAGAGGAGAGGAGAGGTCAGCTGGTCTTTATCGAAATCTGCTGCTCTGCACCTGGCACTAACTGGGCTTGAAGCAATTTCTGCTCGACCTTAAACAGTGCTACTCACCCTTCCACCTTTGTGTGTTTGCTTCATTGACTTTTACCTAAAATTGTTTAGATTGGAGAAATATGACACTATTCAAAGTAGAGAAATAGTAGAGAGCAAAGGTATGACAATACTTTTTATATTTGATGGGGGATATTATATTGATTCACAGAATAAATAGAGCTTTTTCCTTTAATAACTCAATAGTAAAGTCCTGAGTTGTACAAACAAAACTCTTACATGCAGTTACTAGTTTTGACTATCAAAATTAAGCCAGAATACAAAATATCATATTATTATTAAAATTTTAGGTGATGATTAAAGTTTATTACTTAGGATTAGTAAACCTAGGAGTTGATTTAGCAGTGGTTAAGTGTTGTCTTTGCACTACTGAGTGTATTGTAAGGCCTCAGATGAATCTTGATTTCCCAGACTGATACTTCAAATTTTACACCCTTTCTTGTTGAACTTCTTGAAGCAGAAGGATCACTCAGAGATCACTCAGAGAGGTTGTTATGACCTGTGCCCCAAAGCCTGTATTCACAGGTGTGGCTTTTCTTTGCTGGAGGCTGGATCTGTGTGTGTGATGCTGAGATCAAGGATGTGATGCTGGGCTCAATTCAGGCTGTAGTGTTAGAATTAAAGATGTGAGTGCTGATAAGATTATAAAGGAAAGAATGCTGTTGTCATGCTAGTCCCTTTTGTAAAATTGACTTTATTGGAACATTTAGGTAGAACTTAAGATCTCATTTATCATGGAGAATTTGTGCCTGTACATGACATATCTTGATTCTTATTTATTCTCCTTCTCATTCCCCCCTTCTACCTTTCCTCCCATATACATAAGTTTTCTTTCCATTTAGCTTTTAGTTATTGTCTTTCCCTTAACCTGCTCCCAGAATTCCTTTCCCTTTTGAACACTTTCTTCCTAATTCACCATCACTATTATACATTTTGATCCTTGTTTACACCTTCAGTTTCTCATAGTACAAAAATGATTTACATATGTGTGTTCTATTTACTTACAAATATAGCATCAAGGTACATTCATGTAGCTGTAAATGTCTTAAGAGGATCTTTATGGCTGAATAATGCTCCATTTTATTAAAAAAAAAAACATATCATCATGCTTTTTATTGCTGGCCGCTCTGCTTCACCATGAGCGGCCTCTCCTGTGCATTTCCCCTTTGCCGTGCCACTCTCACTTGGAACCGACCAACTTGGGACTTAGAGCTTCCAAACTGTAATTCATAAAAGCCTTTGCTCTATTAACTTTAGTTGTCAGTTATTTTGTCTCAGAAATGAAAAAACCTACAACAGGAGATCTCTGTTAAACCAAGCATTGTTGGAAGTACAATACAAAATTTTGTCTTCCTATCTGGAAGATATGTCAATGAAGCACATTTAAAAAGCAAAGAAGTATATTTCTGAATGCTTCTGGACCCATGTTGCAAATTATTCCATTCACCCGTATATTCATTTACTGAAATGAAACAAAGAAACAAAGAAATCAGGAAACAAAGAAAAGGCCTTTCTGTTCCTCCTGTGATTTGAATGCTGTCAGGTATCATGGTTGAAAAAGGGTGCTTACTTACGAATACTTACTGCTTCCTTGGAGGATAGTGAAATTTTCTCAATCAAATTTACAGAGTTAACTCCTCCATACATATTCTTACTGTAGGTTCTGGAGATAGCAGCCAATAATTTCAAAGAAATTTCTGCTTAATGGAACTTATACTCTAGTAGATAAAACATATTATTGATGCCTTATCTATTATTTATGAATGAGTCACAAATATAAATAAAAGGACAATTGGTGAAGAATAACATGAGATAAATTGAATTAAGAGGTCTCTGAAGATAACATTTGTATAGAGGCCAAAGGAAATGGAATGATTCAACCAGCTATATGGAGACAGATATCCTAGAAGAGAAACAACGGCAGTGTGCTTGGAAGAGGAACATGCTTGGCATTTTGAGGACCTGAAAGGGAATTTTTATGATTGAATCCAGTAAATGGAGAAAAGTAAAAGGAAATGAGGCCAAAGAAGGAGTGTTGAACTAGGATGATGGATGGTGATCACATGATAGGCTTTATCCAAACTTTAATATTAAATAAAAGGAGAAGCTCTTGGAAGGTTAGAGAAATACAGGAAAATGATCTGACTTAGGCTTTAAGGCAGTGCTGAATGGCAGAACTTTCTGTGATCATGGAACTATTGTGTGCTCTGCAGTGTTTGGTGGTTACTGACCACTTGAAGCTTGCCAAATACAGCTAGGAACTGAGCTTCAAAATTTAGTATGACTTTAATTTAAATAGTAACATGCAGCCAGTGGCTGCCATCCTGGAAAATGCAGTTTTATGTCTTCTATAGTTGAATTGTGGAGCATAGGGTGTAAGAAGTCAGGGAGACAAAGGCAGAGAGAAGATAAAGTTATTGTAATGATAAAGACCAAAACTTAGCAGAACAATTTTTCTTTGTAGGCCTAGTTAGTAAATATTTTAAGTTTTTCACATCCTGTGATCTTTGTTAAAACTACTCTGCTGTGCCCTTGAGGATTTATGAATAAGCTAACATGATACTGTTTCTATAGAATTTTTATTTATTTGTTGGTCACATTTTGCTTCTGGCCTAATTTTTTGACTCTTCTGGATGATATACAATGATGAACACAAAACTTTTATTCAAAGATAGGGTTGACAGAACTTATTGGTGGATCAAATAAGAAGTATGGAAGAAAAGACTGAAATAACTTGAAGAATTTTGATTTTTGCATTTGGTAAAATGGAGTTACCATTTACTAAGATTGGAAAGATCCTGATAAGACACATTTGAAAAAAGAAAATAGGATAAATGTGGCTTTGTTAAGTTTAAGGTGTCTACTGTATATTAAAAAGAAGTTTGGAATTGAGAGAGATCTGAATTATAAATACAGATTTGACAGTTATCAAAAGTAATGTTATTAAAACTAGAATATGAACTGAATTCCCAAAAGTTAGACTTTGAAAAAGAGGGCTAAGAAATGGTCTATGACAAACTCCAGTCTGAAGTAAAATAGTAAAGAATAATGTAATAAAGATAGCTATAAGACAGAGTGAACAAAACCAGAAAATGAAGTTATTGGAGCCAAATGAAAGCATAGCAAATGGGATTCATCAGTACTTCCCAGATGCTGCCTGGGATGAAGTGACACACACTTTTGCACTGCAGTTTGTTTTCATTTTTGTGGGAACATGTTAATCTTTACTGACTTTTGCTAAATTGCAATACACAGTTCCCCCTATTCAGAAGCCTTTCCCGTGTCCCCATTCCCAGTTCCTTGACTAGAAATGTATACTTTAATATGGTCATGAGCCAAAGCATAACACCTTTCCATATGTTTCTGTGGGCCTTGCAATTACTGATTTCTGTTTTCTCTTTTGTTTTTTAATCTCAGTAAGTCTTTCATTACCTTTAAAACATTAGTCATCTATTCAAGACCAACTTAAATGCCTTCCCTTCACAAGTATTTTCCCCTTCTCTTTGTCTCAGCTGTCCACCCTTAGACCCTTGTCATAGCTCTACTTTTATGCTTCTTACTCTGCGTGGGAATTCAGTTGTTCATATTAATTCTCATATTTTAGACACAGTAGGAGCCAGTGTGTGACACAGTAGTGGAAAGATTATGAGGCTGGGTTCCAGCACTCTTTTTAAATTACAGTTCTTCCATTTACTGGCTTATCACTTTTCTCTGTAGCTTAAATTCTTGTGGGCTTCATTTCTTCACCTATTAAGATAAATAAGGTATTATGGGAATTTAATGAAGTCGTCATACTAATTTTGTTTATTTATTTATTTATTATATCAACTTACAGCTGAAGTTTTATTGTATATAATAAAATCAGCACAAGGAAAACACAAAGATTGTTACCACACACGCTTTATATTTCTTATTGTAAACCTCTTTCCTTGCATGTAGTTTTTTATATTTACATTGAAAAGATTATGCTTTAAGTTTTATGCCCTACATGAATTAATGTTAAATTTCTTTTATTTCATGTTCTTTACTGAAGTTTTTTTAAATCACTTGACAGTTTATTCACTTGATAACAGCACATGAACATCTGATTCTTTCTTTGCTCCCAATTGCCACTTTTCTTATGGATCAAGAGAGTATCACTGAGTGAGAGGGAGCTTCAACCAAAGTCAATATTTATAACTTTTTCACTAGACCTTAAAGCAGTGTGTGAAAAATTTATGACAGTGCATCAGGTAGAGAAAGGAAAAGTTATATGAGGAACTAAACCTTTGGCTAATGGCTTCATGAACCGTGGACGGCAAGAAGCATAGTTGTTCTTGCCTGAAAGTAACTGTGAGGAGGTTGTTTTGAAAGGATTATTTCTGTGACAGTAGGTGCTAGGATCATTTTTATTGAGACTTCCTACTGATGCTGTCACATAGAGTTTACCGAAGACAGCTTTTTATTTCAGAACCATTGATAACATTAAGACTTATAGACTGTCTTAAACCTTTGTGAACATATTGAATCAATCAAAGAGTACCTTTCTTTGGTAGATTTAAGTTGGACTTTCTGTCTCTCACTTGGAAAATAGTTGCACATGTTAAGAATCTATCTGCTTTATTTATTTATTTTTTTGAGAAAGAGACGCCTCTCTATTTTTTAATTAGAGAATAACAATGTTTTATATAATGTGTATCATATTCTTAAAAGAGTGGCCAAAATATTACTAAGAATTCAAATCAGGAACAGAAAAGATTTTCTCTTACAAAGGAGAAGCAAATACAAAGACAAAACTTTCTTTTTGAACAACAGAAACTAATATCATAAATGAAATGAACTAACATTTATCTTTAAATAGTTTTGAAATAACAGAATAGATAATTTGGGGAGTTACATTAACTTCTTACTTTTGTATCATACATATACAGTACACACACACACACAGGAATATTTAAGAGATAGACAAACACAGATTTTCTCATAAGTGAAACCATGGTTAGTGAAAACTTTCCTTATGTCAATGTGTTCTAGCTACTTGGAACTTTCATTATGTTCCATTATAACGTAATATAAAATTATATAAACTGCATTAGGGTTTTTACCTATTTAGTTATTATGTAAATTAATAATTTTCTATGCATAAATCATACTAACACCTTTAAGGTCTTCTAGTCTAACCAACCTTCAACACATGAACTTTCTCTGCTGTTCCTTTATTATTGTGAATTTTATTCATCCTGATACGGAGACCACTGATTACACAAAACTGTATCTCTTAAAGAAACTCATTTCATTCTTTAATGAAATTCCCATTAGAAAAGGCATTTTAATATAAAGCACTGTCTCCTCCCATTCTCACATAAGTACTCTAGTTCTGGCCTTTGGGTTGTTACAGAAATGGTCTGACTTGTATTTGACAAACCAGTCTTTCAGAAATATGAATGACAGGTGAATCATTCTGTTCTATAAACTGTTTGGTTCTCAGATCTGTTGGTTATTGATAAATTTTCTCCATTTCCCTTAAGAATCAATTTTCATGAAAAGCTAAAACCAGCAAATACAAAAAACTTAATTCCATGAAACACTTGAGGCAGGCTGACAAAAAAAATGAGAATGAATGACAGCTGTCTTGGTGACTGTCTTTTGAGTAAATATATAATTATGCCATTTTGTTTAAAAAATGTACATTTTAAAGAAGACAGTAATTGACTTCAGTATTGTAAAATTGTTAAAGCAAGACTGCTTTTTCCAATTCTAGTATATGTGCTGCCGAAGCAAGCACAAAGCAATACTGCTTGATTATTTGTCATTAATCAATGGATTTGGACTCACCATACTGGCCTAATGTACAAACCATACCAATTCCAATTTGCGGAACTGAAGAAAGAGAAATGTATTAAAGATACTGCCATGTAACTACATATTTAGTCAAGAGGAAGCAGAAGCATCAGTTCCTGATATTAGGAAACAAAGAAAGGGGCTCACTGTGCCTCCTGTGATTGGAATGCTGTCAGGTGTCATGGTTGAAAGGGGGTGCTTCCTTACGAGTGTTTACTGCTTCCTTGAAGGATAGTGAAATTTTCTCAAGCTTTTCTTATATTTTCAGTTATGTGTTTTTCTGTCATTTTATTTAATAAGCCTTCTTTTTCTAATCTTTGTGCTCATATTTTAATACAAATTTTTAAAAAAAGAATTGACAAGGTCACAATAAATATCTGTAATTCTTTTTTCCTAAATGTTTCCATCTATTCAGGAAATATATTATTTTCTAATAAGAGAGGACTGAGAAAATTTCCTTTCTTACATCTAAAATAGACTGATCTCTTGGTCAAAGAAATAAGATTAATTAAATGTTAACCTGGGAACTTCCTAGAGCAAGATATAAAGTAATTGATCTTTAGAAATTAAATATTACAGCATTCAGAAGAATAATCATTGGCTACTCCGATTTTTTTTTCTTTAGATTTAGGTAAAGGAGTAAATATATAGACTTTTGACAATTTATGGAACAGCTTTAATTTTCTGTTGTTCTCATGTATTGGTGCTCTTTCTAATAACTACAAAACAAGGAACGTTTAAAAAAAATAAAATGAAAAAATCCTTTAATTCCTGGGGCAGCCTACTAGGGAACTTCTTTTCATTTTGCATAGTACAAATGAGATTACTGTAGGGAAGATAATAATTGATAATAAAAAATATACCAGTCTTTTACCAAGAGTTGAAGTTATATTCTTTGTATGGACAGTGACCTTATAAGGGAAATCATAGGGGCAGGCAAGCAGGACATCCAAACATGGAGTATTGGAATTAATTGTCTATACTTACCCTTTGGCAAGTGTTCTCATTTGCCTTTATTCCTTTCAAACAGATGATAGATTAATAATGGTACTGATGTACTAACTGAATAAGACTCTAAAAAATAACTTTCGATATAAAAAACAACTTGGTGAGCCACCAGCTATTTCAGATTAGAGAGATTCCAAATTTCTCCTTAAGGGAACCAAACAACTGTGCCCTGGTTTGTGGCACAGGGGTAGGACCACCAGTTTGGCTAGATATTCACGACTGTTTGGATATATTTATAAAACCATTAGTCTTCCAGCTCTCTCCTGTCTTCCCCAGTATTCTTCCTATTATTTATTAACAGTCTGAGCATACAGCAAAAAAAAATAAATAAATAAATAAAGAAGGCCAAGTCTTTATCCTCAAGAAACTTATAATCTAAAGCATTTTGAGGAAAAGAAATATCCAAAATGCTAAAGTTGAGAATAAAACTGTTTAGAATTATGGGTTCTATATTTTTCTTCATATTTTATAAAAGTTAACTCATAGGAATAGACATACATGGTGTGGTGACCCTTATTCATTTGATCTAATGCCATATAAGATATAAATATCTTTGCTCTATTTTCATTTGACTGTGTAAGCCTCATTTAAGTCTTTATAATCCTTACAAAGTAAATTTTTTGTTCAACTAGAAAATGATATTTAGTCCCCTCCCCCAGATTTCAGTTTAAACATGTGACATTTAAATAGAAGTGTAGCATGTTTAACATAGATCATCAAACATATTTCAACCTGTAATAATTTATAATTTGTACAACAGTATTTCAGTCAAAGCTTGGTGTGGCTTAGATATTTTAATGTTTTTTAATGTTGTAATAAAATTTACATAACTTCAAATGTCCTGTTTGGAAGACTTAAATGTACAGCCCAATGACATTAAATTCTTTAATATTATTTATTATACAACATAATTTTCATCATTGATCTCTACAACTTATGTATCAAAACTGAAGATCTTACCCACAACATAAGTCTCTATATTCCTTTTAATACCTTTATGTTTTTTAGTTTTTCATCTGGAACATAAATAAAACAATATCCAGGTATCCTTGGCTCTTCAAAAGTAGTTAATGCTATTTAAACACTGTATAGTATTGATGGGATTATAAAATTTGTGATATAAAAGTGCTGAATTGTAGAACTATGTAACTTGAAAAACAGCAGAGAAAAAAATAGTATGTCTAGTGATTTTAAACACTGGTACATAGACCAGTGTGAAATTTGGCAGAAGGACACATTTTGGATTCTGGCTCCAATACTTACCCTAGATAGTGTCTTCTAGAAAAACTTCTTAGCCTCTCTGAGCCTCTATTGTGTCACCTTAGAGATCATATAATAAAGGCTCTTGTTTTCTACATCAAAGGAGTATCGTGAGAAACCAAGCAGTTAATTATGTTCAAGTAATTCTGTTCTGAAGATCAGAACTAGCACTTAAAAATGTTAACATATATGTTGTTTATGCTATGTACCTGTGTGTTTCTATGTTATAAAGTTTGTTATTCTTACAATATTTAAATCAGATTCTTAGAATCAAAACAGCCGACTTTTTATTCTACCAATGCCGTAATTAACATTCTATCATTGCTCAGACTTTATTTCATATATGCTCAACTCAATATGAAGACTTTTTTTTTTTTAACCAACTCTTTACCAAACAATAGACAGTGGCACCTTTGGCAGGTCAGATTTGCATACGTAAGTTGTTTGTTACCCACAGAAGAGCTGTGTTGTATCACTAGGACAGCTTCCTCTAGCAGCCCAGTGTAAAAGTTGGTAACACCTGAAAACTCAAATTATTAATGAGAATATCCAAACTACTACAAAGAGTTTAAAATTAAATCTTTTAAGCCTGTGAAGTCATTATCACAGTAAGTAGGGAGATGATGATGGGTCATAAATTGGTTTTCCATTTTATTTAAACAGGACCTGGCAGAATATAAATGAAATTGTTGAAGTTCACTTTTCTCATTATAATTATTCACTTTTTTAAAAAAAATTCAAATCTTTATTAATACATTGTGAATACGCATCATCATCATATTCAACATTAAGAGTTTGTACCAGAATATGACATGACTTGATTCTCATTTTTCCCTTCCCCCACCCACTCGGAAATGCCCACCCCACCACTATGTATATAAGCTTTATTTCCTTTTCTTTTTACTACTATCACATTCTTTTTCCCCTCAGTATTTACTCCTACACCCTCCTTCCCTTTAAATATTTTGTTTTACAATATCGACTATATATACTAGAACTCATGTACATCTTCATTTTCTTATACCAGAGAAAAGAAAATAAATAAGTCACAGGTGTGTAATTATTCATTATTTAAAGACATGGTTATGAGGTTGAAACTTTAAATGGTCTCTCATTTCTTCTCTCCTCTTATTTTTCCCCAGTAATGGATTAATCACCTCTACCACATTAAGTTTCACAATTACCTCTTGCTCCATTATTGCCCACTGACCCAACAAAACCCTCTCTTTCCATATTTATTTTATGCTCATTCTCCCCTTCTCCTAAAGAAATTTCCTCTAGCCTGAGGTCCTTTTCAGACACTACAGTTTTTATCTAAAGTTTATCCAAATAGACTGCTCCTTTTCTTTATTTTACCATTCACTGACTATAATCTTTCTCTTTTGAATACTGTTCTCTCATCTTCTGTCTAGAACAGCAATTTTCACTACCTGCATTATAATCTGAGTAGTTTTTAAAAACCAGTAATGTTTGAAGACCACCCGAACAACTTCTTATTTAATTGCCCAATGATAGACATGACTCTGATCATTTACAACCTCCTTCCTGAAAGTTCTGATGTGCAGTTTGGTTTTAGAGCCACTGCTGTGATCACTGTGATAACTGGTAACTCTTAAATCCAACAGGTTTTCTACCTGATATTTTTCCTCGTATTATTTTTTTAGATATAAGTTAAAATGTAGTCCTTACATTTATAAATGTTCATTAATTAAAACAGTGTATTCTATTTTTTCTCTCTTCTTCCTACTTATTTTGCTTAACTTGTTGACTCACTTCTCCCTGCCTATTGCTGAATACTGTCTCTGCCTTATTATCATCATCATTATTTTTAATCAGACTCAAACCCAGGGCCTTTCATATACCAGACAAGCACTGTAGCCCTGAGTTAATTTATTAAATGTAGATTAATGACTTTTTTCCCCTTGCTTTACTGTTACATGTAACACCACTCTGTTTTCTTCCCAAAATCGACAGCCCTTATTGTAAACTGCCTTTTAGATATCTTTACTTGCAAATTCCTTTGGCTTTCACATCCAAAGATTTCATCATCCTGTGAGTTGCTTTTTAGCCAGTTGTATCATAAGCACGATGTTTTATCTTTAATTCCATCTTCCTTTCTGTCATTACTAATAATTATCTAAATCCTATAGATTCCATCCTAGGAATTGCTCCATGGTTTACTATTTTTTAAAATATTCCCACAGACATTAATCTTATGCTAGCTGTAGGTAGACAACTGAAATAATATCCTAGCTGATCTGTGCAGTGTCCTACATAGTACTATCATATTATTTTTCAGTCTCAGTTCTAATATTTTTTGCTATCTTTTAAAAATGTCTAAGCCTCCCTATTGACTGTAATTGAATAGAAACAATTAGTGTGAACTTCTAGGCAATGAGTAGTAAGCCCCTGCCACAATTCCAATTCATCCCCATCACTCTTCTGCGAAGACTCTGCCTCCACCAAACTGAGCTACTTCCTGCTATTCGCCAGCTTCAACAGTTTTCTATCTCAGGACAACCTACTTCCTGATCCCCTTTCTCTGTTTCTCGGAGAGAAGCTACCTTTCAATAAATTCTTCCTATCTTTAAATAAATAAATAAAGAAATAGGTCGATAGGTAAAAATCTTTAAAAGTTGCCTATCCTGTCAAGCTTATTAAATATTTCTGAATCCTCTAGGCAAAATGATTTTTGCCATAAATTGCTAGGCTAAATAGACCTTTTTCATGGTAGCTGACTTGTAAATTCAATGTAGAATTATTAGCTTAAAGTTTCTATTTCTTCAGTTACATTTAAGCAGGATAAGTATTAATATTAGAAAGAGGTTGTGGCTCACTTTGATATATGTCATGTGCAGAACTTTGTGAGAGTTTTTGATTTGTGTTTTGAGATGGGGTTTCACTATGCAATTCAAAATGAACTCAAACTCTGTGTAGCCCAGGCCAACATCAAACTCACAGCAATCCTTCTACTTCAGCCACATGAGTGCTAGGATTACAGGCACACACCACCATGCCCAGCTATGTCAGGAATTTTGTATAGCAAATTGATCCTTAAAAATATTCAAGGTAAAGACTTTCTTTTAGTTTTTGTTTGTCTGTTTGTACTAGCAATGCTATCTTTCCAAACTAGACTTCTTGTGAAAAATGCCATTCAGCCCTTGAGTTTAGTGACAAAATAAACATTCCAGAAAGTTAGACCCCATTTATTTTTCTATTCTTTTAACTTTGCATGCTTTCTATGTTCCTCGATTATTAAATCCAAATTGTCCTTATGCTGTCTTGAA
The DNA here is from genome assembly GCA_004026965.1 of Petromus typicus. NCBI lineage: Eukaryota > Metazoa > Chordata > Mammalia > Rodentia > Petromuridae > Petromus > Petromus typicus. The sequence continues at coordinate 182,763 of PVIR01000031.1, forward strand.
AGAAATGGAATTTCTCAGTAATAGAAAACAACAATGTCAGTCTATTTGGGAGGCTGTTAATGACTCATTTATAATGCCTGCAGACACATGGAGCCTAGAAAAATTACATGTACAGCATCATTGCCTTTGTGTTAGCAGTGTTGGAAATGGCAGGGCTTAGTGCCACTTTTTATAGACAAAAATTCCTGTAGGAGAATGAGCTTTATTGTGGAATGGAATGCCAAACTGATAACTTCTCTCTCATCGGCCTTCTGCAAGGTGTTCCTTGGGCTTAACTGGGGACTATGTACCTATTTAGCTGCTCAGTTGTTCTAATTATTGTGGCATATTTTGCATAGATCACTTGGATCATGTATTTTTGGAATATCAAGAATATCATTTTCAGAGAACATGTTTATAATCTCTAATAATTATTTCATAGTCTCTAAACTGTTAACTTCTAATCTGAAGATGTGTTACTGACATCTTCAGGGGTGCTACAGACAGGAGTTTGGATACCATATGAACCAGGATATCTGTAAGTTCCCTTCCTCAGCCAAGTTGTGTTGTTACTTCCATTCTATCTGAGTTGTTTCCCAGTACTGAAATGAAGATGCTACAGACATATCAGTCCTTTTTATATGCAGAAGACTTTTATAAAACAGATAATGCTTTGACAGTTTGTAGGTTTGGAAGAAAGTGAAGCTAACTGATCCAATGGAGATTGATATAGAACCTGAGATCTAACAGTGCAATCTGAAGTATGAAGTGTAATATAAATGCAAATTACTTGGGGTGGTATAACACCTGACATCCCTGATATTCCTATCTTGTCTACCTTATTTTATACTTACTATAGTACAAGACGGTTTTCCTTATAAGCCAAGACATTTTGCGAAAGGATAACTTGAGACTGTATGAAATCTACCTGCAGGGGTCACGGGGAGGCGGGGGGGGGGAAGATAGAAGGGATTTGTTATGCTAGATAATTGTAGGATCAAAGTAAACAGGCTTCTGCAAGATTATTTTCTTTACAATTTATGGTGGAGCTTGAAGTCCTTGTCAGGCTAACAGGAAGAAGAAAGGGATAGAAAAATCAGAGAGAGACAAAAAAAAGTTAGAACTCATGAGAAAACTACAGTTTTTTCAGTTCTCAATATCTCCAACCCTAAAGATGTAGGGATCCTCTAAGAAAAACCCATACCCCCGTCACTGAGCTAGAGACACACCTGGATCAAAAGTCATACGGTTTAAAACCAAGCAGCAGGGAGTAAGTGAGGGAGAGGAATGTTTCTGTCTCTGCCTATATTGATTGTTTGTATTCCACTGATCTCTTTGGCAGGATCATTCTGTTCTGCTTCTGAGGAAAAGCTTTCCCATAAGGCTCCGCTAGCATAGACATGTCTGTTTTTATACTCTGCTCTGGACAGTTACCATACCAGTGTATGTGCTCTGCCACCTTTGGATTTAGACAGATGGGTGGCTTAAACTCTTCAGGCATAATTAATACAACCACAGCCAAGATGTATGTGTATTATGATAGATCTTGGGCATTTCTCTCTGAAAATTACATAGAATCACTGGAAACCCATTTAGTTGGGAAGAATATTATTTTGCTTTGCTTTACTTGGGTTAAGAGTATGGGAGTTGAAACTCCAGAAACTTCTTTAATTATATTTCTGTTTTTGTATTGTTTTTTGATAATTCTGGCTTACAACTGCTCCTCCATTTGCTCTTTGATCCATCATCTGGAGAGAAGTCATTTGTTATTTTGTTTGTTGAGCTTCAAGGTCAGTGGAAAGGCCATGTGTTAGGGATGACTCAAAGAATTCCAAAGCACATATATAAGAAGAGGTAGAGAAATGCGTTTGAACTGTGATGAAAATAGAAATAATAAAATGGAAATTTCAGGTATTTTAAAAATTCTGAATTTGTAAAGTCACCTTCTTTGCTTTGTCATCCAGTGCTTACATTAATAAAATGAAATAGATGCTCTCAAGTTTCCACTAAAAAACAAAAGAAGAAGAAAAAGCTAGAAAATTGAACAGAAGGCTCGGAATTTGCCCCATGCCAGGGAGTTAGAACAGTAGTGAAGCAACAATGGCAAAGCCACACCTGCGTAGTGTGTAACATCCAGCTACTATTGCTTCACTGCCGCCCTTCGTATCATGAGCAGAATTTTTCTTTTGAAGCCCAAAGTAACCCAAAACACATTGCAAAGGAGGTATGGGAAAATACAGTTCAACTTGCCCCAGCTACCTGTGTGACAAATTAGCTTCATCAGTTATGACTCCTTCATCAGTTCAAAAGGGTTCTAGTAGACAGGCTCAAGATTCCCTCAGCCTTCTCAAAGTTTCAGTCATAATCACTATGTACACCAGTCTGTATGTAATTATATTAATAGTGTCACTGTAGGTATTGGCCCATTGTTCTTAAGGATAAATTTTTCTAATACAGCAATCTTATTAGTAAATAATGAAGATACCAATGAAGTTATTTAAAAATTTCATCTGCAATTTGTGACATCAGTTTTATAGCATTCTTTGTTTGGTTTGGTTTGGTGAACTGACTTTGATAAGTCAAAGGATACCAGCATGTCATTAAGCAGTATTTCTTGCTATCATTATAACCATTTGAGATAAAATACTGCTGAGTCAAAGAAAGAGTAGGACTTGACAGGCAGAATTCATATGCACCACCTTTTACATTGTATCCTTCAAGTGAGTTTATGACCCTTTAAAAGCTCCAGGACCATGAAATTTCTAATTATCTACACATTTTATAGAAAAGAGCCTGAATAAATATTAGCATCCATGTACTCCCAAGAGTTGTCTCTTAACTTTCATGATCTTGACCCAATATTACCTGCTGGGATAGAAGTTAATAGGCTTTGGAAACGCATTGCACCTTCATCAACCTGGTGACAAGATTCACAGTGAGAGTCTATTTAAAAAAAAAAAAAACCTCTGGAAACACTCCAATAGTGTTGGGCAGTTTCATAGTTTATTTGTTGTTTTTCATCAGATACAGTCTAACTTTCCTTCTACGATGACAATATAAAATGCTTCACAAAGAAAATTGCTTTTTTTCCCTGGCAGTTATTTTCCTAGTTAACACTAATTCAGAGATGTTGGTACTATCGGAGAGGAAAAAAAAAAAATCCACTTTGTTACTTTTCTTAGTTCTCATATGGTCTAGCAAAGTTTCACTTCATGCCATGTCATGGGATCTCCTTGAATGATGACCATTAGATCATAGGCATTGCTTATTAAAGGAAGAATGAGCCTAGCAGACAACTAGGCTGACATTAGTCACCTCCTTTTAGAATTCAGTGGCGTATGACACGGAGAGTTGGAGATAAGTAACTTGGCTGAACCCACTGTTCCCTGGCTGACCCCTGCCTGCACCTCATCTTCATCGATGTCCAGTCCAGTCTGTGTTCAGATTGCACTCTGCGCTATGATACCGTCAGGGAAGGCTCTGTGTTGCTTCTGAGCATCATTATGATGTTTCTGGGTTAGTTGTGTTCAGACTGTGTCTTGCACCACTGATGTCCTAGGTCACAGATAAATTACGTAGTTCTGGCCAGTGAACAACAAAATCTGCAGAAACTTTTGGGGAAAGGTTTTCTCTTATTCTTCCACTTGTTCTTGACACCTATGACATCTGCATGTGTGTTTAGCCATTTTTTTTTTAATCTTTATTGGTACATTAAATATACACATCATGATTGCACTCCATAATGGGGATTTGTACCAGTATAAGACACAACTTAATTCTCATTTTTTCCCATAGCCCCACCCACCCTACCACCCCCCCATATATATAAAATTTGTTTCCTTACTTTTTTGTTACAATGTTTAGCCATTTTTTAAATCAAGACAGGACAAGTGTTTGATGACCAAAGAAAAAAGAAAAGACTTTAAGTCCTTAATGATAAATAGAGCCACTGAATTCTGAAACTGCCTTAGCTTTGGAAATCTTGTCATGAATGTTAACAATTATGCTTAATGTATTATCTGCTGAGGTGGATATGGTGATTTGGCACTACAGAAATTCGTCAAGCTTCTCCTTGTGTAACATTTGAGGCTGTCTATCCTGGTCTTCCCTATAGCAGTAATTAGGGTACAAATTAGGTCCCTCCTGAGGATTTAGCTCAATTGTTCCAGAATTTACCTGGCAAGCGCAAGGTCCCAAGTTTGATCCCTGATACCACCTGCCACAATGCCAGGCATGTTGGGCCATGTATATAATCCCAGCACTCAGGAGGCAGAGGCAGAAGGATTTCCATGAGTTTGTGGCTGGCCTGGAGTACGTGGTGAGGTTGGGGCCAGACTAAACTACAAACTGAGACACTGTCTTAAAAAATAATAAATAAAGGGCTGGGGAGTTAGCTCAGTGGTTCCGGTGCCTGTCTTGCAAGTGCAAGGACCCAGGTTCGATCCCCGGTAACCACATACCACACTGGGCGTGGAGAATCACGCTCAGCAGCAACCAGTACCACATACCACAGTGCCGGGCGTGGTGGCTCACACCTGTAATCCCAGCACTCAGGAGGCAGAGGCAGGAGGATTGCTGTGATGTGAGTTTGAGGCTGAGCTCAGGGCCAGCCTGAACCACAAAGTGAGACCCTGTCTCAATAAACCTAAAAATCAAAATAAAAATAAAAATAAAAAAATAAAAATTATATATATATATATATATATATTTAAATAAAATAAGCCCCTCTCACAGCTGCACTCATAAGGTTGAGATGGAGGCACTGAGCTGAAAATAATAGCTTCGTGGCTTGATTATTTTCCTGAAGAAATATGGGAATCTTAATATTTTTGTGACACTATCATAAATCACTTGATAAATTTCCTTTTTCTTAGGTTTCTTGTAGTGTTGACATCCTCACTCATCATAGTAACAGGGGCTAATACTTCCCTGGTGGATCACCTCTGTAGTGTCATTGAAGAAGAACTCATGGAAGCCCAGCTTAGATAGACCAACTCCATCAGGTCTTCTATCATACTATAAGCATCAAATTTCTGATATGAAATCCCTTTCTGTTTAAAATAACTAGACTATTTTCTATTGCTTACAAAAAAAAATTTTTTAAAAACCCTCCATAGCACTTTTAGTCTGTTTTCTAACACAGCTAAAGTAATCCTGGTTTTAAAAGGCACATGCCTAATAAAGAATAGAGTTAAGACTTATCCAAGTTACCTCAAGTTACAATAGGTTCAGGCCACTTCCCATGATAGCACATGTGGGAAGTCTGTAAGTTACTGTTCAAGTCATGCATGATGACCACTTCTTTTTCTTTCATTTCTTGACCCATCCCTGAGTCTCTTAAAGTAACCTTCCAGCAGGTGCCTTAGTCCTCTGGGTGTCTCTTCACACTCGAGGTTTTGGCTGACATGAGTATGTGAGGGCCTTCCCATTGCTACAGCTCTGCAGCTACCCTACTGTTCTTTTAATTATATTTTTAAGAAAATTGTTTCAATGTAGCTTTAAGAAAAATGCAATCTCTCCTTTTTCTTTAGCTGACCTAAGATACTATTAATAATGTTTTTTACTATCATTATATCAGAAATTTTTGAGTGTTTCTGTCTACTAGAAGAAAGTCCAACACATAGCTACGTTTATATTCTACTCCCTTGGACTTAATGGGACTGAGGAATTGTCTCCTGAACTGTGGAAATACTATCTAGGTGCTCCAGGTGAGCTATTCGACACTAAATAATTCAAAATCCTAATGACTTATCTAGCTTTGACATTTGAATCTTAAATATCGTATAAGATGACTAGATGAACATTTCACTATAATATTTTGAAACCTGTGTTATCAAGAGTATCTGGGACATTGTCTGGTGCTTGACTATGCTGTTATACTGATTATAGTATGACTTTCTCAGTTCCTTCCAATGAATTGTCATTTACTCATCTGGATTAGCGATATACTTGTGTCTGTAACTAACTGATTACAGTGATTTCCTCAGGGAATGATGAAGTTATTTTACTAGAAATCCACTTACACATTCTTTAAATGCTTTCAAATCTGCAAAATTGACACTTTGTATAGTTGATGTGCTTTTGTTGTTTTGTAAGACGCATGAGAGATACTGTGATGCTTGTGCTGGGTGGCACACTGTCTCTGCTGTACTCCGTCTTGGACCCTCCTTTCTATCTCCAATGATTGTTTCATTTATTTATTTATTCATTTATTTTTCTCTTGTAACCATTGGATTCTTTCTACTGCTTCCTCATGTTTGGATTTTGCAACAGTAGGACAGTCCTCACTTGGAGTTACTACGAGCTCTTGAGAAAGCCCTTATAGAGATTTAGGGTTCCTTCCTATTCCTGCCTTGTTTTTCTGTGAGTTACCTACAGACATAAAATGGAATACAGCCTTCCACATTGGCTTACCAGGGTCCTCTTGATCACTAAAAACTGATTTGCGTGTAACTATTTGCTCACAATGAGCTACACTTGGATGACAAATTAAGACTTTCAACCAACAAAGTGTTGATTTTCCAGAAAATTCTACTTTATGAAAAATTGGAAAGTATAATTTACTTTACAAACAGGCTTATGTGTCTTAAGCAAGTTTCATAGCCTGCAGCAAAACAAAAAACAAAACAAAATAAAACAAACCCCTACATTTCTCCCAGACAGAGGAATCACGATCTGTTAAAAGGTACTGCCGGTGGCATATTTATATTCAGATTAGTTCCCCAGTATTGCTCAGTTGTTGTTTTTATGTTATTTTGTTTTTTAAGTTGAGATTATACATACAATAGCATTTGATGGGCTACACAGCTCAAAGGGGTGCAGCCTTCCTTCCTGGGCCATTTGGTCCCCTGAAGTTGACCTGAAATTTCTACTAGATTATGTGCTGAAAACAGGGGAAACATGTGCTTTTAATAGCAAAAGAACAAAGAAAAAGGAATAGTTTTCCATTTTCCCAGCTGCCCTCTGGTGGCAAAGGCAGAATAGTCAGCAAAGACAGTGAAGTTTGCTTTTGAGGTGCTGCTGGAAATTCTTAAGAGGGTCTCTCCTACCAAGGTCTTTTTTCTACCTGCATGTTTCTGAAAAGGAAGAGCAGAATATTGGGTCTCCTAATTACACTCTGCCTCCCAACGGCATCTGTTCTTATCATAGTGGTACCAGGCTCTACCAGCTCAGTCAATACTTGTATATTAACAAGAGACAATCGATAGAAAAATTAAAAAGGAAAGTCAGGGTAATTAGGCTAAAGCTGCTGCTTATGAGTTTTCAATAATTACTTTAGCTTCCTCTTGTTTTCTCATCTTCAGAAAAATAGGGACTGATTGAAAGACTGGGTCGTGCTTGACTGAGGACATGTCAAAATTACACAAAGCCAGGCAGGAAATAAAATTAAGCTCTGTTTGTTTTAAAGTAGTAAAAGGGGCTTGGCATGATGGCAGGGGAAGAATAGCCGTTGATTTAAATGTGCCCATCGGCAGCTGTGCCATTGTTGGTACCTGTTTTATGTCATCAGTTTCTCATCGCTGGCAGAAGCCCACTCCAAAGCACTGCGACATGTCATGTATCCAAGCTTCAAAGGAAGACAGTGGATAAATTTCTCCCAGAACATCAAGATTTTTCTGGAAATTAGATGCCATCCTTCACAAAACTATAAAATAAGTCCAAACCCCAGCGGCTGACATCATCCCCAATATTTCAGCCATTGTTCTTTATGGATGTAATTGACAGGACTTCTGACAATCTGTTTATTAGGGCTTAATGATCAAGCCACACACATTAGGTGAATGAACCTAATCTTTATACTTTGGCTACTCTGGCAGTTTTGTGCACTGGTTCTATATGTCTTCTAAATAAACTACACTTACTGTCTTTCTAACTGCTACATATTGGGTTGGTGCATCTATCTCACAGGGGAATGGATAAATAGGAGTCTTGGTTTTGAGAGATGAAACACTAAGGAGAAAGAATAGTTTGGGGAGAGAGATATTTCATGTTTTATATCCACTTACACTGTTCATTGGTGCTATTTCTGTCAGCTCAGAGCACTTTATAAACGTTACAATCAAATTATATACCAACATCATTTCATTTATAGCTAATATGTAGCTGTTAAACATCTGCCAAACACATATTTCCTGCAGGCCAAAGAAAAATGTAGAAGAGAATTAGTTATTGTTAAATATAGACAGGAAAATTAGATGTACAGAATATAAAATGAAATATTTATTGAGCACCTGCTATGTTAAAAACACTATAAAAAGCTCTCTAGGTAAAGGAAATGATAGAGTAAACTGTTGCCGCCATCCCCAAATCTCACCCTCCTCACTTCTCAGTTTGTTCATTTGTAGTGAAAGAATCAGTATTTGAATCCAAGACAAAAAGAAAACACAGGCTTTTAAACCTCTTATTATACTTTTATTTGAATTTTGTTTTTAGAATTTTTTTTAGGGGACGTTGAAAGTGGTGAAGCATGTTCCTTACTCAGTGAATCAAACATCTCATCGATACAGAAATCCATGGCAGTGAGATCTAGAAATACTGCATTAAATATATAATTCAAAGGCACCAAAAAGCAAGATGAAGAAACACAGGCAGAACTAGAAATTGGATGAGAATTATTGTTAATTAATCTTAACAATGCAATTGATTTAATATTGTTTTACTATCAGTTGAACTAACATACATGAATCTCACCTACAATTGGAATTTCCAGCAAAGAATGGTAGGACTGATTGATTTGTGTGTCAGATTATGCCAGGGATCTCAGGAAATTTGAGACTCTTTGCACTATTTTGAGAACAAGGAATGAAAAAATCATCCACTCTTGGGGCCAGGGATTTAGCTCAGTGATTCCAGGGTCTGCCTGACAAGCTCAAGGTCCCAGGTTTGATCCAAGGTATCACATATCACAATGCTGGGTGTGGTGGCTCATGCCTACAATCGCAGCACTTGGGAGGCAGAGGCAGGAGGATTGCTGTGAATTTGAGGCTAACCTGGGCTGCATAGTGAGTTCAGGACCAGGCTGAACTACAAAGTAAGACCCAATCATCCACTCCTGGACATATCTGACAGCTGAATATTTTGGTACAGTTTGACCATGCTCCCTAATGATCAGAAGCTTCTGACTGATCCTTCCATTGTTATGTTATAGTAATAGCCTTCTTTAGCTTTATTATATTTATTGGTTTTATTGATACATTTTATATACACATTATGATTACGGTCACCATTGAGCTTTGTACCAGTGAGTGATACAACTTCTCACTTTTCCCACTCCCCTGCCCCTGAAAACCTCCATCTCATATATATATATATTTTTTTCATATATATTTTCACATATATATTAGCGCATATATTAGCATATACATATATAACTCCATATATACATATATATATGCTTTGTTTCCTTTTTTTAACCATCAGTTTTTTTGCTTCTTTACTTACTGCTACCACCTTTTTCCTTTGAAATATTCAAAAACCATCTTTAGCTTTACATGAAGTTATTCTAAATATATAATCATTTCTAGATTTGCAGTGTTTTAAATTTTGCTGAACTTTGTTTTTTACTTTTCTGTACATATGTGTTGTACTTAATGTATGTGGAACTGGTACATGTGCCTAATACATCCCAGTTTCTTTTATTCATCTCTATGACTTCCCCCTCTTCCTTTCCCTGTCTCTTAATCCCCCTTCCCCAGGAGAAAAAACTATCTCTCTATTTCCCATTATCCATCTTCTATTTTGTTCTTTATTTTTACCCTGGCTTTCTCATATGAGAGAAACAATATGATAGTTAAGTTTGTGTGCCTGTTTTATTGCACTTAAAATTATAGTCTCAGAAGTATCCATTTTTCTACAAATGAGTCAAGTTTATCTTTCTTTACAGTACAGTATTATTCCATGGTATGTAAATATCACATTATCTTTATTCATTCATCTGTTGATGGGCATGGTTGCCTCCAAGATTTAGCTAATATGAATTGTGCCGATTTAAACATGGGTTTGCATGTATCTCTGTAGTATGAAGGACTCCATTTGGACATGAAAATTGTTCTGAGAATCAATAGATGGTAGCAAAATAAAAAGCTTCTGCACAGCAAAAGAAATAACAGAATAAAAAGGAAACCTACAAAATGGGAAAACATTTTGGCTGGTGATTCCTCAGAGGAGTTACATGTAGACTATATAAAGAATTAAAACAAATTCACCTTCTCCAATTGAAACACCCAGTCAAAAAAGGGCAAGCAGAAGTGGAAGTGACCAGTTACTACAAGAAGAAATGCTCATCATCATTGGTCCTTAAAGGAATGCAAATTAAAACAACACTGGGATTCTGTTTTACCCCAGTAATAATGGCTACCATCAAGAATTCAACAACATTCCGGAGAAGGTGTGAGGAAAAAGGAATCTTTCTCCATTGTTAGTGGAAGTATAAACAAGTGCAACTACTCTGGAAATTAGTATGGATATTCTTCACAAAGCTAAAACTGGAAATTCCATTGGACCTGGATGTTCATCTTTAGGTATCTTCACAAAAGAGTTAAAGAAAACAATTTGTGAGAGTATGCTTTTTTCTCTTTTCTCTTGATGCCTTTTATTTGTTAATTGGTAGTGAAATTGTTCCAATGGGAACTCCATCCTACTGCTCTGCATTTTTGTCTTTCTGTATTTACTACTTCTATTGTTGCTTCCTACTTTTTGTCATCATTGTTTCTATTTTCACATTATAAAAAAAATCTGCATTCCAAATACAAATGAAGAACAAGTGTTATGCAACCATTGCAGCAGTATTATACATTAAGAGCTTATTCTCAAGTCTAGATGCCTGGTTTAAATTTCAGCTGTGCTTTTTTCCCTTACCCTTTCCTTTACCTATGATTTTAATTACTAGTACAAATTTCACTAAATTACTTAAAATTATTGTCTCATTTTTTAAATCTATAAAATGAATATAATAGTTCTCTGGGCCTCTTAAAGATTAATCAAGCTAGAACCAGAGATTGCTCCACTGAATCAGCGCCGGGTTTGGAGCTTGCTGGCCTCCAGGCCCACGCCAGAAGAGCACCCAGGGACTGAGTTTAGCAGCGGGCGGCTTGGGAAACTGTGAATGCTGCACTGAATCAGTGCCGGGTTTGGAGCTTTCTGACCTCCGCGCCCGCGCCGGAAGAGCGCCTAGGGACTGAGATTGGCAGCGGGTGGCTTTGGAACCAGCAATTGCGCGACTGAATCCATGCCGGGGTTGGAGCTTGCTGGCCTCCAGGCCCACGCTAGAGGAGTGCCCGGGGATTGAGTTTAGTGGCAGGTGACTTTGGAAACGGCGTCTGCACCATCAAATCCGTGCTGGGGTTGGAGCTTGCTGGCCTTCACACCCATGCCAGAAGAGCACCCAGGGATTGAGTTTGGCAGGTCAGAGTCTGACTTTCTCCACCTCAACTGCAGAAGCACATCCAGTAACCTTCTATTGGTGAGTAAGTGGCCCTTTTGGAACATCAGCCAGTACCATTGCAGCTGCACAGGGCCTACAGCCTACTGGCCTCCAGGCCAACTGCACAACTGAGCCCCGATACTCTGTATTGGTGAGCAGGTGGGCCCATTGGAACCTTCGGCAGCACCATTATACTAGGGCAGGAGCCAGAGCCTTCCTGCCGCTAAAGCAAACAGGAGAAGGTATTCTGACTGTATTGATTGAGTGCCTCATATGGTGTGCCAGAACTAGGGGTTTTTCTTTAGGTCCCAATACAGACGGTAAAGATCAATCCAGGAGACACTGATATTTTAAGGTTCCTAACTATTAGGAGGAAAGAGACTTGCAACAAACATCGCAAAAAAACAGGGCAGGTACAAAGCCAAAAACAACAGCAGGGACAAAAACTCAGAGATGAGGAAACACTCAAAGTCTCATATACAAAGATCCTCGCCTCAAGGTAACACAGGGGGAAGGGAAATAGAGAAGTTTGAAGGCCAGTCTCCAGGGTCCTCAGAAATGGTAACCAAAGCAGATCTAGTAAAATGGAAATCACAACTGATCTCTGAGATAAAGCAGAGATATTGGACACTGTCAACATGATGATTAATAAAGCTAAAAAGGAAATCATGGAGTTGATAGAACTCAGGATAGCAAAAGCAATGGAACCTTTTAAACACCTATATGCAGAAGCCCAGGAAATTAAGAAACAAAATGAAAATTTGTGCAATAGAATGAATTTGGCAGAACACTTAATTTCAGAACTAGAAGACAGGAGCTCAACCAATGAACTAGAAAGGCATAATCTATGGAAAAAAGCAAGCAATAATGAAAAGTCAATCCAACAGCTCCTAGATGATTCAAAGAAGAATAACATAAGATTGATTGGAGTCACTGAGGAAGCAGGAGACAATGCTAAAGACATCAAAAAGCTATTCACACAGATAATGGCAGAAAACTTCACAGAAAAAGATAAAGAATTGAACATACAAATATATGAAGCATACAGAACGCCACATGCCCATGACATGAAAAAATCTACACCTAGGCATATAATCATAAAAGTCCCAGATATCCACAAAAAGAATGAAATACTGAAAGCAACCAGAGAAAAGAAAACAGTTACATTCCAAGGGAAGCCCGTCAGGATCACAGCGGACTTCTCAACTCAAACATTCAGTGCAAGAAGAGCCTGGAGTGAAGTATTTCAAGCCCTAAAGGAAAACAACTTCCAACCCAGACTAATGTATCCTGCAAAACTATCCTTCAAAACTGATGGGGAAATAAGATACTTCCATGACAAAGAACACCGGAAAAACTTCACAAATACGAAACCTGTGCTCCAAAACTTTTTAAAGGATATCTTGGAGAAAAATAATGAAAGTTATTTCCTAGCCGAGACCTAGCCGAGTCAACCCATGGGACCAAACAAGAAACTGATGGTGAAAGGGCAAAAGTAGAATAACACAGCCAAGAAAAGGAACATATGGCAGCACTAAATTTACCTATATCAGTCATAACCGTTAATGTCAGTGGACTCAGTGAGCCAATTAAGAGATACAGACTGGCAGAGTGGATCAAAAAGCAAGATCCTACAATCTGCTACATAGAAGAAACACATCTAATTCAGAAAGAAACCCATGGCCTAAAAGTAAAGGGATGGACAACAATACTCCGTGTGACAGGAAACAGCAAGAAAGCAGGAGTGGCAATTTTATTTGCAGACAGAATAGACTTCAAGCCAAAACTGATAAAGAGAGATAAAGATGGACACTATCTTTTAGTTCAGGGAAAAATCCAAGAGACAGAAATCACAATCTTAAATATCTATGCTCCAAATTCTAATGCACCCAACTATATAAAACAAACATTAATGGACTTGAAAAACCTGATAAACTCCAATACATTAATAGTAGGGCAATGCAGTACCCCACTGTCACAAAGAGACAGATGGACTGGACAAAAAGTCACTAAAGAAATCCTTGAGCTCAACCAGACTCTTCAGAAAATGGACGTAATAGATGCCCACAGAGTATTTCACCCCACAAAGTTGGAACTTACATTCTTCTCAGCTGCTCATGGATCATTCTCCAAAATAGACCATGTGCTTGTTCATAGAACAGGTTTAAGCAAATATAAAGGGACTGAAGTTATCTCTCGTATACTGTCGGACCCTAGTGCCCTGAAATTGGAGCTGAATAGCAAAGGAAAGCCCAGCATCTTCACAAACACATGGAAACTGAACAACATTCTGCTGACCAACCAATGGGTCACAGAAGAAATTAGAGAAGAAATTGAGCAGTTCTTACAACTAAACGATAACCTCAGTAGAACATATAGAAATCTTTGGGACACAATGAAAGCAGTTCTACGAGGAAAATTCATAGCAGTGAAAGACTACATCCAGAAAACGGAGCAAGCTCAAATAAACAATTTAATACTGAACCTCAAGCGACTAGAAAGAGAGGAGCAAAACAAACCCAAAGCTCGCACTAGGCAAGAAATTATAAGGATCAGGGCAGATTGAATGCAATAGAAACCAAGAGAATGGTTGAAAAAATCAATGAACCCAAAAGTTGGTTCTTTGAGAGGATAAACAAAATTGATAGACCCTTAACCAACCTCATTAAACAAAAGAAGGAAAAGGCTCATATCTATGCTATCAGGAATGAGAATGGAGAAATTACTACCGACCCAGAGGAAGTCCAGAGGATAATAAACACCTTCTTTGAAAATGTATATTTTAATTAAATGGAAAATGTAAAAAAAAATGGATAGATTTCTAGACACATATGAACTCTCAAAGCTGAATAAAGAAGATATAGGAATGTTAAATATCCCAATAACAATCTGTGAAATTGAAAATGTAATTAAAAACTTGCCAACAAAGAAAAGCCCTGGACCTGATGGTTTTACTGCTGAATTCTATAAAACTTTTAAGGAAGAGTTAGTGCCTCTACTTCTGAAACTCTTCAATGAAATTGAAAGGGAAGCAGTGCTCCCAAACTCATTCCTGGAAGCAACCATTACCCTGATTCTAAAAGCAGAGAAAGACCCAACCAAAAAAGACAACTACAGGCCAATATCTTTCATGAACATCGATGCAAAAATCCTCAATAAGATCCTGGAAAACAGAATACAGAGAATTATCAAAAAGATTATACACCCTGACCAAGTTGGATTCATCCCAGGGATGCAAGGATGGTTCAACGTACGTAAATCAATCAATGTTATACACTATATTAACAGGCTTAAGGACAAAAATCATATGGTCATCTCAATTGATGCAGAAAAAGCATTTGACAAAATACAACACCCATTTATGTTCAAAACCCTACAGAAGATTGGAATAGATGGTCTGTATCTCAAACTAATAAAAGCTATCTACGAGATACCATCAGCCAGCATCATACTAAATGGTCAAAAATTGAAACCTTTCACACTAAGATCAGAAACAAGACAAGGATGTCCTCTCTCACCACTTGTGTTCAATATGGTCCTGGAAATATTATCCATAGCAATTAGGCAAGAGAAAGAAATAAAAGGAATAAAGATTGGAAAAGAAGAAGTTAAATTGTCATTATTTGCTGACGACATGATACTCTATCTAGAGGATCCTAAAAACTCAATTAAAAAACTGCTGGACCTGATTGATAATTTTATCCACATAGCTGCTTATAAGGTCAACGTTCAAATATCAATAGCCTTCCTATACACAAACAGTAGACCCACTCAGATAGAAATTGTGAAGTCTGTCCCTTTCACAGTAGCACCAAAAAAATAAAATACCTAGGAATCAATCTAACAAAGGAGGTGAAAGACCTCTACTCTGAAAACTATAGCACTCTGAAAAAGGAGATAGAAGATGATATCAAAAAATGGAAAGACATACCTTGCTCCTGGGTAGGAAGAACCAATATTGTCAAAATGGCTATACTCCCAAAACTACACTACACTTTCAATGCAATCCTGATTGAAATGACAACAGCATATTTCACAGATCTAGAGAAAAAAAAAAATCCAAACACTCATCTGGAACCACAGAAGGCCTAGATACCAAGAGCAATTCTAAGCAACAGGGACATGGTGGGGGGTATTACAACTCTGAACCTGAAACTATACTATAAAGCCACTGTGATATAAACTGCATGGTACTGGCAAAGTAACAGACCTGAGAATCAATGAAGTAGACTAGAAGATCCAGAAACTACTCCAGATACACTGAGCCACCTCATCTTTGACAAAGGAGCCAAAAATTCTCAATGGAGGAAAGATAGCCTCTTTAACAAATGGTGCTGCAAAAACTGAGTTTTAACTTGCCAAAGTCTAAAACTGGGTCTAACTCTTTCACCGTGTACCAAGCTAAAATCAAAGTGGATAAGAGACCTAAATATTAAAACAGACACTCTAAACCTGTTGCAAATTAGGTTAGGTAAAACTCTCGAAGACATTTGCTTAGGTGTTTGTTGTTGTCTATGTGAGATTTCCCAGGCCGGAGAGGGTGAGGCGCAGAGTCAAGCACAGACCCTGGAGAATGTTTCTGGAACTTCCGATTTATTCACGCTTAGGTGTCACATATATAGCAAAAGCTCATAGGGCGGGGTGAAAGCTAGGAGGAAAGGAGGGTCTGTAGGATTGACCTAGGCTTTTGCCCAATATGCGAACTTCATGAGGGGGTGATCTATATGGCATTAGCTATGGGGGATGGTAAGGCGATAAGTGAGAGACAAAGAGGGGTGGGGCTACCAAGATGGCCACTGACAAGGTTCAACGTGTGGGAGTGAGTGGGTAGGGCTATGAGAAAAAATGAGAATTAAGTTGTGTCTTATACTGGTACAAATCCCCATTATCTAGTGCAATCATGATGCATATATGTAATGTACCAATAAAATTTTTTTTAAAAAGGTTAATCAAGCTGATGTGTAGAAAGTAATTCTACGAACAACGCTTTATAAATGTTATTCTTATTTAAGAATAAAACATATTATGAATATACCACAAATAGATATGCATGACATTGAGTTCTCATGAAGAAAGTTTATATGTCTGCTGCAGAGTATAAAGAGTATGTATTTACAAGTGTATAAAACAAGCACTACAGCATTTTTAAAAGACTTAAATAAAATAGAAAAAATATATAATTTATTTGAAAATCATTTCCTCTTATCATTGTCTTTTATAAAAAAATTAAAGTACAACACAAAGTTATTTTGTTTCTTTACTTGGTTTTTGGTTCTCTTCTTGTAACATATAAATTTAATAAGTAAGGACTCATGCCAGTCATTTTCAATATTTTATATCCTGTGTATAATGCCAGTTGTTTGGCACAGAATATCCTTTCAATAAATATTTGTTGAGTGAGTGTGTTTCTATCTGACGTTTCTGTGTTTTCCAATGGTGTTAGCAAAAATACTTATTAGAACAGAGGGAGAAATAGGCTGTTTTTAAACATTATCTTGGCATTCCTAATGGTATTTGTTGCTTTAAAATTCATGGTAAAGTATCCAAAAAGAACAAATGACTTCTCACATTATTTATTTACTTTTTCTAGAATTGACAGTTTTAAAATTAACTCATAGCCAGTGTTTAAGTTTTTTACATTTTCATCTTTAACCTGTAATCAATCTAGATAAACTAGATGGATTAATTTTCCACTTTTTTGGCTTGAAACATAACAAGATTTTTCTTTTTGTTCAGAATAACAGCTACTTCCAAGTAGCAAAGAGTTTCAGGTATTTTCTAGTTAAATTTCCTAGTTTTATATTAAAGTAGTGTCATAGATGAAGAAATATGCCAATTTTTAATTCCAAAATCTGTAGCCTAGCTAATGAACTCACAGTTTCCTTCTGTGATTTATTCAGCATTAATTTCCCCAATGCCAGAGTCATTTCCTTGTATCTTTTATAATTTAAATTTTTCTGAATGATTTTTTTACAAGTTATAATCATTAACATATAATCATTGTACAGATTAATCGATTTTCTGTTTTTAACTTGCTGTGTCACAGTGCCCCTCTGCCTGAGTTACACACAGATAAGCCTTTGATGGAACATGTTTGTCTGTCAGATAATTTGCTTTTCAGTAAAACTCACCTTGGCATTCTTATGGAGGTGCAGACAGTTCTTGGTAACTATGTGATTTAATGCTTTTTTTTTTTTTTTTAAGAAGTCTTGGTGAAGTAGGTTTGTAATGATACACTTGGATTCATGTCTTAGTCACTTTTCTTGTTGCTGGGACAAAGTGCCCAACACCCACAAGTTAAGGAAGGAAAAGTCTACTTAGAGTTTGCAGAGGTATCAGTTCATAATTGGTAGGACCAAGACAGTGTAGTGTGGCAAACAAGCATCAAAGAGGAGAAACAATTTGCAGCAGACAGAAGATTGCAAAACAAGGGTCAACAGAGACCTTTCCATCCCTTATATTTTATACAATCTGCCTCACACATTCAGCACTCACATCCTTAATCCTAGTGTCCTTGATCATACCAATGCACCATGAATAGATCCCAGCATCACACATTCTAGGCCCAACCATCTTTGAAAAAGCCTCAGCTGTGACTACACGAGGCTTTGAGGGGACATGTACACATGAGTCATAACAGTTCACACAGAAAATTCCAGCAGAATGCAGAAACCTTTTCATCTGCTGTCCAAAACTTTCAAAGTCACAGAGATACAGCCCATCTTTTCCTTGCTTCTTCCTCCAGCAGCCACAATGACAGAAATTGTATAATGACTTATAAGTCAGGACAGTTTTTTCTTAAAAGGGTCTTGTAGAAGCACTTTGGAGAAATCAAAGGGAAAGCAAAGAGAATCTGAGATTCAGAAGAAGGGCTTGCCAGGTGAGACTGTGACTCTGGAACATTGTGATTCAGGTATGTCAAGACAAAAAGTCTGTTAGTTTAGGCAGTCCTTAGAAAAATAGCTAAACCCATGGTAGGAATGACATAAGGAAGTGTATTCAAGACTCTCTCTACTGGGAAATTTTGTTGCTCTGAGGTTCTGAGCTTTTTCTTTGAGTCTGTAAGTCAGGTTTATACTAATAGTCCAAGTGTTCCATCCTAATGATTCAGTTTCCTGAAATAAATAGTATTGTTCTATATTGAAACTTTTTTACTTACTTTTTTTACTATTAGAATGCTTTACACTGAACATACCTGAAAAAAATTACTACTAAAAGCAATACAGTCGAGAATAAAGACAACTGTGTATTTAGTAGAATAAAAGATACACACTATGTTTCTTTCATAACTGTAGTGATACAGTAATGATTGAAACCACTGCTACAATTTGATTCTTCTTATAGGACATATGTTTAGCATGTTTAACTTGCAGTGAGAATTCAGAGGATTAATATCATTCGTTATTTATAAAAAACATATTTATAGGAATTAGTATGCATTGAAGATCCAATAAAATAATACATGAATTGGCCTTTAAATGCACAGATTGTAATATATGTTGGTAAAATTATGAAAATAATGTGCCTTTCTAATGCTCAGGTGTTGAATATCTCTTCTAGTTGAGCTTTTTATTCCCCTCACAGGATCTGTCTGAGCACACAGCTTGACTTCTTAGCATCTGTAGTATTGCCTGCTCCCTACTTCCAACCCCAACATAAGTGTTCTGACTCTGAGGCAGTATTTAAAATCTGTATGATTCAGCAGGAAAAGCTCACAGTTAAGTAGAATATTAATTATTTTCTTGCCTATCAGCCATTACTACATAATTGCAACATCTACATCCTAATGGAAAATTGGTCTTTCAAATTTAAAATGTCTCATTAACTTTTTGCTCCCTATACTCATACTCAAAAAAGAATCTGTGCAGTCAGGGTATAAGAAACAACTAGATTTTTACTTAGTCAAGGACATAGTTTAAAGATTCTCTCTGTGCTAGATCAACCTGTCAGTACACAGTTCTAGGAACTGCTGTGATGGTATTGTCTCAGACACCGCAAAGCCTGCACTGCACCCAAATTCCTCTTTTACTGGTTAGTTATTGAATCACATCTTTCTACCTGATCTTCAATTTCCATGATCAGAGTTAATAGTTTGTGTGATATAATTATCCTGAGTGTCACAGTTTAGACCTAGAATGTTTTTCAGTACATGCTAAGAGCCAGAGCTTCTGGAAGGTGATTGGATCATGGAGATGCTTACTCAACAGTGGATTCATCACCATTGAGTTCTCTTGCTGAGTGTGCTATTAGGAGATTTGTGGTTAGAGTCCATTGCTATTGGTGTGATCTAGAATGATGTACCTCCCTCCATGGGCTCCTGCCCTCTCTCACTGCTTCCTCTTTCTCCTATAAGTAGCTCTCTTCTATCAGGCTTTTTCACCCTGGCATTTTTGCCTCAGGCCAGCCAGTCACACGTGGATTAAGACCTAGGAAGCTGCAAGTTACAGCAAACCTTTCCTCCTTTAAGTTGCCCGTGTCTGGGTGTCTGGTATTATGTCCCAATGACACAGTAAGACTAGTGACACAATAATAACCCTGGCAGTTAAGACAAGGATAATAATAACCCTAGCAAAACTTTACTTATTAAAAATGGTTTAGATTTAAAAGATGTGGTGTCTTATAAATCTACAGTTACTTTCTTTCTTATGTCTGTATCTGCAGTTAAGTGAGGTATGGTGAGCTAGGAAAGCTTTATGGGGAGATAAAGGAAGCCCCTCAGTGGATGCACTTTGGAAATGAGAGGAGCTCGAGGAGGCCTTAGATTGGAGAGGCATTTAAAACTGTACTGGAAGTCCTTAATGCCATTCCCATGTTCTGAGGCTCACTAAATGAGGGCGTAGAATTCAGCATGAAACTGTGTCTATGTCTGTAATCTACTGGAGTGACTTAGCAGTCACTTAGCTGAATGATTGAGGAGAAAGACAAAAAGACAAAATCTAGGAAGAATTCATGTTTAGACTTCTTTATATTCTTTCCTTCCCATAAGAAGGTCATGGAAAGGATACTCTTGCAGTAATTTGTGTAAGGTGTTGTTCAGTGCCCATAGTCAGGGACTGGTCACCTGTTCACATAGAAAATCTTTGTGATATTTACACAAAATTCATATTTAACAAAACTCCAGAGTTACCTAAGAAATGCAGGTGTTCCATGTAAACCAAATTGTTTGCATAAATACCGCAGAAATATGAACCACCTTTATCCGATAGAAGTAAAACCACTTCCACAATCCAAGTTCTCAAATCCAGAAGACCAGACTTGCAGGCAAAAGCCCTTCCTAATAGGTACAAAATCCCCTTCAGATTTGCTAGCTTAAGAAGTTTATAATATAGCTGTAATTCATGTCTCACTGCAGAGCAGCTTGAGCCACAAGTGGTACCTGAATGATGCTCCCATCCTGTGGATTTTCATTAAATTTTTTAGTAAAAATTATTAGGTCCATTTGTACCTCCACTAGTGTAGCCTGCCTAGTAGCACCATCGTGCATGTACCATGAATGGTTCAAGATTGTGGAAAGGTATTAATTCTCTTCTGCACAAGGGTATTTGACTCCGTTGATTTTAATACACGCCTAAAGAGAACCATGATGGAATACTCAGTAGCCAGAATAGCTGGCTTTACTTCAAATGTCACTTCTCTTATACATAAAATAAACTCCCATCCTTGCATCAGTAAAGATGGCTGACAATGACAGTTACTTCAGTAATTTGGAAATTAATTCAGGGGATTCTAATTCTCTGGTTTTCTTTCCTATGTGAATCACTGCTCTTACCAATCGATTTTTTAGTGGAACCCAGAGAGATAATAAAATGGAAAGATACTCCCCAGATAGACTATAATTTTTTACATGTCTCCAACTCTTGATGGATGGTGGCCAGTGTTGAAAAGGTTTGTGCATAATCATAGTGAAAGCTTCTAAAAATGTAACTTGTTTAACATCTTGGTTGATTTGTCAGTAAGTAAATCTTACCATGTCAAATGTAAAAGAGAATATAATATCTAAACTTCCCTACCAGAGGCACTGAGTATGATCAAATATGAGCTAGCATTTTAACATCAAACCAATGGTAGATTTTTTTTCCAAAGTACGTTAACTTTTCCTTTTGCAGTAGATTGAGATTCAGTAGATGACAAAGAACCGTAACCCTAGTTGTCTCTTACAAGGTAGTTGGCTTTTTCTTTGCCAGTGTATTTTGATGCCATATGCATAAGCCTATGAGATCAAAATGAGAAGAATGGAACTTTACCCAAAGCAGAGGAAGGTCACAGGTCTAATATAATATTCTTATTTTCAGCAGAGAAGGGAGAATTATATTAAAATGACCTTTGGATCCAAGCATAGCCTCTGTTTATGATATCTGCTTCCTCTTACTCAGTTCTTGCCAAGATTCTAGATTCGATTTGCCTTAGTGAGTCATTATTATTAATATTTTATATTTTGAACATATTGAAGCCCCAATATATTTAAAGTTGACTTATTAGAACACTTGCCAATGCGTCCATTGATCTCTAGTATCTTAAGTCTTGGACTATTGTGGTTTTATTTGCTCTTTCAACAGAGCACTATTGGTAGCTCACTGGTTTATTTCTGTAAAGTATATGGGTTAAGTACTCCTCCTAGATGCCTGGCACAAGAAAATTTTGGGATTTGGATTATTTTCAAATTTTAGAGTCTCATGAGTACCACCTTAAACCCTTTCAAGGACACTTTCCAACTACCTAAGGAGCTCCCACTAGATCCTGCCTATTAAAGATTCATACCGCCTCAGCACACCTACCTTGAAGACGACACAAGAGCCTTTGTGAGGACATCCAGCATCTAAGCCTAACACTTGAAATCCAATTTTCCATTTGTGGAATCATGATGGTTCTCTTAAGGGTTTGAATTTTCGAGCATTTCTTGAGTTTGCATTTTTGGATAAGAGACACTGGACCTACACATGTAAAGTAGGAATGACCATGGTGATTGCTGCTGTGGTGATCCAACTTTGCAACTGTGGTCCTTGAGAGATTAGCTGCTGGGAAATGAGGGGATCATGGACTATTGCTGATGTTTTTCAATGACAAAACTTAAGACCTATTTTTGGAGACTACAAAGGTTCCTAAAAGATATGTCAGAACACAGAGACAGAGTAGTTTTTATTTCATACACACACACACACACACACACACACACACACACACACACACATATCTATCTATATCTATATTTATATAGATATAGATAGATAGATATGTATATGCATGGACTATGTTGGTAGCTAATACTTTTTCCCTGGATGGGCCTTACTAAATCTTCCATGTTTTTTGTTTTATCATGTTTCCTCTTTCATTAGATATCTTCAAAATATCTAGGAGATATTTACGTCATGGTCACAAAGACACCTTTAGTTGCTTACAAGAAGTGTAAGTCCTTCTCTGACTAAATGACATTTATAATCATTTTCCGGTAGTAGTCATTGCACCAATCAATGTTCACCATTCTGAAATGTGACAATTAAATCATTTGAGATTCTAGTCACATTTCTAAGCAGATGTACAAAATTACAGCTTAGGACTTCTGTTTGAAATCTAGAGTTCCAATTAGTAAAATATCTGGAGTGGGAAGGGTTAGCAAGGGAAAGACCTAAGAAAATACATAGCCCAAAATAGTTTGAAATTTCCTTGCTACATTGCCTCCACCCAAATCTGATTCGTCAGCGTATAAGAGGATGTTGCATCTTCTGAGAAACTGCTTGGTTTCCTTTTCATTCAAGTTTAATTGGTTTTCATGCTCTGAATTAAATCAGGAAAGCAAGTTAGCTGGATGATGTAAGCTAGCAAATGACTCCATAAATAACAGCGTCTTGATTCGGGCATTTGTGAGTTCTTTATTGTTGTTTCCTTCCAAGCCACAGCTTCATTTATAGCTTTGTTATCATATGGATTTTTACATGTTGTCTTAAAACTGCAAAATACCCCTATCTAACTTTCCACTTAAACTTGTTTCAAGGACCCTTGTAATTGTTCTTTGAGATGCTCCTTTTCCCTTGGAATGGCTGCTTTGTTACATCTCTAAGTTTTCCAATTTATTTTAAGACCTAAACAGCTAAAATCTTTTCCAGTTAATCTTCCCTTTCTTGGAAACTCATGTTTCTTTAGCGCTTGCAAATTTAATTTTCAGTTACTTTATAAGGGAAGCTATGTGATCAGAAGGAAATAATGTGGGTGACAGAGTCACAACAGTTTGGGTCTCTTCTGTCGTTGCTGCTAATTTTGACAAAGATTCAGTGTTCTCTTAATTAATGGAAGTAACGCTGCACATCTTTCTGGGATGTGATTGGTTTTCTTCATTTGCTCATTTTTCATTTGTAAGATACATACTTAGCACTTGCTCTGTGTCAAACCTGGTGGCAACATCAGGATGTTGGGAAAGACATAGTCTGTGCTCTCATGAAACCCAGTCTTCTGGGGAAAATGTACATTGAAGGAGGAGTTAGGGGTATGACCATTTTTTAATAGGAAAAAAATGTGACAGAATAATACAGGGGAAAAATTCAAAGGGAAATCATCAAAGATTTTTGCGTGTGTGTTTTGGCCAGATTGAGAAGTGGGTGGGAGCTAGGAGAAGTCATGAGAAATTTTTCCCAGCAACTAAGTGTGCCTCATGGGTAGCCTTGTGGAAGATGAGTAAGAACAATAACCAGGCTCTTCTTCGCTGCCCTTAGGAAATGTTACAACTGTTTATCAGAGTCTCAGTTTCTCAGTCTTCTTCACATTGAACGCTCAGCTGGTACCATCAGATTTTGCCCACATGTATTCCCACACCCAGTCTTATGTTTTGCTGAGGCTATCCCTCTGAGGTAGAGCACTTCAATTTGGCTCCGTTCCTCTGGGATTTGGTCACTCCTGCTTTTCTGATGACATTCTGTTTATTCCTACTCTGTGGAATATTCTTTGTTTTTCTCCCTTGTGGAATAATTCTTGATGGATTTTTCCTATCCTATTGAACCTGTATTTTAACTATCAAAGAACTTAATCTTTTGCAAAAGGCCTTTCTTTAGAAAATAAATGTGTACAGTATATACATACGTGAAACTTCCATCTGTTGGTCAGATGGGGATGGAGAAGCTGAAGTAACCATTTTCTGCCAAGGATGATGCTGTCATCCTCATTGTCCCTTTCTGTGTTTTGAATCTGCTTCCTTACTGTGATTTCACTGAGGCGGAGCTTTGAGTATATTCATGTTTGTGTTACTAGCAGCCTCAAGAATTATACAAGGTCGGGCCGGGGATATAGCTCAGTGGTTCCGGCGCCTGTCTTGCAAGCACAAGGACCTGGGTTCAATCCCTGGTAACCACATACAATACTGGGTGTGGAGACTCACCCCACCAGCAACCAGTACCACATACCACAGTGCCGGTCGTGGTGGCTCACACCTGTAATCCCAGCACTCAGAGGCAGGAGGATTGCTGTGATGTGAGTTGGAGGCTGAGCTCAGGGCCAGCCTGAACCACAAAGCGAGACCCTGTCTCAAAAAACCTTAAAAAAAAAAAAAAAAAGAAGTATACAGGGTCAAATAAGAAGCAAGATATGTCATATCCAGGTACCAGACCCCAGTGATGAATGTCATCATATTGTATACCTAAAATTGACCAATGAATTTAAAAGAGTAAAAAATGAATAAATAAGTAAGAAATAAGGGTAGATATTTGATGTTAAGTAAAGGAAGGTACTCTGAATTTAGAATTCACTTTAAAGTGTAAGTAAAGAAGAAACAAAGTCTCTAGAAATGAAATATATAAGTATTTAATAGGTACAGCAAGATAAAATTAATGTTGCAGTGGTATACAGTAGGGATTGAATGATCTTTACCTGTGAAGGTCTAGAGAGGTTCAGCTAACATTGTATCGTATATGTAATATGTCTGTTTCCTTGATGATCTTAAGACAGGATCCTGCCGAGTTGACCTGGCTGGCCTTGAACCTGTGATCTCCTGACTCATCCTCCTAACTATAACTGGGATTATAGGCATGAATCACTGTGCTCAGCTATATATGTTACATCTTAAAGGATGGCAGTGATTCTTCCAGGTGAACAGGGAGGGAAGGCTTTCCTGCCTAATGATTCACTTTACAAATCCACCTATAAAGTCAGAAATAACCTCCTATATCTGTACACGTACAGATTGCTCACTGTTCATGTGCTGAGCGAATGTAGATGTGTGAATGTGAACATGGAGAAGCAGCCAATGCTGTGAGTCCTGGGGCAGATTTTAGATAGAGATTATAACTTGGATTTATTTAAATAGGGAACATTTCAAAAGTTTAAGTGAGAATGATTTAATCTAATTTGAACTTGAAGATGGTGTAGGAAAGGGAGTAGGAAGTCCTTATAATGTATGAAAAATATACATTCTGTTTATGCTTCTCACTTAATCTTCTCATCTTCTGTTCCCACAGTAAAGTATTAGTAGTGAAGAGGCTATTTTGAATAGGGTAAAATCAAAGGCAACGAGGCTACTTTATAATAATATTTTATTTGAAAATTGTTCAGGACCAAAGTATGACTGTTTGAGTAGATCTGAAGTTAGGGACCATGTCACAACTGCTGCAGGTGAAGAAAGAGGCTGAATTGTCCAGAAGTTCTCCCCTAGGCAAATGAGTAGATGGCAGACTCTGTGTCTGAGATAGAAACTGTAGTAATAGGAGCATATTGCTGGAGAAATAAAGCTTAGATTTGAAGTCGATGAGTTAATTCGGAGTATCTCTCAGGAGCTCAGAACAGCAGCACCACATAGGTAAAGGAGTCGTAAGCATTTAGCTGCTAGTTTAAGCCATGATCTTAGTTGAAAGTGATGTAAGAAAGGATTGGATACCTCAGGTGTTGGGTTCAGACCACCAAAACCTGTTAGAAAGATGAAGAAATGGAATGGACTAACTCAAACCCCTAGATTTACTGAAGAATGCCAAAGGCAGTAGTGTTTTGCTGAGCACCAGGTTTATTTTAGTAGGTGAGGCAGGCAAGCAAGGCATCCTGGCAGTTTGGCTCAATAATAAATAAATTCTTTAATAAATAAATAAATAATAAATTCTTTCCCCTTGGGAGCCTCCTTATTTTCCCAGAGAGGTCCACTTCCGCACCAGTTGGCAAAGCATCTTGCCTTCAAAACTTCCTAGCGCCTTGGAATTAGCAGGTTTCTGACCCCAACCCCATGCTAGTCAACTGAGTAAACATCAACTCATTGAGTATCCCAAGGAGTTAAGGGGTGGTCAGAGGAATGAGGAATAGAGTGAAGACAAATCTACTATAAACTGTTAAAATTTATTTTACTGTGATTAGTCATTATAAGTGTATAACACTGATTAATTATATAGGTTCTTTGATATATATGAAATATTATATGTAATGTAAAATCCATCTTGATTTACTTTAAATTTGATACTGACAAAGAGGATAATCATTAGATCTTTAAATAATAATTTTTATTAAAGTTTAGAAGGTCAACTAAATACTCTCTCTAAGATCGGGTCTGTTCAAAGTCACTGTATTGATGCTTTTTTGGGTTTTATTATGCACATACTTTTACTTTTAACAAGGTGGGGTGGCTTACATTTTCCTATCAATCTGTTGTACATTTTCATAACTTCTTGTCAGTACATGCATATTGATGATTATCTTTTCCTACTGAAAAAAGTTGACCCTGAGTTCTCCCAGATGCCTTCCTCTATCTAACACCTTAATCTTTAAAAAATATAATATAGTTCCCATGAACCAGAATAAAAATAACAAAGAAGTAAATTCTAATAAATCTTCCTTTCACCAGTCTTATTTCTGTAAGAGCTGCTCAATGCCATATAAATTCTGAACACAACATTGGAGAGCTGTTTGAAGTGATTAGTAAGACAGTTGATAATTTTTGAAAGAAATCATATAAAAATAAGAGTAGCACATAATTGCATTTTCTGAATGTCTACTATGCTGTAGATTCTTTGCAAATAGGCACAGGACAGGTCTTCTCACTTATCCTCACTGTGCACTACACCACTCTAAGCTTCTTACACTATGTCCTTGTTCTTGCTTTAACTTTTTCTTGTCTGGACTCAATGTGGAATATTTGTTCCAAATAGCTACCTTCCATGTGCTATGATATCTCTTGATTGGCCATGATTTACCATGTATTACCAAAGTCTATACAATAGCTTCCTTCTTCATTAAATCTTTGGAAATATAGTATCATACCAATGAAATATTTGGGCAGAAAAAAACATTATTCTGTCATAATACACTCTTTTTTTTTTTTTTTTAGGTTTTTTGAGACATGGTCTCGCTTTGTAGTTCAGGCTGGCCCTGAGCTCAGCCTCAAACTCATCACAGCAATCCTCCTGCCTCTGCCTCCCGAGTGCTGGGATTACAGGCGTGAGCCACCACGCCCAGCACTGTGGTATGTGGTACTGGTTACTGCTGGGCGTGAGTCTCCACACCCAGTATAGGTATGTGGTTACTGGGGATCGAACCCGGGTCCTTGCGCTTGCAAGACAGGCACCAAGACCACTGAGCTAAATCCCCGGCCCCTGTCATAATGCACTCTTTTAGTTGCATACCCTCCAGTTTTCTCTTTTGCATATATATCCTTGTAGTGCTCCATGTACTGTTAATATTTTCTTTTTTGTTTTACACATAATTTATACTCATTCTTTATTTTCTATGTAGTTTTTATAATTATCATTTTCACCAAAACAGTGGTATCACATAGAAAATAAACCACAAGTGCTATCTTACTATATACATTTCATACTTGTTTGCTCCCATGTACTGGTGTTCAATTTAAGGTAGAAAGTAGGACTGTTTAAATAATTAAGGAAACCTGTATTTCCACCTTTAATTTTGAAAGTCACTTTTTCACAAAGGTCCTTTCAAATTCACTTAGTTTCTCTGAACTCCCATTATCTGATCAGTAAAATGAAGGTATCGAATTTGATTATCTCTATAGTCCTTTTAAACTGTAACCTGCCTATGACTATGACTATGACTCTGTGATTGTACTAAAACTCTTAAGTATTGACAGTTTTTCACCTTTTTATGTCGTATGCCCCGTTATGAATGTGGTGAGCTTTGGTCCTTCTCCATTTAAAAATTCCTCTATGCATAATTGCATAAAATGTTACATGTTGTACAGTCTGGTGGCCAAGCATCTTATCCTAAGCATAGGAAGTAAAAATTATGGAAATGATGTAGAAGTTAGAAGTGTATCGGGTTATCTAAAAGGAAGCAGAAATGATGAGGCTAA
The DNA here is from genome assembly GCA_004026965.1 of Petromus typicus. Taxonomy (NCBI): domain Eukaryota; kingdom Metazoa; phylum Chordata; class Mammalia; order Rodentia; family Petromuridae; genus Petromus; species Petromus typicus. The sequence goes on from PVIR01000031.1 coordinate 211,430, forward strand.
ACTTCCTTTACTCTCATACAGTACAACCAAGAAAATTGAAAATAGGAAGAAAATCTGAAAAGGATGTTTGAAACACATTGCAAAGTTATATAAAATATTGCCTCAAATAATTTAAAAATATTCAAATCTGATCTGATGATTCCTTTAGAGGAATCACTGTAATCAAAGGTAGTGGCTCTTGGAGCTGTTATAATAAAATGCTAAACTCAACCTTGTAGAATAGGAAGGGGAAAATAGGCAAGGTCACAACTGTTCAGCTCCTTCTTTAAAATAGGCATTAAAAACTAAATGTTTCCTAGCTTCACTGTGTAATTTAAAAATCTGAGAAATTACTTCTTCAAGATTACATTTTCCCTACGCAAACAGATAAGCAGTTGTTAACATTATGCCTTAATATTGATGATACCACCCTTTTTATTCAGGACCCTCTTATAAGTGAAGATAGTAGTAGATCCTACATTAAAATGAAATTGCAAGAGGAAATCACATAATGTTGAATATGTGCTATTGAACATAAGTTGCATTACAAGGCCCTAGTTCAATGGCTCAGAACTTTTCTGCCAAGTGAAAGGAAGAGAAGATGAAGATCGTTTGGGGAAAAAGTAAGGAGCATCTCATCATTTTTAATATGTAGTCTATGTTTACTTTTTCACTTAGATGTTTAAAGGAATGTCACAGGATGCTTCATCTTTGGATATAGTCATTCTAAGATAAAAGATTATCAAACAACTCTTTTGCAGAGGGATTTTGGAATCAAAACTATCTGGTGGATTCTTCTGAGAGAGACTTTTAGATGCCATCAAGTCTCATCATGGATTAAGTGATGGTTTAAAATGAGCAGGCAAACCACAAAGGGATGTCTGTGTTATTTGTGAGAAATTTTTCCCTATACTAACGTTCGTGGAGTATTCAGAGCCTAACCCACAAATTCATGGTTCTAAATTCCAGCTAAGTATTTGTTCAGTGACACCACCCCCATGAGTTTAATTCTGCGTGGTCACTTCTAAATCATGAGCAATGTCTATGCGTATAACATATTACTCAATGTACCTTTACCTGACTCACTTAATCCAACAATCCTGAGGTAGGCACTGTTATTGTCACCCCAGCATGAAACAAATATGGAGAATGAATGTTTGTAAATAAATGTTTGACTTGCTTAAGTTACCACAGGAAATAGTGAGATAATTTAAACTCAGGCCATTTGTTCCAAAGCCTGATTTCTTATTTAGATGGGTTAAAAATCTTATTTATGGCTGGTGCTTCTGCTGCTGCAGCTGCTTCTGCTTCTTTTACTGTTGGTGTTACTGTGACTGTTGGTGCTGCTGCTGTTGTTATTATTGTTGAATTGAGAAAATTTTAAATTGCTGAGCTATGAAGGAAATATCTGTAGTGGTCAGCTAGCAACTATAACCCAAGCAGAAAGTCATGATGCTAGTATAAAATAATTAAATCAGTATATACCTTATTTATTGATGCAGACAATTTATTGATGCCTATGAAATACCAGACACTAGCAATACATAGATGGATTAAAAGTTCAGTTCCTGAGGAGTTCCATGTTTGAAAGAAAAACTTAGGAACCCATTGGTGCATATCTGTAACATGTACCTGTAGTGAGGATGAACATGTTACAGTCTGGATTTTAAATGTCCTTCAAAGACTTGTGCGTTCAAGGCTTGGTCTCCAGGAATTGTTGTTATTGTGAGCTGGTTGAGCCTTTTAGAAAGTGGCCGTCATGGAAGGAAATCAGTCATTGATGCTAGCCTTGAAGGAGATTCTGGGAGCCTTGGCCCATCCTCCATCATTTTCTGCTATCTAGATGCCTGGAGACGAGCATCTTCTGCCCTGATTTCCTCAGTGCACCAATGTTTTGCTGTCTTGCCACAGACCTAGGGATTCAGAGACTGTGTATTGAAGCCTGTGAAACATGAACCAAAATAAATCTTTCTTTTTAATAAGAGTTTTATTGCATGTATTTTGTCACAGGAATGGGAAATCGATTCATTAATATGTTTACTCTTTCTCATTCATATTTCATATATGTGCATTTACTTTTGAATGATTCATATTTTACAATCCTAACATTACATGTGACACACTAAAAACCGTATTTGTCTACATCTTAATTTTTCTTGCAAGTGTGATTATTTATTAATAGGTGAAGTTTAATAAACTTACTAAAATATATCTCTGCAGATAGTATGTGCCTTTCATTCTGTAGGTTATACAGAGGATAAAGATTACATATGATTCATCAGGGGAAATCAAGAATTAAGTCACTTTGGAGGTTTCAAACACAAGAAATAAATGTTGAAGTTTTCAGTCATTTTTGGTGGATAACAAGGAATAAAAAGGGGATTCTGGTAGCATATTGATCAGGTAAGCAGATTTAAGTGTGATGAAATATGTTGGATTTAAGGACCACTTCCCATATCGAAAATCTCCCTTCATTAGTCCTTTAGATTCCACTACTAAAATCTTCTACACTAAGGCATTTTGTCCCAAATTATGTCCTGTAGAATTCTGTTGTTTTGTAGGATGGTAAAAACTATTCTAAGCAAGGGAAAGTGTTCTGTAATCAAATAAGAGAGAAAAATTGAAAACATTATTACTAGCCCCGTTATTGGCAGCTCACTATGCCCTAAGATAATAAATAGTCTCAAATTTTATATTTAGTTAAAAATGCATTTGATTTTATTTAGTCTAGCACGTCCCAATTTATCTAAATCCTTAGTCCTTCTTTGAAAGTTGGATTAAAATACTATTTCTCTGAAGAGTTTTCTTTTAAAATGCAAGTGTTTCTGGGAAGGGTTGATAAATGATGAGATGGTGATATTGAAAACCTACTAATGACTTAGTAAAATAACATGTGAATTTACTGGACATTTCTGTGTCAGGCACAGACCTGGAGTGGTGCTGTGTGTATTGTATCATTTCTGTGCTATGTCCCTGGGACAGTGGTAGCGAAACTTTTAGTTTTAATTGACAACAAATAGCCAGCTGCGCACATGTGCTCTCAGTTTGCCACCACTGGCCTGGAAATTTTGTCATTTTAGAGATGAGCAGATTAGTACTTAACAAGATTATATAATATTTTAGTAGGTACAGAACAGTAAATGACAGAGTCAGGATTCACCATCTGGTCATCTGCACCTGTCTTATCACCACTGTACATAAAATCATTAGTTACAGCCTCTGATCACTTAGCTACTGCCCCTTAGCCACAGCAGGCTGAAGGCCACACTTCTCAGTTGAAGTTCACATGAAATCTGAGGGAAACAGGAGAAAGGCCGTCAGTCCTTGGGTGTTGGGTAGAGGACTGGTCAGAGTATAAAATGGAATGCAGTCGAAGAAAAATAAAGGTGCAGAGATGTCGGTAAACTCATCTGCTTTCCAGTTCTCTGTGGCAGTAGTCTTAGCATAGGAAATGTTAAGAAGTCAGTGCAAATCGGTGTAGCAGAGACACTGAGAAAACCCTTCATGTTTGTTTAGTCCTTCTCATGAAGAAAGTCACATTTTAGGATAGTGTGCGTTTTTTTTCATTGATCAGATTTGAATATAGTGTGCAATGTTTTGAAAACAAACTTTTCAGAATATTATTTTGGTTCATGATACTGGGATGAGATATGAAAGCATATATACCATTATTTGTCTGAATAGAATATCTATTTCTAGAGTAACAAGAGGGATGGGGAGAGTGACTTATAAAATTGCTAGAAATCTGCAGCTTTCAAATGTCAGATCTATTATCTTCTAGAGTAAATCTGTCCTCTTCATCTTCTTTGTGTCTGTTCTTGCTGCTCACCCAAGTATTTGACCCTTGTGGTTTATTCTTTGGCTCTGCTGACCACTTCCCTTGGCTTTTCACCACTGTGTGCTTCCTTTAGAAGAGGTCCTGGTACCAAAGCTAGAGCTAAAGTCTTCTGGCGTTCACTGTTCTTTCCACTGTACTACAAACTTTCCTGAAAATAACAAACTCCAGTGTAGCACAGTGTGTTTAATGTCCTCTCAGGCTGACTTAAAAAGGGCCTCTTATCTAGTCAACAGAAAATTCTGTGTCACCAAATATTTGTAAAGCATTGAAAATACACATTTGCTTTGAAAACACTCATTTCGGGCAGGCAGTATCTGATGACACAAAATTCTAACAAAAAAACAGTTGGATATCATCTTCTGGGTTTTATCTTATTATTATTTAACCCATAATACTCAGTATTACACTTAATGACAGAAGCAGGATGGCATATTTATAATCCCACACCAAAATGAGTGTGTATTCAGCCTGTGAATGGTGAGATCAAAAATAAATCAGTAAATTGAAAATTTAGTTTAACCACAAATCTACAGGTGCTTCTGCCTTACCTAATTAAGAAGCCTTAAAGGGAGATTAGCATTCTCTGCTGATGTTTACCTCTGAAGTTTTGAACAAAACAGTGTAAACAGAAGATACCCTAAGGAGCATTTCTGGAGAAATCCCAACAATTACAGAGAGCCACACAGATGAAATAATTTAATTAGTTTGGATAATTCTATTCTAAAACATTTGAAACAGACACATGAAACTCATAAAAGCCTTGTATTTTGTAGTATATGTGAGAATTTAAGGGTGCTTAAGAGCCTACTTTGAAAGATTTGCTGAGCCTCCCTTGACAAAAATCTGCTATTACCAAATGTGAAGTACAGAAAAGAAGCAGTCTATAGTGTTAACCAATTGTCAGTGCACTTACAGAATCTTGAACTGGAAAGACACTGTTCTTTCCAGACTCTCCCCTCCCTCAAAAAAGAACTGATTCTTAGACTGTTTGTTGATTCAGTGAAGGTCCCACCATTAGTTTAGGTAACAGGACTGGCCTAGACTCCAGCTGCCTGAAAGGTAAGAAGTTGTTCACGGCTTCTTCGTTCCACTTGTGCAAATTAACTTTTTTGACTGAGCAAATAGTTATTCAGTGAGTTCCCTATATAATCTTTATGCATTTCTCACCATGTCCCTGGTCAATTTGCTAACAATACTAGTTGGAAGCAAATACTTTTACATGGTTCAGTCATTTTTGCCTCTACTGACCAAACAGCATACGAGGTAGCTTTTGCTAGTAAAGTGTTTGTTCTTCCTGTGATATGAGACTTCGCTGAAGTGGCTTACCAAGACAGCATGAGAAACACACATGAAGAAATATGTGGACTCACTGCCTGTCTGAAACCTCACTGTCTTCCTAAACTCGGTTCTTGTATGCTCTATTTTTGTTTTTGTTTTCATCTGTCTATCTGTCCATCTGTCCAAAATGTTATAATCCTAGTGGATACTTGGTTGTAGGAAAAGTTAGAGATCTGATGGTGACCTAAGATGGTACTAATACTAGTAATATATATTTTTCTTCTTTTCATGTGTATATGACCAATGCTCCCAAGAATTCTATCATGTATAAGTGATACAGCTTTAGAATTTCACTGAAAGAATTCATAGTTTTTCAATGTGTAGGATAAAAATTAAATATAGTACTTTAATATCTGGCTACAGCATGTCATTTTGTTATAAAATTTATACTTGAACTTATTTTAGGTATGATCTAATGAAATTGTTCTATTTTCTGGATTATTTTGGTTTATACTATAATATTTTCTGTATAGAAACTGTCAGATTAACTCATGTTTCTTTCCTCACTGTTAAATAACAACATACATTTTATATTTTACCTGGAAATTGTATTTCTGTCCTTTGGTAATGTAGCTATCTCAACTCTTTTGGGACACAAAATGACATGATTTCTATGTGGCTTGCTTTCTTTTCTAAGGTTCTTCTTACTTAGAAAAGTAAAGTCAGTCTTTTCTTTCCCAGCTTAGGGACACATCCTCCAAAAACTAGATCAACGATGAAGTTTGGTCATATTAAAATAGAACTAAATAAAATTAAATCAACATTTATCAGAATATTTGAATGATACAATACATTGTATATTCCATTGCTTTCCCTTTAGTAAGATATCGCTCTTTTACTTGAATATGGCTTTTAGGGGACTTGTCTTTAGAACTTACATTTGTAAAAAAAAAAAATTAAAAAGCGATAACTTTATAATTACTATGTAAGAACTATGAAGTGGGAAAGAATACATTGGCAAGGCATATTACAATTAGTTTGTCATGCATCTGGTTATGTTGGCATATTTGTTTAATTAAATTCCCTGATAATTACAACTGTATGTACTTGTGTTAATTATTATTTGCTTAACACAGGCAACAGCATAATTCTTTAAAGAAAGCAACTCACTTTCTATTTAAATGAAATTCCAATTTAATATGCTTCTTAAAATAATAATGATGACAGTTCATTAGAATAGTAGTTTAAAAATATTTATCTACCTCAATGGAATTTAGACTAGCTGAAATTTAATAGAGTTGTTTTAATATCCAGTAGTAATTGGGACTAAGCTTTAGAATGAAATAATTCACATCACCAAACCATTAGCTGAACTGTGCTGCACATGGGTCAGCTCCTGGAGGATACATACTCACTTTTCCAGGAGACTCTTCTCTGCCATTCCAGACCTCCTCACCACCTACTCCGGAAAAGGGGAAGGAATTAGTACTTGATTAGTACTTGATTCTAGAAGACCCAACAAGTATAGTTTGCACTCTAATACATTTCCTGAGGCATTTCAGGGCAGGCTGTTCAGACCCCTTTAGTTAGGATCATTCATGCCAGTTCCTGGTGTATTTCTTGGCTTTCTCAAGGATGCCAATCTTACATTAAAGTTCAAATAGGATTGCCAGTGGAACTGAGTCTTTTCTGTTGCATACTCTTCACCTTCTCTCAGTTTCCAATTTTTTCTATCTCTACAAATTCCTGTGTCCTTCCTTTCACCATTCTCAGTGACCACCAGACAGTTTACAAAATTCCCCTACTTAGGTTAGTGAGGTGATAGGATCTCTGTTGCACAACTACCCTTCTTCCATTAATACCCGCATTTTTCAGGTTTGACTTTTACTGGTTCTTTCCCTTCATTGTTTATAACTACTTTCTTTGGTTAAAATGCCAACTTAATTTTTCCAATTTAGTCTTTCAGTTTACTTTCCCTAAGGTGGATTTTAAAAAGACTCTCTTTTTCTCAATTGCTTCATTTTGATCCACATAGAAATGAATTTTAATTAAAACCTTTTAGGTTATACTGCTAATTTACTAAGCCTTAGAGTTCTTCTTTTTCATTAAGTGGAGGCTGTGAGTACCAGGTGCAGTGGTACACACTATAATTGCAGCATTTGGGAGGTTGAGGCAGAAGAAATGCAAATTTAAGTTCTGCCTAGGCAATTTACGAAGCCTGCACAAAATAAAAATATATTCAAAGAACAAAGTAAAGGGCTGGGAAGTAGCACACTGCCCCTGGGTTTGATCGCCAGGACAACAACAACAAAAAGAATAAAAACATGAGGTTATCAGGACTGATGACCATACAGGACTAGAGAAAGTTTAATGACATAATATGGTATAAAACATCTCATCAATAATGGAGTTCAGTTAAATACCAGGGTGTGTGCATGCAGGGCCACATGTATGCATATTCATTTGTGTCTGTATCTGTGTGCTTGGGTGTGTCTGTATGTTTCCTTTTTTCATATTTGGTGCTGAGGTTCAAATACCTTGCACTTTCGAGGCAGGGACTGGAACCTCTGAGCTAAATCCCTGGCTCTATTTTAAGCTTGCTGTTTAGACAAAGCTGAATTCCTGGTGTAATAGTCTCAGCAGACAAATACATTAACAAATGAGAAAAGATTTTTAATATTAGTGCTTCTCAAGCTTTTTTAACAGCGAAAAATCTTTACAATTGAAATCTTACATGAAACCATGTGTGACTTATATAAAGGAGAAAGATGTAACTGTTCTCCATGAAACATGAGTTCTTTTGTGCCATTTCAATTCTGCAAAAATCTTATAGACTGAGGTCTATAGTTTAAAAGCTACTGAGCCATGAGTTTAAATTCACTTACATTAATGAGTATATGCTATATACTGCATATAGTGCTAGCATGGGAGATGAAAATAAATTAAGACATAGTCTTTTACCTCAAGAGTTCACAGTCCAGTAAGCAACCACTTACAGCTCTAAGATTCAGTAATTCTAGATTCAAATAAATATGTCGATAGTTGTAAACACAGGCAGAAGAAATAGAGTTGTGTTTACCCATAGATTCACCTGGAAAGGTTTCCTCCTGATGCTTGAGCTATTTGATGTTTGTTTGTCAAGAATGGAAAGGAATTGCCATATAAATAAAAACCTCTGCAGGCCTATCAAGGACTAAAAGATGACTCAGAAACCTTGAATAGGAAACATAAGTATATTCTCAGTGCAGTGGTCCTCTTAAGTTGGAAGAGTAGAACTGAAAAGATCAAAATGAGAAAGAAGGAGCCAGTTGTCCAACAGTTTGAGAACTTGGTTAGTGGCCAGTGTGGGGCATTTTAAATTTTTTATTTAGAAAAAGATGCTCTTCAGAGAGTGTACTGTTGTCCCTACCCCATGTCAATTGAAAATAGGCAATCAGCAGTTTAGGACAAGGACCCTGAGACCTGCCTGTATATATATGTTTGTCTGTCTATCTGCCTCTCTGCCTCTCTCTCCTTCTGTCTGTCCAATACAACTGTATCTTCTAGGCACCTAAAAATAATGAAAACTCTTTCTCAGGTTCAAACTGTTACTAAGCTAGGTCATAAACCTTAATTAGCTAACTGCAAGTGCAGTGTTTTATGAAAAGAATTATCTTATTTTCAATGTTGTTTGTGATCACAGCATATATATAAAATGTACCATTAAAATCAGTTTTTAAAAAAACTAAAATAAAAATAATTATCGTATTAAGTGAAATTTATACCAAGACCACTGGAAAGTATTATCTGTTAGCTATATGATAATATTTTAATGAGTTCCATAAAATTTATTGCTGAATTTAGGACATATGTCCATTTCCATTCAACAGATGGTCTCTGATAAGCTATTATGTACTAGGCACTTACTTATGAGAGGTAAGAGAAAAAAGACATAGCCTATTCTGTCAGAGTCCAGGGCCTAGGGAAGAAGTCAGAAAGAAAGTAGTTTCAAAATATTTTGCTAAGTGCTACAGAAAAACTAATAAGTGCAAATTATGGGACCATAGAAAAGAGAATGTCATCTCAGGCTGTGAAACTTGAGAATGAGTTAGGAATTAGGGAGATGAAGACATGAAAACCTGTCCTGTGAGAAGTTATTGGAGTGGAAATCCGGTCCCAGAGACTGGTGACCGTATGCAAGGTTGTGTAACTGCAGAGGGGCCAGTTCTTAACCTTTCTCAATATTACTTTCCACATCTATATTTACTATTTACCCCAAAATTGCAAAAATTAAATGTGAGCTATATGTGGAGAGGCCAAGATTGAGTGCAGTCAGTGGTTATTGAAAAACATGTTAGCTTCTCTTTGAACACCGGTAACCGGACTTACATTGTCAAGATAACCAGTTAGGTATTTGATAGCAACTGAATTTGGCAGCCACCTACTCCATGGTTTGGTTACTAAAGCAGAAAGTTTCATTCCAATTAATATATTATTTTTCTCAGAGTCTTTGAACAAACATGGTTTTGATGCATCAGATCTTTTTATCCTGAGATTGTGTCTGGTTTTTATTCCAGTTCTAAGGTCTGTCTGCACACCTTATGCCTTGAGCCATACAGCATGTAGAAGAACAAATGAGTTTTTCTTATTATTCTCTTTATTAATAACTATGGGTTATACTTAACATTTATTTAAGAAAAAAGAGACTTATTTGAGAGAAACTTTTGGTTATTTTCTAATAGGGATAAAAGCTCTAAATGCAGTATGTCAATCTTAATAGATAAAAAAGCAAATCTGAGATAAGGTTGAACTTTTCCCATATTCCCTGTATCATTAATGTTTAATATCTGAGGGAGCTGGTATTTGTTCAGAATTAGCTTCCAGGTTTGAAGGACTATTAGTAATCACCACAGGAAGCCTCATATTTCTATTATATTTGCCACTTCCTTTTCTAGAAAAGAATCATTTTCCATCTACTCAAAGCAAAATGCCTTTGTTTTACTGGCCTTATTTCCTGTATTTTAAATATGTCCACCTTTGCCAACACGAGACATTAAGAAAGTAACCAAAGTACATGTTAGTGAAGAGTAGATTATTGCTTCAGTAATGAGGCTTGATGAAATCAACATGTTCAGCCTCTGTACTTGTAGAATGCTGCCTTCCTCCTTTCTGTAGCTATTTCAGTCACAGCATTAATGTGCTTATAATTATTTGACAGTCACAATATTAGTTAACCCTTGTTTTATCTCATTTAACTGTTACTAAGCACTGGGTTTGTGTTATCCTGTCTGTCTTCACATAACAATGTTCTGATTAGGTAGATACTAGAGCAGAACCAGTTTTTCAGTGAGGATGCTGTGGTTCAAGAAATCAAACAGCATGCTTATTACTGTGTAGCTGACAAGGTTGGGGTGCATTCCAGGCCTGAAACATTTCAGGGCCATATTCTTAAGCGCCAGACCATACTACACTTATTTCATCCTGCTGTTATCTAAAGTAGACTTTATATACGTGATGAATCTTTCGGTGAACCATAATTTTATCCCTCATGATAATGTATATTGGCTTATTGGTAGTTTTGTTTGTAAACATTCAAAGTAAGCTCTAACCAATGAATAGTTAATAAACAGTTTATTCAGAACGTCTATGTTTGCATGTAGTAAGCCAGACATTATAGTAAGCATTGAAATTAATAGAAAATATTTAAAAGGAAAGAGCATGTAGGGTAAATAACGAGGCGAAAATGAATGTGGTAATAATAGAGAAAAAAAGGAAACAAATTATGTACATAGGGGGTGGGGGGGTCACAGGGTGGAGGGAAAAGGGAAAAAATGAGAATCAAGTCCTGTCATATTCTGGTACAAACCCTCAATGTTGAATGTGATAATGATATGTATTCATAATGTACCAATAAAGATTTAAGAAAAAAAAAAGATAAAATATCTGTTGGCCTTGAGGGAATCATATCATTAGTTGAAAAAACCCACAAGAAAATAATTATATGTAATGCCTTATCCAAAATTCTGAATTCCAGTAAGCTCTCAGAAGTGAAAGCTTATTGTAGATGAGTCTCTAGCACTAATACCTGACCTGAAATTATAGTGAAATAGTTAATATATACAAACTGGTCCCATGTCTAGCAAAGTTGAAGAACTGTGTCATGGATAGAAAGCAGGTAGTTAATGGGAAAGTATTTATTGAAAGTATAAGAAAAATGGAAGTTCCTGGTAAAAGGAAGGGACGCTAGGGTCTTATATGGATAAGCAGAAGGTGGAAATTTGTTTATCTGTCCAGAAGTCACTTATCAGAGATGGCTCTGTGGATTGAATAAAACTAGTTAGCCTCAGGTTTTGTAATGCAGAGTTCCAAAGAAAACCGGCTACTTAACCTTTCTAAATTATTTAAAATCAGGCCTGGGATGTAGAGAAAGGTTGTTTACTTCATGCTTTTGCTTAAGGAACTGCTTTCTGGGTTCAAGTCCTTACTCATAATAGTTTCTCATGTTTACTTTTGCTTCCCTGAGTCCAGCAATCTACATAACTTGAGTTAACTCAACCCACCACTGTACATACTATTTTCTTTGTAATGTTGACCAGCAGGTCCTCCCTTACTGCCTACTTGTAAGCTAATTACCTAGATGCTTTTTATAGTAGGACGTGTACCCTCTATTTGTAACTATTAGTATAATTTTTCATACGTACATCTGATTAAGTGGTACCATTCAAATTCTACTGGAGTTGTTACATAAATGTGTCCTCTATAACCTTTTTATAATCCGACCTGAATTCTGAAATTCATCCAATGCTCAAGATTAAGCTAAGTGGACTATAGAGTTATGCAGTGAACAGAGAGTATGGTAGCCCAAAGAGTGGAATAATAAATGCACGTACTTTGGTTAAGTATGCTGTGCTCTGTCCAGGCACTGGGGAACACGGGGCAGAACTTAAGAAAATGGATCATCTCTTTGAATGTCTGCTGTAGAGATTTTCATCTGCTGTAGTATTGAAGCTGAACTAGTAGACTAGGTTAGAAATGATGAGAGGCAGTGACAGTAAAGACAGAGAAGAAATAGGTTTAAGAGACAAAGGGGCTCACAAACTGACTTACAGGTTTTTCTAGTGTCACAGCCTCTAACACCTAGTTCACTCCTTTGATTATAGTTTAATACCCTGTTACTGAAGAGTCTTCTTATGTATATCTTGTATATCTAGCTTTATGCCTCATACATAGCTAGTGCTGATTAAGTGCTGGCTAGACAGTTGGATACATGTGTGGCAATTGAAGAATTTGTTTTTCCTTTTTGTTCTTCACGTAGCAACCCAATTCACAAGCTCTGTTAGCACTGTAAACTTCTGTGCCACCTCTTCATTGCCGCTACCACATAAATTTTTAGATAAAGTCTTGTAGAAAATGAAAAATTCAATCTAGATTTTGGTTTTTCAGTATGACAGTTACTCTTCAGTATTTCCTCGACAAGTGTGAATATTCAATGTATATGCACTTTACTGAATTTTATTTTTTTACATTTTCATAATCATATAATAGAACCTTTCAGAATTTACCAGTATCCTGGGTCTCAGCCAAGTCTCAAGCAGAAATTAGAACTGACTTTATCAGAAGTCATAAGTTTATCTTTAAACCTTTGGCATTATGAGTGTTCCTGATTTTCTTACTACTTCCTGTGGAGGAAAGATGGGAGCAGATGTACCTAACGGAAAGAATCTGAAATTAAGTACTTGGCAGGTTTATACTAGCTCAATTTGCCCTATGGTCATTATTATCTTAATGAATATTTGACTAATTCCTTTGTTTCTATCCAAGGATATTCAAACTATGGGGCCATAACCAAATGTGTGCACATAATTTACAGTGCATGTAAATGTACAATATATTACTATTTTCTGTTGTGTTGTATTCATTTCCATTCCATGCTGTATGGTATACAGTTGAAATACACTGCTGGTCATCATCAAAAACACATATATAAGCCGATACAAAATTGGCCTCCACTCCAAGGACTCGTAAAAAGATTGGAGATGTGTGTTGTGGCACTCCTGTAGTGAAGTAGGCAAGAGTTACCATGGATATATTATTTGTAGTCTTTTACATAATTTGTGTCAACTGACAGTCTTTTCCTTTATGTCATTCGGTGTCATTTGCTTGCTTGGTTGCAGAATGCCGTGGTTCCATTTGGAAATGCCAATAAGTAATCTTGTGAACAGAAAGAGGAACTGAAGGAAATTACTTACTTTCTACGTTGATTCAGATCCCATTTCATCTTAACCCCCTAGTTAGAGGACATCAGTAATGATTTTCTCTCTGCAACTCATTCCTAAACAAAATTAATTGGAAGCTAGATAGCTCCCTAATAACCACGCTTGTTTTTGCATAATAGAAGGAGAAAAGGATTAAATTCTTTGTTCTAATTAATAGGAATGAAAATAGAATTGCAATCGTGTGGTATGGCAAAATGAGAGAAAATAAGGCTTGTAAGTAATTTTCATGGTTGTTTAGGAATAATTGTTTCATTATTGAGTTAATAGTTTTTACAAACAGCTTCCATTTCCATATCATATTTTTGCAGTCACTCTTTATTGAGATTGCCTAGGCAGAAGATGACAAGCAATTGTATTAAATCCATCACTTGTCTAAAATATGAGTTCCAAAACAGTTAGAGGAAAGGGATGCACAGGAAAAGAATAAGGTATAAGGGAGAAATGAGGGGTTAAATTAAAATAACTTGATTAATAAGACAACAAAATTCATTCACCAGCTTGTTTCAAAGGAGACTCTTATTATTCTGGAAAGAAATTAGACATCAGATCCCTCATAGGCCCCAGGCTCTGACATGTGTTTTATAATGACAGTTAATTAGATACTGTCTGCAGCAATCATAGGCTGTCATTTCTAATACATTTCTGGGAAGTTGAAGGACAGAGGAAGTCACCTCCTCCCCATCTTCCCACTTCCCATAACTAAAATCAGTTGCCAAAATTAACTGTGAATATATGAGGCACAAGTTCAACAATTATACAGCCATTCTGCAAATCTGTGTCTTCTGTTTAGTATGTGCTCCGCATCCCAGGCCATGCTGGGTGGGAATTTTTCACACAGAGATGTTACTATAGTCTTGATAATATTAAGGGACCCCCCGCACATTAGCCTCTCACGCCTGTTCTCCCAGAAGATTCTGCTTGTCCTTGCAACTTTTGCATTAGAACACAAAGCAAATTGCACAGACCTCCTCCCTTCTAAAACAGAACTTGCAAAGCATTAATTAAGGTTATTTCTTCATGTTTAGAACAACCTTAACTATGGATAACTTCTGCAGTAGCACTTAACCTAGATTATCCATTCCCCCACTTTGGCCAAACATTATTATAAGAGGCGGTGAAGTGTAATTTTAAAATAAGCGGTGAGGTGGAAACCCTCAGTGTGTCAGTTTAAAATAATAGATTGTCAAAAGTTATGGTTTCTTGGAAATTTTCTAGTCCTTTTCCATTATTGTACAAAGACATTTGAGTCTCTGAGTGCTAAAGAGTATTTAGTTTACTTCTTGGCAGATCTGAGATGGAATTCTGTTCTTCTGAACTGTTGTTCTCTCTTCATACAGACTTATTACCTACATGACTTGGCAAGTCACTGGATGTTCTTGAACTTGAGGCTCCTGATCTGTAAAATGGGCCTAGGATAATACAAACTTCACACAGCTGCCCTGAGCACGAATGGGGAGCATAAATCTAGTGAGTCTTCTGCAGGGTACTAAGCAGTTGTCTGCTGTCTTCTGATGTTTTTTCCACCATCATCATTTCCCTGTGTGCGCCTAAAGCTCAAAGGTCTGGCAGAAGGCTCTCAATCTCTTCTTTGTTGAACAACACACGATTTTTTTTAGGCCTCCCACTACATTTCTGTTTTCAAATACAGAGACATACTGTTTCAAGGCATATTCAGAAATACAAGATTTTTCAACCTAATGTGTCATAACTGATATCCACTGGTCTCCAAAGAAAATGAAGAAACTACCTAGAGAGTATTTCATTTTTACTTACTTATTTTTAATTTTTTATGCTTTGTGTAAGATCAAACCTAGAGTTTTTGTACAAGTTAGACAAGTAGTCTACCACTCAGCTCTACTGCCAGCCCTAAAAAAAATGTTTTCATAGTAGTAGACCTCTCTCTGCTTTTCTGCCCCACTGCCACCTTCCTGTCAATACATTTTCAGGGGAAAAAAAAAGTCTAATGTAGCAGATTTGGAGCAATTCCCTTTACTCTAAATATTTACTATATTTGTGCTTTTTGACCTACCCAGATAATTGTGGAGAGCAGCCAAATTTTATAGTGTTTGCCTGGGAGCTTCGACATACTAGAACAAATCATATCCCAAATATCACACCTTCCACAGATGCTGAAGTCTCTGGATACTTTCATGTGGATTCTCATTAACTTTTATGCTTTATAGATTGAATTACCTTCAGTGGACAGCTAATGCAAATTCTAAGACGTTTCAGTGCTCTTCTCTTTACTTTTATATAGTCAAATGTACACATTGTTACCCAATTACACTATTAGAGTTCTGTCTGCAACCCTTCTGACCTAGATTCTATAATAGATAGCAGGTATCATTAAAGACATGTCTGCTGTCTACCAATAAAAGATACATTTGAGGTTTATTTTATTTTATGGTGATGTTCCTAAACTTGTCACTATTTTAATATACTAGGGATTGTCTTATATTAAGCCACTCTTTTATATCTCTTGCAATCATAGACACTACTTTCAAAATTCACAGCTGGAATTAAGACTATGGTATACATTAACCAGTGAATATTCTCTGTGTAGGATATTCTGGCATCAGAAAGCAGATTCACCCATACTTCTGGCTACATTGTATGATTCTCTCCCCATGCAGCTAATCAGCCAGAGCAGAGTTGGAAAGGGTACAGGGTTGTGGGATATTAATATCCTTGAAGATTCAGGATGATATTTAAATTATTCTCAGGCATGAACAGTATAAACATAGCCAGTTCGATATGGGTCACTATAATGGTTCACTGGTTTTTAAATTGAATGCAGCCTCCCTACCAGCTCTGGAGTGTGGATGTTTCTAAAAGTTTAAAGTTGCTCCACTAGGAAGGACAATGACATTGAAAAAGAAGGAAGTCAACCACAGTGAGATGACTATGTCACAGTTAGATTAGACAGAACCTGTCACACCAAAAGTTTAAAAGACAATTTAAAATACTATTTTGTTCAAGCCTCTCTTCTCACTCTCTTTGTGCATATTGTGGTATATGGTTCTTAACTTATGGATATTAGTTCTAAGCTTGTGTTTCCAGTGAGTTAAGTTAATCAGATGTTTTTAGGTGAAGTAAATGGGCTATTTGAAGCTCATCTCTGGACCACTCTCAGGGATCACTGGGCCTTGTGGGTAATTCACAATGTCAGTTCAAAGTTAATGAATATTTTTCCTGAGGACTCGACCTTCCACTCAGATTTCCACCACTCCCCCAACTTTATTAGTTGAATATATAAGGATAAAGGTAAGGTTATCCTGCTGAAAGTCTGTTGCCTTTTCTAGTGAGCCTTTAGCAGCAGTAGAACAGAGCACTGTCTTTATTATCCTTGGGAGTCTAAATCTAGGGATTATAAGTGGATTTAATTCTCTGTGGAGTCATAACTGCAACAGTTTTCTAGAAGGCAGACAATATTTTCCATAATTTCTTTTGAGTTTGTCATTTCAGAAGTGAAAGATTGTACTTTCTTCCTCAGTTGTTTAATTCTTCAATCCACAGTATACCTGCGCTTCAGAAATGAGGAGAAATCATCATGAATGAAGTCCATAACCTCTCTGTGCTAGGTGTCCCTATCAGTTAGAACACTGTACATTAATCATTCACAGTGTGTATCGTGGAAAAATATCTCCAAGGTACTTGTTAATACATTCAGTAAAGGAGTCAACTTGACATTTCCACTGACTGCTGTAAAAATATATATCCTTCTTAATCTGGATAAATCATATGACATTGTCTTTATACTCTTGCCTATACTTTACTATCCATAATAAAATGAGACAAAATGTTAAATTAATGTTATTTGCCAAACATGTAGCAAATATTTTTGGGGATGTATTCTCTATAATTTTCCTGTGTACTTAATATTATAGGACTATGTAGGACTAACATAGTACATTAATCAGCTTACTATCCCTATAATAAAAAATTAAGCCATAAAGAAAAATGTATTTTTTCTCACTATTTTATAGGTTATGGTTCAGGATGGAGTGGTTTCAAATGAAGCCACTGATGGGGCAGCACTTTGGGGTGAGTGTACATGGTGAACTAGATACTGAAACCATGAGCCAGACAACAAAGAGAAAGAGATTTAGGTCTCACAATCCCCTTCGAAAGACTGCCTCCAAGAACTTACGATCTCTTGTAAGTTCCCACATCTGCAGTATATAACACCCCCCAGTAGTGCCACCATGGGGCTTTAACCCATAAACTTGTAGAGACATCCACACCATAGCGTGTGGATAAGACACAAATTTTTTTTTTTTTTTTACCCAGCCATGTCTTCTGTAAGGTAGCCACGTCCAACAAACTTCTGCATTCACTCTTGTGCTATGTATCTCAAAAACATGAATACATAGGAGATAGTAGGACTCATATGATACTCTTAATGCAGATAAGTCATGGTTATGGACCATTTGAGATAGCAGAGAGTTGAATTTTAATGTTTTGGGACTTCAGAAAAGACTTCTGGGAGATACAGGAATAGGTTTGGTGGTGGGGAAAATTAAAATGTATGTTACGTCAGCAACTCTGTAGAAGGAATTAGAGCTATCTTATTTTGGCCTGTGATCTTAGTGAACTTAAATCCATTGGCTATTTCTGCAAGTAAAAAATACTCTTAAAATAAGGAAGTGTCTATTTCAGCCTGGACTAGACATCTAAAGGACGGTGTAACTTCAAATTCTAGGAGTGTTATTTTAAAGACTAGGAAGTTGAGTTTGCAGTTTCTTTTTCTACAATATCTCTATTGATTCTGACAGCTGTATTTCCTATCCACACCCTTTGGTGCCAAAAATGCAAGTAGTATTTTCTCCATATTGTAAAATAAGAATACACCAAAAGGCGGCTCTTCCTTTCCTTTCCTGATGCTGCCAACTGCAATACCGTGATTTGTGTGTAAGCTTTAATTCTGTATTAGTTCACTATTCAATCAACTTTTAGGAGTTAATTGAACATCTTGTCTCTTGTTCCAGACATTTGGCACATGTTGCCCTCAGCCCAACTCCTTTCTTTGGAAAAAGAGGCCACCAGAAAGAGCTAATTGACCCTTTTTGTTTATGATCAATTGAGATCCATTGTGAATATGGACATGATTCATTTATTCTTCTCTGATTTTCAAATTGATGTGTAATTTATAAATGACTCAATTCATGTTTGATTTGTATCCTCTTAAGTCATCAACATATTATTTTTTAAGGGTTATGGAAATGTTCAAGAGCTAACATGTGGTTCAGGGAAGGCTATTCATATGCCAAATATCTTGGATTAAGTTCAGAAACCTATTGATTTGGGCCTTCATGTGAGCATTCCTAACAAAGTATAATTTTCTGTTTCCTCATTGCAGGTTATGGGCCATTCCTTTGTCCCTTGCTTTCCTGATATCTTCCTAATGACTTAGCATCTAAGATTGCTTATCTATAGCTCATATTAAATATGAGAAACTTAACTGTTCCGTATCCAAAAGGCCTCTTTAGTCTTCAGGAGAGTAACTAAAACAACTTTCATCACTTTAGGGTGAAAATAAAAAGAACAAAGTTTTAAAAAGCCAATTTAATTATATGCTTTCTTTTTTCAGGCATTATTTCATAGATATCTTTTGTTGTATATTTTTTAATGTTTAGTCTGCTAAAACTACATGTTTAAACAAAGAGAATTCTTTGAACATACTATTTATCAGAATTCCCATTAAGATTAGAAATCATATATTCTTTATTCTTTTAGATATCTGCTTGCTTTGGCGTGTGTGTCTGTAAGTGTATTAGAGAGAGACAGAAAGTATTAAATTTGATTGCATTAAATAACATTCAGAAGAAAAAGAAATTCCTTGGAAACTTTATTACTGAATTCTGTGTGTGAGTCTGTTTGAGAGAGTCTGAATTGTGATGTATAGTGAAAATACCTTCTGCTGAGGGCCATGTAAGAATTTAATTCTCCAGAGAAGTATTTTGTCATCTGTGTTGCATTTCTTCTGAAGAATAAGACAGTATTATGGTTATTCATAAAATAAAGGATGGTCTGATTTGGAATTGTCATAAGAAGTAGAAGAATACTATTAGAAATGCTAGTTTGTAGTTGGAAATGCAGACTTTCAAAAGCCAGGCAATGTAGTTTCAAATCTTGGCCCAGACATGTGTTAGCTGTGTGGTCTTGAGTAAGTTATGAAACTTATTTGTGTTTCACTTTTCTAATATTGAGATGATAATAAAAGTACTAACTTTTATAAGATCCTTATAAGGATTAAATTATCTTATTTTAGGGGTCTCCCCATTTTCAGGGACAGGTAGAATTCACTAACTGTGTCTCCACCATTACACGTTCAGAAAGTTGTCAGAGCCTCGCCAAAGTTTCAGAGCTGTTTTCCTCTTCATCTTTACCTAGAAGAAACAATTCTCAGGCAATAATTGTTTTATCTAATCCCTTCTTCATCTGTAATGTGGCCTTTGTCGTGTGGGTTTTCTTGCAGTTTAATTGTATTAAAATGCTAACAGCATTTCCCTTCTGAGTTAGCCTCAAACGAGCTGCATCAGATTTTAAGTAAATTGTTACACTGTTAATTAAGATTTCATGGTCAGGTTGAATTCCTTAATAGACATGATAGGATTTGGCCTTCACTCTATTTTCGAATAAAGCAATTTTCAGACATCTTATGATCTTTCCTGCTGCCTTAGAAGATTTGATTTAATCGAAGGATGATGAAGCAATCAAACAAAATTTATTGATTCATATCTATAAGTATAAATTATCTATCAGTGAGTACCTTAGATGCAAAATTACCTTTGGAGTTTAAATTTCCATTGCAGTGTTGTATTGGAAAGGTAATTTTATTTGGGTAGGCCACAGGGTTTAAGCTTTTAGATACTGTAAAATTTATATCTACTTACCATTTTCATTGTATAAGTGAGAGGTTTAAATACTATGCATTTAATGTGCTTGTCTATAAAAGTGAAGTTTTTCTTTTTAATGGCTTTCTCAATACTACTAATTCACTTTTGCCATAGTGCTGGGTGAGAAATGTGGATTTATGGATCTATAAAATGCAAAGAGAACAAAAATAGGAGAGAGAAACAATTCATTATCTTGGAAACTATGTTCCTTGAAACTTTTCAGAATTTGGCTAGAAATTCGCAGCATTTGGGAAATTCATGTTATTGCTTTTTTTATGTTTAGGACAGAAGACTTATCCTAATAATTTGCCATGATAGGGAACACTGTTCTGAGAGTTTGGGATCAGGAGTTTGCTGCTGTAAGATTGAAATTTGTTTGGCAAGGAATATTATCATAGAACTAATGGCTACTAATAGTTTTATATAACTAACTCTATTTTTATATGTAGTCATCCTGTCAGTGACCTAAACAGTTCAGATTAATAGTGGATATGATTTCGAAACAGAAGCTTTCCATTTTCTTCTGTTTGAACAGATTCTTCTTTCCACGGTTGTTTTCTAAGAACCTAAAGAAAATCACACATTTAGCCTTTTATCTGACATTACCAAGTCAATAATAATTTTTGTTTTTCTGTATTTAGAAATAGGTCATTAATATGAGTGACCTCAAAATATTAGGCCAGAAACTCAAAACCAGGTGCTAGAGCTTGTCATTATATTTTTTTAAATTACCCTTAATAGAGACAGCTACTTTCTTAGACTTAACAGTTTCACCAGGAGCCTACCGAAATGTTTTTTGTTTTTTTTTACAAATAATTTCTAGGAACAGCATTTCTTTTTATGTTACAACACTGTAGTGTCCTGAAGAACCCCACACTGGGCATGAGTGGCCTTGTTAAGTATACCTGCTATGCTTAGAGTCATTGGCTAGGAACACACAGGGGTCGGGGGTGGCCTGGCACAAGGCCGAAGGGATGCAAGGATGTCACCTATAGACAGACAGTCATCTCTGCTCCCTGCAGCAGATCCCTGTGATGGGAGACCTAGGAAGGACACCTCTGCAGGTGCCACATTTCTGGTTAGCAAGACAGTATTTTTACAACTAAGAATTGTGAATATTTGTCTCCTGAAATTCAAAATGAGTATTGGATCTGCAAAAAATGGCTCTTATTATATGTTATGCTTCCTAGTGGCTTGTGACAAAACTGGGTAGATGACCATTTATTAGTCTTTGGCATGTAGTCACTGGCCAGTGAGTCAGCAGCTCTGATAGCAGTAGAATATACTACTTATTTTCTCTCAGTACTTTAAAAGAGAAAAATCCTAACTTTATAACCAAGATGTCATTCTATATATGAGAAATACATTGTATCAAGAAACAGAAAAAATTGAAGTGTAGTATTCCAAACAGTCTGTGAAGAAAGCTGTTGTTAGCTAAACATATTTTAAGGGCTATTCTAAGTTTTCTGATTCTTTTTTTGTTACCCCAAGTTGACTGCTAAAATCAAGAGTAAACCAGACCTTTGGGAGTGCCTGGATTCATTTTAAAAAGTAAACAAGCTTGGGCTAGAGATTTAGCTCAGCGATTCCAGCACCTGCTGTGCAAGCACAAGGTCCTGAGGTTGATCCCCACTACCCCTCCCCCCAAAAACCAAGCTTTCTATAGTTTTAAGTCTAAGGATGATTTATTCACACTATGGTTATGTTAAAAAAAAATAGGTCAGGATATATATATATATATATTTTTTTTTTTAGCTTTTTTTTTTTTTTTAGGTTTTTTGAGAAAGAGCCTCACTTTGTAGTTGAGGCTGGCCCTGAGCACAGCCTCAAACTCACATCACAGCAATCCTCCTGCCTCTGCCTCCGAAGTGCTGAGATTACAGGTGTAAGCTACCATGCCTGGCACTGTGGTATGTGGTACTGGTTGCTGCTGGGCATGAGTCTCCACGCCCAGTATTGTATGTGGTTACCGGGGATCGAACCCGGGTCCTTGCGCTTGCAATACAGGCACCAGAACCACCGAGTTAAATCCCTGGCCCCTAGGTCAGGAATTTTTAAAATTCAGTTTAGCTTCTGGTTCTGCCACTAATGTTTCCTTGAGTAAAACACTTAATAATTTTGAGCTTGTTTATCTGCAGAATTCAGGATTTGGAACAGTAATGAATGAAGAAACTCTTTTCATTTCTATAATCCAAAAACTCCATCAGTGTCTTGGGCAGATCCAGTTACATTGCCCTCAAAGCTCAGCTATCATGTCTGAAGCTGATGGCAGCTGTGTCTCCTGTGAGTCAGCCTTGTCCTGGGCTTGCTTCACTTCACAAGTTTCACATGAGGCTCAATGCTGATTGGTTATGATCTGTGGGGAGCTATGGGGCTCAGTGCCTCAAATCCAAAGGGTGTTCTCGGCTTTACAGCTCATACATCTCTGGGAAAGTTGTCTAACTTAATGTTAGTTTTTCACCAGCTGCAAAATACAAAAAATGCTTCCTTCCCCATGTGCCATTTAACAAGTGATGACACGAGAAATAGTTGCTTTTCTAATTTTAATCATTACTATGGCTTTTAATTTTTTTAAAAATAGTATTCATTTTCGAACCTTAGCTTGTTTAAGCTTATCTATATAATTCATCTTGAGGAATGAAGACAACCACATTGAGTCATTATCAGAAGGCTGCCAAGGCACATGACTGCTTTTGTTAATCTATATATTGCCAGGTATCTGTTGAAGTGCCACTTTAGGAAATATTATGTTTACGCCTATCCAAATTTACTGAAATTAATATAACCTCAGCAGGCGTGCACCACTCTGGGTTCCACACTAGTTCAATACTTGGGCCTCATGGGTTACCAACAAGCAAATATCCTTCCTTGGTTTTTCAAAACTGTTAGATTATTTCAAATCATACAAATGCTCCCATCCTTGGGGCCTTGAGGGCATTAACGTTAATCAAAGTGATGTAAAATTCAATTAGAAATTATCTGATTCTTCTGCTTCTTGTGATTGCCCTATGCAAGGTGTCTCCTGGCAATAATCTGCTTGAACAGATGAGTCCCAGATCAGGGAGGTGGAAAGCTGTCAAAAGATACATTTCACAGAGGCACAGAAAAACAGCGCCAACATGGGACACTTCTTCATGGGATCCTCCATAGTAGAAGAGGAGCCTGGGGCAAGTCATATTTAATGGGCCCCTGAAGCACTTTTTTTTATAGATAAAATCTTAAATGAATTTAAGACAAGACTGTCACCTTAGAATAAATGTTTCCAAGACCTAAGTACACATCTACAATTGTACATGACTGTGGGCGGAGAGCTATGATAGCAAAGTTTAATGGTTTATCAGTCAGTGCGTCCTAACAAAACAGAATTAACATAAGATACCCAAATAATATAAGAATTTATAAGATTGAATCACAGTGGCCACCCACAGAGTCAGAAGTGGAAGAGTGCAAAAGGCTTGTCACCGTGCTGGAGATCTGAATGACCCAGTCGCAGGCCTGGAGCTCACTGTCATGTCCCACGCGAGTCCATATCAGGAGGTAAAGAGTCTATGATGGAAGGCTGAAGAGTCTGCAGGGCTGCTTGGAGTCTGCAGGGCTGTGCGAGAAGGCTGATGATACTGTCCAAGTTGAGGTGAAGACTGGAGTTCCACCAAAGAAACAGAAGTAATCCTTCCTTCTTCATTTCCCTTTTATACCATTCAGGGGACCAGCTGCCTTAGGGCTGGGTCTTCTGTATTCAGTAAATCCCCTCAGCCACACTCAGAACTATGCTGTTCCTATTCAGTTGGGTGTCTCTTGCTCAAGTTGACTCAATCAGTTAATCATCACAGATGTGAAAACTGTACAGAAAAAACAAACCTCCACAGATAATTCTTCTGGCATTCAGGCCATCCATTGATAGATTCTGTTCTGATTACCACCCTGAGCCTTTGGAAGATAAATAAATCTATGCTATTTATTTGCCTACTGACTTTGAGGAAGTTACTTAATTTCACTGTTCTTCATCTTTAATATAGAGATAATGTTGATGTCATGGAAGTATAATGAAGATTAATAAGAAAACATAACAATTCATACAATACTTTGTATAATAGCATTCAGCGAACATTTTTTAAAAATTCTATAATACATCTTCTACCACAGATATGAGCCTTTGCAGCCTTTGAAAAGTTTGCTGTTTTGGCTAGGGGACTTAAAAGTAGCCACAGGCTGCCAAGACCTGCTCTGGTTGGACATATCCAGTGACTTGTAGTTGGCTGTGGTCAGTTGGAAGAAGATACATCATAGTTGAGTGCTCATGTAGTCATTGATGCTTCCATATGTATCACTGCTACATGTGATATCTAGTAAGGCACGGTTCTGACCATTATCCTATTTTTGATTCCCTTAGGACATAACTGCTTTTATAAACAATAAGCTTTATGGTTCTTCATGCCAGAGCGCCAGAATGTTCATCCCACTTACTATACTAAATCGATCATTCATCTTTATGTTCTTGAACTCTCTTACAATGATGTATAATAAAGTATGCATTTGGTGTACTGTGGAGAGAGTTTAGTATACAGGATCATGGCTAGTAAGTAGGCTTAAAAACTGGTTTTGGGGGCTGGGGAGTTAGCTCAGTGGTTCCGGCGCCTGTCTTGCAAGCGCAAGGACCCAGGTTCGATCCCCGGTAACCACATACCATACTGGGCGTGGAGACTCACACCCAGCAGCAACCAGTACCACATACCGCAGTGCCGGGCTTGGTGGCTCATGCCTGTAATCCCAGCACTCGGGAGGCAGAGACAGGAGGATTGCTGTGATGTGAGTTTGAGGCTGAGCTCGGGGCCAGCCTGAACCACAAAGCGAGACCCTGTCTCAAAAAACCTAAAAAAAAAATAAAAACTGGTTTGAAAAAGATCAAGGCTGAGAAGTTGACAGACTTACAAAGATGGCTTAGTTCTTTTGTACTTACACTAGAGGTGCACGTTTACAGAAGCAAAAGTTAGTACAGATTTAGGGGTCTGAGACTTTCGGGTTTTATTAATTTGTCTTATGTAACTGAATTCTGGTACTTAGTTAATGGAACAAGTAGAATGTTTTACCAGTACATGGAAATTCATTTTGATGTGCTGGGTTTGCTTTCATTGAACTACTTATATAATAACTTCTTCACAATCCTATCCTTGGACTATTAAACAATAAAAACCGTTAGTTCCTAGTGGTACCATTTTGGGATTGGGGTTGTAGGTCATCAGTAGAGCGCTTCTCTAACATGTGCAAGGCCCTAGTTTAGTCCTCAGCACTACAAAAACAGAAAAACAAATAACAGAAATCTATTTTATCTGTCATTTCATTTTCAGTGATATTAATGCTCATAATAATTTCAACCAGTATGAATCATGCCACTTTTTCATAGAGCACTTTCTCGTTTGATTTGCACATGGTCTTCTCATTGCTCAATTTTTTTTTTCATTTCACTAAGCAAAAGTCAAGTGGAATTGCTTGTAATAGTGTATAACAGTTATTGAATTCTAGTGGTTAAGCCTTGAAGAGACCATTAAGAGGACAGAAAAATGCACCTTTGATATCTTAATTTGATCACTCTAATTGAGAAAATACACCTTTATAATTATTCAGTGGGTCTATTGACCTGATCATTCATTTGCCATCTAATTTGGACTCTCGGTCATTGTCTTTCTGAGTTTTATCTCCACTTAAGTAGGTGATATATGCAGAATCCTGGACATCAATATTCAGGCAATGGAGCACAGGCCATGACCTGTGTCTATTTCTCATCTTTACTCCTCCCTAGAGTCCTTTCTTCTCAGGTATCCATTGCTGGTGGGCTCCATCAGGAGCAGACTGTGGACTGGAAGCTGACAGCAAGGCTAGTTAAAATGATGCTTTCAAATTTCTTCAGAGTCTGTAATTAAATGACATCACTGAGTCTTAAATGCATCTGCTACGAAAGTCAGAAGGCTAAATTATCCCATTAAGAAGAGAAAGTGTTACTTGGTGTTAAAGAATCCCAAGTTTAGCATGCTGAAGAGTTGCTTCAGGAAAGCTGTTGAAAGCCAGTTGAGCATGGAACATAGTGGGAAGATTGGGAGGCTGGAAGGCCATGTGGTTCAGAACAAGCTGTTCAAGAATCACAGCTGCACTCAGACTAACTTTTAAAAAAAGAAACCATTAGAAAATTCTTTTACTTTCCCAAATGCAGTTAACTGCTCGACTGCTGGTTTTTATTCCTAACAGCTGTTCTACCCAAGCCCTGCAGAAGGTATCTTCAGCTCTGTGGCCGCAGAATGGTGCATTATGGTTAATTACAGCATTATTTGAATGCAAATAAGGCCATGAGTTCAGTTCCTATATAACTAACTTTTCTAAGTTAAATCACAAAGTTGTCATCTTCCCATTCCCACTTTAACAGCTTTCCCAGATTACTGTCTTATATCAAACAGGGATCTGGAAAAAAGAACCTTTGTTTACTGATCCAACAGGTATTGGAATAATAGCTGAAAATTATGTCTTCCAGACCTATTTGGCTATGTGTGTAATTTCAAGAATTAATGTCATTACTTATACATTTTTGTTATCATTTGTGATGCCTTCTTTAAAATATAAAAATAACAAAGCAAGCATTAGCTTGAGTCTTAACATTTTCAATAACCATGTGCATAGACATGCCTATAGAATTGAGAAATTCTGCCAGTTGTTTTCTTTCTGTATTTGTCCAGTTATTTCAGTGTGTCATGATTAAGGACTTTTGAAAAATTGTTGTTTAAATTAAAGACAGACAAAATGGGAGAACCTAGGATAACTTGGATAAATATGGGTCATTTCAATTATAAACACAAGAAACCTATACCAAGGTGGAGGTCATATAAGCAAGAAAGGTTAGGAAGAATAGAAACCAAGGGCATTGGAGAACCTAACGAGAGAAGTATGTGAGTCTTCTCTCTATACTCCCATTACAAGCACAAATTATTATCAACTCCAGAGTCACAGGAGTCTCACTGTAGCCAGCTATCTCGATACTGTACAAATCACCTAGGTCAAAAATAGGGTAAGTGAGCAGAAGAAATAACTTCAGAGTTTGCCCTTGAAGAGGTTATGGCTGGTTCTCTCCAAGGGCTCTGAAGAGCCACCCCCACGAGTTCCAAAGTTAGGAAAAGGCCCAGAAGAGAATTTAGCAGATCAAAAACCTGGTTCAGGGAATTTCCTAGGTCATCATAAATTGTAAAGATGTAATAGTAATTCTCAAAGAATATACTGTTAATATACTGTTATTAACATTACTGTTAACTGTAATGATAGACTTTGAGTCCATTGTGTATTTTACTATCAACACCACATTACAATGACTTATTTTCTACCTTTGTATCATAGATGTAGTGAACTTATTGATCATCTTCATTAAGCTGCTCAAGGACTTGTCTCCTTGACTAGTGAGATCCTCAACCCATTGACCATATAAGCAGACAAAATATATATTCTCATGTAACAGACCTGATGCCATTAGTGTTAAGCTGCTCCTGGAAGAGCCAGAAGCTGCCTCCAGCCTCATAAATAATTACCATACAATAACACAACCTGATCTTCCCGGCAGAAATAAAAGTTAGCTCACTTCACAGTGTATAATAAGGTCAGTGAATCATTGGTTGCTGAGTGAACTGCACTTCCCCCCAGCCAGAAGAGAAACAAGTTTTTTTCAGAAGCAATAGAGCATGCAGTAGAATGTAGACAGGAACGGCATTTGATGAATTGATTTTCACTGGAAAAGTCTGAGAGATGTCTTCACCTGCGATTGCTTAATAGTCCTAAAGCTTCATGCTGCTAATGAGCCTCTGCCCATCCCATTGGGGGCACTTACACTGTGCTAAGCACTCACTGAGTAGGCTGAAACAAATGATGCAAAAACATGATTCGATTTCCTGGAACTGAGAGGGTGATTACTGTAACACCTCAAATTGCACCAAAGTGATGGAACTTAAACATGTGGAGGCTATTTACCTCTCTCACCAGTTCATGTTATTCTTATTCCACACAATTTGTATTTTGAGGATGGCTACATGCATTCCATTTTAAATAAATGATTAGATAAATTCTTCTTGTAATTCCTCCCCATACTAAAGCTAGGTAATCTTATTTAAGATTTACAACTAGCCACTAACTGAACAGACAATGTCACAACTGAGATATTCCTCGCTTTCATACAACAAACATCACAGACTAAGATTTTCAGGTACAGTTTCATGCTACAAGCCACCAGGGGCTGTATAGAACCTGCTTGTCAGTCCACGCACATTCATTCCCAGGTAGGTGGTCTCAATAGCTTTCACAAGCATTAAATTCACTTAGAAAATAATTAGTAATCAGAAAAGCCATTTAAACTCAACTCTCTGAAGCATGGAGGGAGATGTACATTACATTGGTTCAATTACCAGTTTAAATATCTCCTTCAGTTCTCGACAGAATTAGGTTTTAGTGAAAGAAGATACTCATGTACATTGGGGGATGGGAATGTTTGAATCATGGAAATATTTTTATTAGGGCTGATACTAGGGACTAGTATTGAACTTTGAATCTTCTTATCTCCACTATTAAGGATGCAATTTGAACATTACAGAACAGGAAAGGTTCTACCCACTGACCTCTTTCAACAGCTTCCTGTTCACGGTGTCCATTTCTAGCTTGTGAAACTGGTGAGAAGATTCACAAGTCTTTGTACCACAGACTTTGCTCTCTAAAATGTATCAGCTATCTTTCCACATTTATTTCATCTTTCTGAAGTAAAAATTGCCTTAGATTTAAAAAGCAAATATTCATAACTCTAAAAATTTACCTTGACAGTTATGACTTTCATTGTCATATCTCTTGAGTTTAGAAACAGCATTGATTATTTTTTGTAAGAAGACAAGACTACTAAGAGAAGTTTTATGGCTTAGAATTTGGGGGATTATGGTCACCACTGAGAATCAGATGAGAATTTGTGAACCCTGGAGAAGTACTTGTGTGCCAGACCATGTGTCTTTGCTCACAGCATCAGGCAGTTTGCAGACCCAGCTAAGGACACTGGTATAGGGAACCTGCTGCCATGCCCTTTTCTCACTCTCTTGGTTTTGGAGGCTCCTTTCGGAATTAATGAACTTTGTTTCCACTCTGATCTGAGTTAAACAGCCACACTCTTTCATCCCTTCAAGTGCTCCTCAAGGTCCTTTTCACATTGTCTGTAGAAGCTGATTAATTTATTTACAACGAAGGCATTTTCCATTTTTATAGATAGGGAAAATTTTTAAAAACTACTATAGAAGAAGATTGTTTATAAAGAGCAAAAATCTAAATTACTGTGCCACAATGCAGTCATAAGTGGAGCTATAATGTAATGTATGCATTTTTATCTCAAAATGAAAGTGCAACTGTAACACCTTAAGACAGTTTTAATGTTCTGTTAAAATGCATGAAATAGCAACTACTTATAGTTTTTTTAAGAGAAGGTAATGTACAATAGGAAAAAACAGTCAACTTGAAGTAGAGAGAACCAGCTTGTGAGGTGCCTTCCCCGGATGTTTGTTCTGCCTTTGTCTGGGATGTTCATGGCACTATCTTAGGTAAAGACGAACGTGGACATGCACTTTGAATTTTTTGAAGCATTTCTCCTTTACCATCTACCATTCGCTTTGCCTATAAGAATAAACTAATTATTTGGAAAGCAAGCCCAATATTTTCAATTAGTAAGTAAAGACATTTAGTAAATGTGAGGTCTCAAAATCTTCGAAGAACAGTTTCAACAGACCATTCCCACCGATTTTATCATCTTTACTGATGCTTTAGTTCTAATGACCTTTTAAAAATAAGTGCTGGACATCAAACTCAAGCCCCACACATGTGCTAGATGTAGACCACTGAGGTCCACCATAGTTATAATTCCCGTGACTTGAAGACTCTAACAGAGGTAACAATACTCTGTTCATTTCAACCGTTTTTATCAGGTACCTCACATAACTTTTAAACTTTGGTCTCAACTGTATAATCCTCAGAGGACTTTAAGCCTCACATTTCCTTTCTAATAACAATGAGAAGATCTCCCTTACATTTGGAAAATATTTTCCTCTTTCTGTTCTCCTGACAGAATGAGAGAGATTTGACAATTATGAACAGAGGGAAGCCATTTTCTCCTTCTGTATCTAGTCTAGTCTTTGTTTCTTCTAGGTACGTGTGTATTTTTCCCCTCTCAGTTTCTGAAGTCTACTTGGAATCCTTCATGAGGCTTCTAAGGCTTTTTTAAAGTTGAAAAAAAATGATCCTTTTTGTGGCATTATTATTATTATTACTATTGGCATGTTTTCAATACATGCAATTTATGTCATATCAGGAAGTGGCTACATGGACAGAATTCAGCGTGGTTCTGTTTCCTTAATTTTCATCTTCTTCCTTCCTGCTTCCCCCACCTCTTAAACCCCCTCTCCTGATTTTTGTTCTTATGAGTACTACTAACCTTATCTCATGTTTATGGCATGTGTTTACAGTCACTGAGTTTGTCAGGTTCCTGTACATATCTTTATTTTATTTCTCTTTCCATTCCCTCCTCTCCACTTTCTCTTTGATCACTTCTCATTTGCAAAAGAATTATCCCCTTGTCCCCTCCTATCCATCCTTTTCTGAACTCTTTGTTTGCATTTTGGCTTACTCAAATGAAAAAATAATTCTTCAGAAAAAATACTGTAGATTTCTATATTCTTTATAGATTTATGAGACTTCAGGAATTAATGTGATCTTTTCATCTTCATGGGCCAAATTTTGAGACATCATTTAAGTAAGTGTCTCTATCTCAGCCCAGCTCCTTGGTCACGTTGCTTGTGACTGGAAGCTTCTCAGAGTACTTATCAAACCCAGGATCAAAGATTCCTTCCAATTTGGCATTCTTATTGAATTTTTCCTGATTTTGAGCTTATTAGGTGTTCCAGGTCTTTGCTCCATAAATATACTGCCTTCAGTTTACTTTTCCCACGTTTCATTTCTTTCAGTCCAGACGTTCCTTCTGTCTTTGTGTGTTGTTGGAAGTCGCCCAGGCTGAGGATAAGAGCCCCAGTGTGACGCAGCAGCTATCTACTTTTCCTTGAGTACTAGTAGTCTTCAGCCCTACAGAGTGAGCATCTCCAAGTCTAATCACTGTTTGTCAAAGCAACTCCTCAGTGTGCCTAATTTATTACATGTTAAACCAAAGGACTACATATTCCAGTAACTTTTTTAAAAAGGTATTATTACATAAGCAAGTTCATATATGACCACTATTGAATAAACTGTTATTCTTACTACATAATAAGTGAAGACACTCGGAAAAGAGAACAATGCTTAATTTGTTAGCTCTTCTCTCAAACCACAACCATGAAAATATAATCCTCATTAAAGGACTATAAAATTCCTGCTTTAGTGGATCAGCACTCTAATGTCTCTTTGCTTTTAGTGCTGTTTTAGTGTGATGACACCCTTAACCCTCTCACGTGCCCTCCCTTCCCTGCAGCTGAGCATTTAGTAGTCTTTGTGGCCTTTGGGAATGAATATTCATTACAAGATAGCAGTGATGATTCAGATTCCTTGTAGGGTCCCAAGGGAATTAGGAAAGTAGACGAAAAGGCCACATTATGCCAGCACCCCATATTGAACCCTGGAAGGCGAAGCTGTATGCAGAGGAGCTAGCTAACAACCTGAGGTCATGAGTTACACAATTAAAAATAGTGTGACCATGTTGGAATCTGGTTCTTTCCATGACATCCATACTCATTTATTTTTTTTTATTCCTGAGATTTTAACCCAAAGAAAATATGAAAAGCCAGATATCCAAGTTGAATTTAACTATAATGGTGAGACAGCTATGACAAAGCTACTCAAGGATGGAGGAAGAAAAAAGCATCTCTGTTAATCATATTGGATCTTAGATGTAAAGTCTAGTTATATTTGAGGCACTTATTTTCCCAACTGTTTCAGATATTTTACCTCTTAAATTTATAGGTGTTATTATCAACAATGTCTTTAAAATATCCATAAATTTAATAGAGAGTTCATGGAATGCCTATTTCAGCTGATCATTATGGAGAAAGAGTAGAAAATGTGGACATGTTGATTGCTTTTAAATTCTTCCTGTTATAATTTCCCTATGAATATTGCAACGTTATTAAAATTTGCATGCTTGCATTTTAAGTTACTGTAGAAATTTCACTCATCTTTCTCTATGGGCAGCTTATTTTAGGCAATATTTTACTGTAATTTCTCAATGAGATTAGGTTAGAGGAAAGAACAGTTATACTTTTCCAAGAGGACATCATTTGGATCACAGACTGAAATTGTATTTTTCCTGGAATGACAACCAATCACCAATCAGATATGATGGGGGAAAGGGCGACAATGGAAATATGGCCATCGGGTCACTGCTTCTGATCGAGGCTTTGCAGGAAGTCTCCCTGGTGACTGAAGGATGAACTAATGGCTCTGCCTAT
Organism: Petromus typicus; assembly: GCA_004026965.1. Classification (NCBI taxonomy): domain Eukaryota; kingdom Metazoa; phylum Chordata; class Mammalia; order Rodentia; family Petromuridae; genus Petromus; species Petromus typicus. The sequence goes on from PVIR01000031.1 coordinate 244,161, forward strand.
TATAGGTATGGCATTGACATAACATTGGGTTAATGAGATTATTTTTAGTGACCCGTATCTTTTGTTTTATTTGGAAGGCACCTGACTTCATAGAAGGGCTCTCCTTCTCTAGTCATATGCTCAGGAACCTAATTATGTCGTCGGAGAGTAATGAAAGACCTACCATCTGTCTGCTGATTTAATTGTGTCAGCACATCCCAAATAGGAAGTAATTGGATTGACAGACACAAAGCCAGTTATTAGACTGTTATTATCTGATTGGAAAAAAGCAGGCAAAGAGGCATACAACTGTAGAAAAACTAATCTGATGATGTCTGTTGTTCCCAGAATGCACAGACCTCCACACAGAATACATGAGCTTTGAAACCCCTGACCAGCTTAGGAATGTTTGGAGTTCTTTCTCTCAGAATTAATGTCCATATTCTTATTACAAATCATCATAATGCAGTCTAATAAAACACAGTTTGCATAAAGATGGAGCCCATTTATAAAACTGTCACCACATCCACTCTATTAATAGAGCCATTTTGAAGATTTATTGTGAGCATATGTTACTTTTTTCAGGGGGCCAGATTGAGAGCTACAGGATTTGAACATGCGAGAATATCCTACTGGTGATAATTTTTTTAAAAATTGAAGATATTCTGCCCAATTAGTATCATTAGACTCTTACACTTTTCAGGTATAATGATGAAATGACAGTCTCGGTAAGGCCTTGCAGAAGGGTGACAAGTCTAGAGCAGTGCTGTGGGGTTGTTTGTCTTTCTCTCACAGATGACAGTGTTACTTTCGGGGAGCACAAGATGTCAGGGTGTATGTGGAAGAGGTAAAATGTGAAAGTTTAGAAGCAGAGCCGTTATCTGACCTTTATTCTTCAAACAGTTGTGGTTGAGTGGATCTGACGAGGAGGCAGAAATAAAGATGTTCTCTTCATTTACTTACTAACCCTGCTCATTACCCGTCCTAGAGTTTCTTGTCCTTGACACTCGCAGAGAAAATGTGACAGGAGTCCAGTTTCAATGTATTCAACAGATACCTAATGAGTACCTTTAGCATGCCAGACAAAGTTGTAGGTTCTCAGAGGACAGCCAGAAATCAGCAAAGACCTGCCTTCCTTGGGATTACCTTCCAATGACATGTTCTTGAAAGGAAAAACAAGTAAGGAGATGGGGGAGAGTACTTTAAAGGCAGGAACTTTCTTGAACATCTTAGGAAACAACATGTGCACCCACTGCAGAGGAGCAATGAGTCACATGACTGGAGGAAAAGCAGCCCAGGCAGAAGGCCACACTGTCAGCCCAAGTAAGCTGTACCATTTTTGTCTGTGTCACCATCATCTTCCTTTCCCTGATGTTAGTCCCCACTGTTGCTTATTTGGAAGTTGGGGAGTAATGATATGATCACAAAAGCATACTGGAAGATATAAATAGTATATAAGCATATGATAATGTTAATAGCATACAAATAAGGTCTAGGGAGCCTCATCATTGTAAACTGGGCTATTACAAGTTTTGAAAGATCTCCTTCCTAAGGACATGGACTCTTTAGTGATGAAAATTTTATGCTACTGTTATTCTGTTAATATGATCTTCACATTTATACATAAATAAGTAAATTGACCATTAGAAGTGCTACCTTTTGGGCCAGGGATTTAGCTCAAGTGGTATCTTGCCTACCTGGGAAGCACAAAACCAGAATTAAATCCCTGGTGTCAAAAAAAAAAAGTGCTACCTATCATATACAGGTAGTGTATGATATAGATATTATGTTAACTGTACTTATATACATTATGTGTGCATATATATATATATATATATATATAATTTGACTATATGCTATTATTGGAAAACATACATTGTTGTGAGCCTTATACTGATCTTGCCAAATAAGTATTATTTCATCAGTTTGAAGAGTAAGAACAAGAATATCAGGGAAGTCTGATATTTAAATGTCTGGGAAAGCTAAAGTTCAACCTAGGCTTGCCTGGCCCTGATCCCTGTGCTCTCCGCTGTATACTTTGTTGCCAAAAAGACTGTACCCTTGAGTTCTTAATGTGAGAGACAGACTGTGTTAGAAACTGTGGGAAATGTAGAGGCAAAAAAACACAATTTCTCTACTCAGAGAAATGGAAATACAGCTAGGGAGAAGTAACTATGTGAGAAATAACAGAAGACAGTGAAAGATGAGATATAAACACATAATTGCATTCCTTGGACTGTGAAAGCCAAGGAAGAGAGGAAGATTAATGTAGATGGCAGACAGTAAGCCTGAAACTGAGTTTTTGAAAGACAAATAAAATTTAGGTAGGTTATACCATAGAGTTCTGATCATTCATGCATGTAAGAATCTGCTGCTGTACATAAGGTGAAAATCAGGTATAGGCATGATTTCCTATGAAAATTACATAGCAAGTTAGTAAGTTATTGATGCAGTGAACACAGTGCAGCTAAATTTTCCTCCTATTTTACCTCCTTTTGGCTAAACTCCTAAAAACGTCCTTACTCTGTATATTATACCATCATATTGCATAAAAAAGCACATATCTTATACCAGAAAAGTTGGATAGTATCCTTAATCCTACCTACTTGGGAAGATGAGGTAGGAGGATTGCAAGTTCAAGTCTACCTCAAGCAATTTAGCAAGAGCTTGTGTGACATTAAATAATAAAAAGTCCTGAGGACGTATGTCAGCACTCCCTCGGTTTAATCTCTAGGAGAGAGAGAGAGAGAGAGAAATCTTAAAACACAAAATCCACTGTACAATACAGTCACTCTGAGAGTGACTAAATTGTAATGTCAAGAAAAGCAGATAAGTGCTAAATCACATGGCAGGAACTGAATTTGTATCTCTTTCTCCTGTTCATCCTGGACATACTCTCATTGAGCTGGAGTGTCAAGCTGACTGCTTTGTCTTTCTATGGTCCTGTCCTCAGCCCATACATCATTAATTTCATGTATATTAAAAATGAGTATTCTGAAATCTATTTGAAAAGATGGCTTCTGAATGAGTAGAAAACCATTGGCAAAAAGTCCAGAATGGAAGACAGTTGTGTTATTGGGAAATCACAAGCATACGAGCATACTGTAGGGATGTGACAAGGTAAAGGAGGAGGTACTTGAAAATTGGAAAAAGAGTTTGAGTTTCATATGATCGAAGTAGAAGCCATTGGAGGTTTTTGAAAGGTAAAGCATCACTTTGAAAGCTATCTGCAATACAGATTAACCTACTAGTGAAACATGGGTCGTTAGTGAAGTAGGGATGGAAAAGAGCAACCCAGAGACAACTCTGATAATCTGGAGGAGGACCCTAAAAGGAATTAGAGGTGAGTCATACAGATGGAACTTGTTTTGAAATAGTTTTATTCCCCATTCGCTTTGCTTCATTGCACCAAAGTAGTTTAAAGGAACCAATGTACATTCAGAGATGCAGGTTGAATACCAAGAACTTAGTGAATCCGCTGGCTATAGCTTTCTAGAATGTACTCTTTCATCCATTCATCCCATCATCCAATCTTCTTTCCCTCCATCCTAAATTTACACTTAACAGTCAAGCACATTCTGTATTCGAAAGTCCTAGCATAGCACCATAAAATAATGTTGGTACTATTGAATTAGTGACAGCTATGAAAACAACTCACATATTCTGAAAACAAATTTGGAATGTTAAGATTATTTTATTACCTATTTGTTATTCCTATGGATCTCTTAAAATTATGTTTCAATTAAATGAATAGACTTATGTATTTGAAAATAAATACTGTGTATCCTTCACTGACCTAGTTTCTAACTCTTGTGCTTCTTTTCTCCTTTTATTATATCTCATGGAGAATTAATTCACCAAAGAGAGAAAGAGAGAGAGAGAGAGAGATCCTTGTTTTAATCATGGCCTGAATTAAACACTTTGGTTTCCTTTGTGATACACTTGCTGAAAGATTTGCACCTCCAAGAGTAAACATTCTTTCTGTTTTAAGTAATATTTCTTATTGTCTCATAAGACCATTTTAAGTCATAGTTCTAGTATGAAGTAATATTCAACCACCAAATTTTCAGTCATCTGGAAAGTAAAGTTTCTTTCTTTTGTTTCAAAAATCCATCTGAGGAACAGTAATCAAAATAAATTCATTCATACAAAAATTTCCTGGACATCCCTTGGCCATAACTTTCAAAGTTTAGTTGACCTAAGTAACTGACAGTCTTTGCCAGTGTGAGGAGCTGGCCCACAAGCGTTTTCTGGTTTCAGTGACAGTGCTGCAGAGTATCAAGCTTGTATAACTTCTCATGTCTCAAAGCAAAATCTAAAAGATTTAAGATCATCTCAGGCTTTTGTTCCTTTCCAGTGCTTTAAATTATGTAAGTTGTCTTGAGGGATAAAATGGTTATATCTTGTGTTGAAGTCAGTTAAAGCCATCTTTTCCTACCTAAATAAAATAATTATTGCAAGGGAACTGGACAAGAGCTACAACTGGCATGACAGACACCCACGGGTGTCTTTAATATAGTGAACGCAGGGGACACAAGCATGGCATGAGAGGCCAGGATGATTAGAGAACTTCAAGGTGGCTCCTTCTTTCCCAGGAAAGCAACTCTTCCTGCTTTCTTAACAATACTGTACTCTTTCCCGTGGAAGTGGTGAAAAGAGGTGTGTGGAAAGCTGTTTTGGGAAAAGGTTTTCTTTTTATTAGATGTAAACTACACAGTATTTACTAACTTCCTACACCTTCCCCATCTTTATGTTCTGCTGTTGGGCAAATATTTGTTGTCAGGATTCCTTCTCCCCTCCTCCTTCACCATTGCAAATCCAACTAAAAGACACAGATTTGTCTAAGCAGCAATAATGTTTGTAATTCCACAATGACTCCAGAAGGGAGAGATGCAAAATTATATATTACTTAAATCTTGCACAAGTGAAATTAGATCTAATTGTAATAGAAGATACAAGCATAAAGTGATCATAAGCAGTAGTCAGTAGCACATGAGTATATATTTTTCTTCATGCATACTCAGTTCAAAATAGCCCTCCGTGGCTGATTTGCACATAGTCATTTTCACAGTAGGCTGAACTTTGACTTTATGCCTCAGTTTTGCACTGAGCCTCTGCTCATGCACTGTTCTAGGCACTGTGGGGAATCTGATAATAAATCTAACCTGTAGGCTACCTTCGAAAAACCCAGAGTCCAGAGGGGAGGGGACAGATACTGTATGTAATCACATTTGACTGATTTTTACCATTAGTGCTGTTAGCCTGTCTAGAGTATAATTCTGAAGTTCTCTTCTCTATGGATCCATGATTTCATATTTTTCCCTCCACTATAAACCACAATAAAAAATAGTTTATATGAGAATCTAGTATATTCCTTCATGTATGTGACATAAAATACAACATAGTATTTATAAATATTAAGTATAAAATTTACAACTATTTATGCATTTAATTCATTCTAATATTTCCAATCCTATTCAGACTCCTTTCCTTTTATGTCCTCAACTTCTCCCTCACACCCATTCTGTCAGCAACGAATGAATACTACTGCTAGGATGTGAGTTTTGGTTCCACTCAGGATAGTTTTCACTGAGCTAAAGAGAAACACTGAGCATGTGAAATGTGGGTTATTTTTTTTTCGTTAATTCTTACCATCTACTCATGTTTGAGGCACAGTAAACCCAGTGAATGCACAGCAGGTGTAAGAATAAAGGACCGTCCAAACCTCATAACCAAGTTTCAGTTCAGCCTGATGAATGGCACAGATGTATTCACTCCATTCCTGCCTGAAAGAAATAAGAGCTCACCAATCTTAGTCTGTTACCTCTACTGTTATAAATGTAACAAGGTAATGAATTGTGTATTACTGAGAAGCAGTCTGTATTGTGGGGAGAGGCAAAAATATTTATCACCCTCAAGTTTTAATATATTTCATTTTATTAATGGTTTCTTATTTAGGACATTATTGAGGGTTGTTCCAAAACCATGACTTACAGAATGAAATCTACCTTCAATTATTTATAGTTTAAATTAATGCAAATAAGGCTCCCTGGCTTGCTGTGCTGATACTCATTAATAAATATTTCACCGGGTATTAGGAAGATTCATATCGACTAAATGAGGCTCTTTTTCAATATAAACAGAAGCCCTTGTGTTTTTTGCTACTGTGCTGGCCCAGTTCTTACATCTGACTTGCATTAAGGTAAATGAATGTTAGATGGGTGCATCAGCAGAGCTGTGGATCCTTGGGGAGTCAGCCAGCAGGGGGGCTCTGCAGTGAGATAATACTCTAGTTAAAACACATTTAATCTCATTAGCAGGGTAATTGTGCTGTTAGGGGAAATGGCCAACCAGGTTAAAGAGAAACCTACATAGTCTAATTACTCTTTCACTTCTGTCACTGGAGAATCAAGCACTGAAATGAGAGGCAAAAGATGCAGGTTTTATGCTTGGCCTATAGAACTTAGAGGCTTCAAAAATTCCAGGTCTCTCATACTTCCTAATGCTCATGGAAGGTGTTTGATGTCATGTCCTACACATTCTGTAACCTTTTCCTATGGCAATAAACATACAGATAGTACAAGATCCTGTCATGGTGTTCTGTGTTATATATGTGCTTCTCACTTCTCCAACAAAGCTATATGCATTGGATTTCACAAAAGATTTGTTTAGGTTTGGTTCTTCGTCGGTTCCTGTACTGAAATGTGTGTGTGTGTTTGTGTGTGTATATGTGTGTGTGTGTGTGTGTGTGTGTGTGTGTGTGTGTGTGTGTGCGCACATGTGTGTATGTGTGTTTTCCTGGAGAATGAACTCTGGCCCTTTGCTTTGAATTACATCCCCCACTCACTTACAATGTTCTTTTTTTGAAACTACCTCCTGCTAAGTTGCTGAACTGCCCTGGCTGGCCCCAGACTACCATCCTCCTTCCTAACCTTCCTGCAGTGCTGGGATCCCAGACACATGCCTCTGCACCTGGCTTCACCAAGGTTTCAAAATTGTTCAGAATATAACAGTGCAAGAAAATGTTCTAAAACTACCAAAGTATGTAAAATTTAGTTATGAAAAATGTGGCTTCCCATACTTCTGCTCATTGTGACATTATCTAGCATCACTGAGTCTTTGACCAAATATTTTATAGTGCTCTCAATTTCCATAGACTTTGTCATTTGTAAGATATGGTACAGAAGAAAGAATAGTACGCTAATTAGAAACCAGATCTGACTTCAACATATAGTCTTAAAACTTGATAGCAGTATGACCTTCAGTAAATTATTCACTTTTTCTGAACTGCAATTTTGTCATGTATGAGTGCAAATAATCATCAGTGTCAAAGCAGTCCCTGGAGAAGAATGAGGCTGAAATATGTAAAGTTCTTTGTAAGCATTTGCTCCATGTAACCCCACATCCCAAGCTGCTAGGCACAGCTTTCTCATGGTTAGCACATCATAATTTAGTTAATGCATTAGACATTTGAAGCTAACTGTTATGTTTTAGATTGTTGCTGTGATCTTACATGAATGATTTTTGTCAAGAACTTATGAAATACAAACAATAAAATGGACTTAACTGCATTTTTAAAAATAAAATACTAAATACTTGCTGTTCTAGAAAGCCTTATTGTATCACTTCTCAAACAAGATGTACAGGAGTGAAGTGAGTAAAAACTCTTGCAGGTGTCCTAAAGGATGAACACCTTGTCGACTCAACTTGAATGCATAAATGTTCAGAGCAAAACCAGCTCTTGTATTTGGAACTCTCGTGCCTGTGGCTGTAATTTTCATTCTTAGCCTCAGAAAAATTAACAGTTTTATGTTTATTATCATACTGAAAATAAATAAGAACTGGCTGCAAGTATGATGGCTGGAAATGTTTCTTTCGCAAATTTTGTATGAGACAAATAGTTGAATCTACTTTTTTCTCATTAGGTGGCACTTGAGTTTTTTTATGATACAGCCTATGTTTTTATTATTTCTATTGCTTTGAAAAGCAGAAAGGTCTCATATGAAATGGGATCTTGCATTGGATTTTTTTTAATCTTTATTGGTACATTAAATATACACGTCATGATTGCACTCCATAATGGGGATTTGTACCAGTATAAGACACAACTTAATTCTCCTTTTTTCCCATAGCCCCACCCACCCTACCACCCCCCATATACATAATTGCATTGGATTTTTAATGTACAGGCTACTTCTGTAGTCCTTTTCCATCTTTTGCATATTCAACTGTAGTGAGTAGCAATAATCTGCCCAGGACTAACCATTGAGCAGAGCACATGCTTGCAGACATTGACTCTAACACAGCTGTTTTATCTCCTGTGTGGTTTAGATTTTTGTCAGCAGCATAATTCAGAAGACCATCAGTTATTCAGGAATATTTGATCTAATGTCTAATATCTTTTATCTAACTAATAATATTTAATCTAAATTCTTTTTATCAGCTCTGCCTTATTTTAAATTATTTTTACTTTATTTCACTCACCCCTGGGCCTCTCCCCTCAGGATCTACTTTTTCTTCAGAATTGCTGTATATTCTCATCATTTTATGTCTTCACCAGTGATACATATTCACCTGCAAGTTACCATCCAGACAGAAATGACTATTCTTTTTCTGTCTTGTCCAATATACAAACATAATAATCTATATTGTTTATGTCCCAGATTTATGGTCAAATTTAAATCTCTGATTTAACCTTACAGAGGATATGAAAATAAAATGGAATGTAGGAATAATAAAATCTTTAATTTCTACGTAATAAATGAGGCTATTTAAGTAATTATCTATAAATAAATGACTGATGCCTATAAGAGGAAATAGGATGATAAGAATGGAATGCTGGTTATGGATTCAAAATGTATATCTTTTTTCAATTTTACAATTAACTTTATATTTTGTGAGCTTTATTTTTGGTTTCAAATCCCTGAAAATGCAGTGATAATCTTTTCTATGTAGGGAAAGGTTCTGTGAGAAGTAAATTTATCGATAACTTTGAACCACAACAGAATAATAATAACCTTATACATACATACACGTGTGTGTGTGTGTGTGTGTGTGTGTGTGTGTGTCCCTGAGAAAGTATGGGTATAACAACAGAGAAAGGAACCACAGTGATATCAGAAGGTTATCCTGGCTTAATTGAAATAACATAGTAAGAGAATAAAGATGGAAGTAGAAAAGTTTAAGGACTGAGACTCATAATTGTTACTGTCTGCCTGTGATTCATGTTGTAATTGTCAGCTAAGAGATCACTCACAACTTGATGGGTACGTTCTCCTCATTGCATTCAAGTTGGCTATTATTCAATGATGATAAACATAAAAGTGGGGCAAGAAAAGTCATAAGTTAAGTTCAGGAACAAGATTAACTGCCAAACTATTCATTTATTAAACATAATGAAATCCATCCTGTTGAGGAACAATAGAGGTAAGAACTTAACAGTGTTCCTGTCTCTTCTAGAGAGTCTGTATTGTAATTTTATTCCAACAGGTGCACAACTCATGTTTTTGACACATGAAATACTTTGTCTTTTTCTATTATTGATGCCTGAGTAGGGTTCAATTTAGACCAGCTTAACTATAGTTCACAATACAGAAAAGATCTTTAATTTGTTAGTAATTTGTCTTTAAAATTTCTCATCTTGATACATTAACATAATGCATGCATCATCTAATTTTACAGCCCTTTTTTTCTTTTATCATTTCAGCTGTTTTATCATCTTGTTCAGCCAGCCATATGTATTCCATAAAACATAGCTTTAAAATAATTCATGCATTGTAACCTCTTTAAAAAGTATTGGCTTTTATCAACAAGTCCAAGTAAATCATAATGATAATTTCATATCATTTATTTAAATATTTATGAATTATATCTGCTGTAGTTGGTATATCATTACATACTTAGGTAAAATTCAAAGAGGTGCAAAACAGCTATCATTACAAAAAAGCTGAATTGTACTGTGAGAGAGAAAAATATAGGTAAAATAATGATAACACTATGAATTAAAGTACAGATAAATATATGAAGCAGTGAAGTAAAGCATTTTAAAGAGATTATTTATGACCAAACTTCATGAACAAGTCAGTTATAGATTGGTTCATGAAGAAGGGCTATAGTGAAAATGTTCATTTTCAAACCTCCATATCAGCTAAAATATCATATCTAGATCATAGGATGGCAGCATAGGAAAAGGATATTCAGTGTACACATAAAGAACAAGGACTTCCGGGCTAATGGGACACTCAACCATACACATGATAATCAGTAAACGGGAACAGGGAGGGTGCTCTAAGTAAATCGTCCAGGCATATGCTCAGGCTCAGAGGCCAGGGAGAGCAGCGTACATTTACAAAAGTACAAGTAGTTATATATTCTGTGCTTTAGTGAAACTAACATGATAGTTCTCTATGAGATAGATTAAAGGTGAAAGAACAGTTAGGAGATTATTTTTCAGAGGCCTGGGAAAGAAACGACCTTATATTAAGTTCTACCCATTCCTCTCCATCATTTCTTTTAATAAGAAAATGAATGAGGATGTGGATGGGGGCACAGGAATGTCTCCCTGGGCTCCACCACTGAGGTATCATCATTGGTCCCACATGGTATGTGAACAACGGCCCCCCAAAATATGATTCATTCCTGTGGATGCTTTAGCACTTACACTATGTAGTGTGTGGTAGACACTTTGTAAATGTTGCCCTTAATGAAGGGTGTGAACAAAGGAGTACATGTATGAGGTCAAGAGATTATATAAAAAGAATGTCCCAAAGTCTGAAAGCTTCTGACATGAATAATAAGACTGAGGAAAAGTAAAAGATGATTTTTGAGCATTAGCTTTGGTATCTGAGATGATGATGATTCAAAAATAGAGAACACAGAAGAGAACACGAATGACAGGATGGGAAGCCCTGAAATGTCCTGTGTTATGAACAATTTAAATTATCAAGAGGACCCAGTTGAGATTGTTGAATGTGTGATTAAAAATGCAAGTCAGATTCAAAAAGTCAATCCTAGAGATAAGATTTACTATATTTCAGGAAAAATAATTCAGTATTTTATAATATTAAGACATTTGTGTTTTGTAATATCATGGTCCTTTCCATTCACATGGGTCCGACTACATCAACTCACATGTTAGAATTTTCAACAAGTACTATGTGTACTGATTTTTCCTACATCAAGTCTTAATCCCAAAGATGAACATTCAAGAGGCCATGGTTAGCGGTGTATGTTACATACAGTCAGATTAAGCCCAACATAGGCTCTGGAGCCAAACTGTCCCATCATTGAATGTTGGCATTCTTATTCTTTCCTTTCTTATTCCAAATGGGCAATTATAAAAGTGCTTTGATTCATTGTTTTGTAAGAAATATGTGAAACAATGCATGGCATTTGCCTGAAACAGTTCTGATACATGGTAAGGGGAATATAACCCACTTGCTGTTAATGTTATTGCTGTTGTTTGTTTCTCAGTTTCATTCTATGTAATGTGGAGATGGTAATAAATAGTACAGTTCTCCTAGAGTGATTTTCAAAATTACATAAAATAACACAAGTAAAACTACTTGATTAGAATATGGTAAGGGCTCTGTATTTGGAGCAATCATTATCATACCTTCTGCAGACATAAGAATGAAAGACTTGCCAGATTCCTCTGTGTCTTGCATTAGACTCTCTGAAGGCCAAACTGATCTGGAGCACCTCCAACAGAATATATGTAATAGGTGACACATACATGTCCAGGTGTTATGATTGGCTTTTTGAAATAACTTGCAATTTTTCTTGGGGAATTTTTGACAGCTTGTTTTTTATGTTAAAAAAAAAAAAAAAAAAAACACCTGAAAGACTGTCATACTGTAAATAAGGTAAAATTGGAAAGCTAAAAGCAGGATTTCCAATCTCTTAGAAAAGCAAAATTGTTATTTTGCCTTTGAGTTTTCTATCGGTAGCCTGTCTATATTTATTTATTTATTCTATTTATTTATTTATTTATTTATTCATTCATTCATTCATTCATTCATGTACTCATTTATTTATCTATGTGCATCTGGGAGGACTTTAAAAAAAGATTGTTTGATAGTGAGAGAGTTTAAGTCACTTCAGTGTCCAAATTATGTGCTTAAAAATTTTAACAGCTGTCATTTTAAAGAGGTGTATTTCACTTTACCTAAAGTGCTTTTCAGTCTGGAGGGAACACTTAAATGTAGTCAGTCGCAAATCACTTGCAATAGACTCATGCAAGATTTGTAAAGTTAAATTTGTTTGTGAGCCGACAGAATTTAAATGTTACAGATAATATTCTTTTCTCTCTTTAGTTAATGATTTTTACCTCTGTTCCTGTCTATTGCTAGGCATGAATTTCAGTCATTACAAATAAGAGCACCCAAATCCCTTTTATTTCATTAGTTCAGCAAATTGTCTCCTAGGGGTATGGGCTGAGGGCATGATTGGGCTGTGCAGTGATGAGCTTATTTTGCACTTTCACACAGAAAATCTTTATATACAAAAGACATACAGAGTAGTTGGACTCAGCATGAACAATTACAGGCTACTGGGGGAGAGCCTTTTCCTGATGTGCCAGTGGCTTACTCCCATGAATTAAGAAGCAAATGTGCTCCAGAGTGCATTAACCTTTATGGATTTTTCTTCGGTTTTCATGTTCCACTGATTTATGGTCTTAAATATGCCTGTTGCTGCTATTTCTGAATGAGTCCCTTGTAAATCATCTCTAAACGATCTTTTCAACTCAGATAATAGAAGTTGAATATACCTCTAATCAGTTCCTCCAAGGCTTCTTTCCTTCTTTGCCCAAGTTGTTTTCCATTTTTTTCTGTACCATAAATGTCATATATGAGAGCAATTGAGTAAGAGACATTTCTTAGCGGAGCCATTTTGCTGCTGTGGCTTCCTTCTGTGTACTAAGTAGTTTCCGGCCCTTTGCATAGCCTTACTTGGGTGTCATTCCAAGACTTCATTTAACTGAGTATAGCTGATTGGTCAGTTTTTTGTGCAATTATTAAATCATACCTGGAAGTCAATTTTGTTATGGGCTCTAGGTTGATTTTTTCATACTTGATTTGAATCACATGTGGTAGGGATTTTGAATATACTGTATTCTTATAAAATTCTACTATGAGTAGATTTTCTTCTTATAGGGATGAATATTACTGCTCCCATTACAACTTGTACAGTACTGTGTTGGCCCTCCATGTTCAAAGATATTTCCAGCTGGTAGCCATAGTTCTTGGCTGAGGTATAATTGAAAAACGAAGTTTTATGGCAAAATTGAATTTGTGATATGGTGACCTAGCTCAGCAAAGGACTCGGGCAGTGCAGTGAAAGTTTAATTAATTTATAATTTCTCTGAATAGAAGTGATATCAATCTAAAAATCCTCAAACTACTTGATGAATTGTCTGTAGTGTGCTCATTTGTGCCTGCCAAAGAACAAAGTTAACTTGCTGCAAGAAAGAGTGAGTTAAAAGGGTTTTTATTTTATTTATTTATTTATTTATTTATTTTAGGTTTTTTGAGACAGGGTCTCGCTTTGTGGTTCAGGCTGGCCCTCAGCTCAGCCTCAAACTCACATCACAGCAATCCTCCTGCCTCTGCCTCCCAAGTGCTGGGATTACAGGTGTGAGCCACCATGCCCGGCACTGTGGTATGTGGTACTGGTTGCTGCTGGGCTTGAGTCTCCACACCCAGTATGGTATGTGGTTACCAGGAATAGAACCCAGGTCCTTGCGCTTGCAAGACAGGCACCTGAACCACTGAGCTAACTCCCCAGCCCCAAAAGTTTTGTTATTCAATATGTAGATCCTTTTAGAGGGTTACTAGTTGATAATCTGAAAAGAAAACCTCTGGTTAAATATTTACAAATAGCAATATTAGAATTTAGAAAATAAGATCCATACTTTAAACATTCAAATTGTGTTAAGAATTGGTTGAATGCTCTCATTTGCTTTTTGGTTTATCCTGTTTTACAAAGACTGATTTGATTAATGTTCTTCAAAATCCTGTAATTAAATGCTCTACATACAACATTGTATGGGTCTTTTTTTTTTCCTCACTGTCTCTTTTTCTGCATGCACAGATGTACCTGTGCTTTATGTTTGCCTCCTTGTGGTATATAGAGCTAGGAAATCCCCAGTGTAAAAACATTTCTCTAGATTAGATAGTGCCTCTTTGACAGAGTTCCATCTGTGGTCTTGCTTAACTTTGAAGCATTTTCTTTCCTAATGAGCCTTTTTATTGTCAAAAATTCAGTACTTTCCTACTTCCATAGAAATAATTAGGAGCCTTGTTGGAAAAATTGAGCTTTTTGAAGATTGTCTTCTATACCCATAACGTTCCCTCCTGTCTGCTATTCAACAAATCATTATATATATATTTATCGTATACATGCATTGTGGAATGGTTAAATTCAACTAATTAATATGCATAGTATTGTATTTTTTTATGAGAAAACTTAAGTTCTATAATTTGAGTTATTTGCAAGTAGACAAAACACCATTATTAAGTATAGTCACCACAATGCACAGTAGATCTCTTAGATTTCTTCCTTCTAGCTAACGTGTTGTACCCTTTGAACAACTCCATGCCACCATCCCACCTCAACTCTACTATTATCCGCAGCTCTGCTATTTTTTTTCTTTTTGCCTCTCACTAACAAAGGCCTGTTAAGACAGCCCTCATTTTTCTCCTTCATTCCTACCCACATGTTTCATGCTTTCTGCACAATGAGGTCGCTCACAGCTCTGAAGCAGATTTGGAAATATGTTGAGTATGTCCCTCGAGTTACAGAGGACGATATCAACCTGTTTGTGTCATTGGAGACTGATGTGTATGCTTTAGGGAATAAATGACTTGTGTTTGAAACAAAGCACTCAGTGGAAACTGATGGGGGTCTAGTGCCACAGCTGCTGGGAGCCCTGTCATATTTTACAGAGACTAAAGATGAATAAGAAACTAGATGATTTAGAGACTTCTGTCACTGTATTTAGGAACAGGTTGACTAGTAAAGATTTTGTTCTAATAAATGTGAAGATTTTTAAAATTCAAAAAAGACTTCTCAGGAAACTTTTTCTGAATCCCTTTAAAGAAAATAGTTAGGTATTGTGGTGATTGGTTTTTATATTTTAAAAGATTTTGATGGATTTTCTTATTAAAAATTAGTAAGAGTAGTTTTTTGTTGGAGGCCCATTGAGGGGAACAGAGTGTACCCAGGTGGCAGACTTCAGTAGAAGTCAGATGAGACCAAAAGGCACAGTAGGAGGTAAGCATTGGAGACTTTTAAATTATGTCTGGGGTCTAGTGTCTGCTTCTCTTTTTTCCCCCACTGTTCTCTTCTACTCATGCTTTTCTTAAGATTCATGAGTCCTTGATTAGGTCAAACTTTCACTATTGTTTTTTTATGTAGAAAACATCAATTAAGAAGCCCTAGGGGCTGGGGATTTGGCTCAGTGGTTCTAAGAGCCAGGACCCGGGTTTGATCCCCAGTAACCACATATCATACTGGGTGTGGAGACTCATGCCCACCAGCAACCAGTACCACATACCACAGTGCCGGGTGTGGTGGCTCACACCTGTAATCCCAGCACTCGGGAGGCAGAGGCACGAGGATTGCTGTGATGTGAGTTTGAGGCTGAGCTCAGGGCCAGCCTGAACTACAAAGCGAGACCCTGTCTCAAAAAACCTAAAAAAAAAAAAAAAAAAAAAAGAAGCCCTAATATTGTTTCTTTTTTTTTTTTTTTTTTTACAATTTTTTTTTCTTTCTTATTTTTCCTAGGTTACTTTTTTCATTGTGGTAGTTCTGTACATATACCACATTCTACCCTCTTTGCCTTATGCAATACACACGCACTCACACACCAGAGATTAATGCAGTATTTAACTGGTGATATAGACTATTTCTGCAAAATATTGATTTATTATATAAAAGACACTTTGTTTAGGTAGCTAAATCTAAGAAGTATACATCAAACTTTAAATGAATTAGAAGCTTATGAAATGTAGTCTTTGACATGTATAAGGTAATTTTTAAATTTTCTAATTTAATTTAATTTTAACTTAGTAACTAACATTCACAGTTTTTAACAATCAAATGATTATGAAAAGTTGTAAAGTCTCATTCCCACTCCTCCTCCTTCAATCCTCAGTCCTGACCCTGCCTCCTTTGGTCCTTGCTGCTTTTTTGCAAACTTTCCTTGGTTATCTCTATTCTCATATAAAAATGTAGGGTGCACAACCCTTACACAGATATTTCATAGTGAATGTTACCAAATGCATATTGATCAACACCCAGTGTTGTGCTATAAAGATGATGCTAAAATGATCTTTCTCCTCTGTCTATAGATCATGTCATTCATATTCAGATAAAAGTTGTCAGAAGAATTTCCCAGAAGTGGTTTTCTTGGATAAAATAAAGTATACTAGTAATGTTGAGTGATAGCACTAACTCGCTTTTTATAAAGCTTAAGCTTTTACTACTTTTTACTCTCTTTAACAATATGTGAGGATTCTTTCCCTATGTTTATGCCATCAGAGTATGTTTTCAAACATTTGGAATTTGATCAGTTGTATGAGTATTGTATGCTTTGCATTTTTCTTATTGTACATGAATTCCAGAATTTTTTTCTAATGTTTAATAGCTATTGTATTTATTTTACTATAACCTGTGGCCTGATTTACTTACTTTTGGTACCAAGAATCAAACTCAAGACCTTGCATTTATGAGGCAGGTGCTGTGCTGAGTCAAATCCTTGCCCTTCATCATATGTCTTTATTTTATTTTACTTTATTTTCCTCAATCTAGTTTTTAGAAAACTTTAAAGAATTTTGGAAATGTAAAAATCACCAAGCAATCCAAACTATGTAAAGCAGTCGTAATAAACAATTGCAGTTTTTTCATGACTTTTAATAATTTTTTATTAAAACATTAAAAACTCTTAGTGGTGGTGAGTTTTTTTATTTGTTTTCTAAGTGTTTTGAAAGAAGGTCACACTGTGTAATTCAGACTGGCCTCAAACTACTTATGATCCTGCCTCAACCTCCTGTGTGTAGTGGAGGCCTGTACCACCACATCCAACAATGTGAAAAACTCTTACTGACATTAGTAAATGTATGTGGAGATTAAAAATTTAAAAATTAATATGTAGAATACAGTAACATTAGAACCTTAATTAAAGTGTTTTACTTTTTTTAAAAATCTTGCAAAGAGCAGTTTGAAGAATGCTTTCCATTTTCACCTTGTGTATGTCATGATACACCATAAGCTTCTTTTCTGTGCCTCAGCCAACTGCCATATTTCTTTGACATTGGGATAAGTTGCCAGCATTTTATGCCTGTTTTTCGTTACTGTAAACTGTCTCCAGTAGTTCCTCAAACATCAAGCCTTTTCCTGCCATCACCTTCTCTGGCATCCTTCTTTATCCCCCCCCCCACCACCACCTTTTTAAAAAAATCATTCTGTCAATATCCCTTTGTGATTTTCTTTTTTGTTTGTTTGTTTAATTCAAATCTTTATTTGTACATTATCTCATTCAACATCAAGAATTTGTGCCAGTATATGACATGACTTAATTCTCATTTTTTCCCATTGTCCTACCCACCCTATAACCCAACCCCCTAAAAAATAAATAATGTGATGGTAATAAAATTTTTTTTTAATTAAGAAGAAACAAAGTTTCTTCCTTCTTTTTGTCACAACTTCTGTCCTTACTGGTGTTGAGAAGTTTGCCTTTTCTGTGGCTACATATATCTCTGAAATGGCAAATGTGTCAAACTTCCCACAATCTGCATTTCTTTATAACTGTTCCCACTCAGATCAAACTTCACAGTGTCTTTTTTTTTTTTTTTTTGTGCTGCTGTTTTATCTTTGTTGGTTAATTCCCTATTTCACTTATAGGTCTTAATAAAAATGTCACATGAGCTTACCACAGGAAACAAGGAAATACCATCACTGCACACATTACTACATGTACATGAACGACACTGATGTGTAGTGATCAGTTACCTATAAACTTGGAAAAGGCAAGTGATTAGTCACTGACTGTGATGCACATAAGTTATCCACACAGAGGATTCTGAAGAACGATCACTATTGTTGGTATTTTGTGCATTTACTTGCAGTTTATAAACTGTGATAACCAATTGTGATACCATGGGATTTAAACCACGATGTGAGGGGGGTGGAGACTGATTTATGTAACTAAAGTGTAGTAAGTTAAACTTGGCATTCAAACCGCAGAAAACAGGAACTGACTCTATTGAAAAGTGCGAAGAATAATATAAAAATTGATACCGTTATCTCAGAGATTTCACAGTTATTAGCATGCTTTTATGTATACTTTCTGTGTTCTGAAAAAGAAAATAAAACACTACAAATGAAGTTGACATCTTCCTCTCTTTCAGCTTCCATCTCATTCCCTTTCTTAACCTGAAAACAGTGTATCATGAATTTAAAAGAATCTCTCTCTCCTCTCTTCTGTCTCTCCTTCTCTTAACATAAGTATGTATACTCTGAACCTTTCAATGAAAACTATGTCCTCTTTGTAGGGGGCCTCTTCACACCCTAATTTGGGGTTTTTATCATGTTTTTCCTTTGCCTCTTATAGTCTTACTTCCTTCTTGAATTAATAATATTTTTGTCTCTCCTTTCTTGCCAGTTGAGAAGTCATATTTTCCACTTAATCTGTGAAATAACTTATGGTTTTTTAAAAATCTGTGTAGGTGAGTAATGAGCAGTGATCTGTTCACGGCTCTGAAGAGAAGAGCACTCAGATCCTCGAGCTGCACTGTCACCAATCTGTGCCCCTCTTCTGAGGTGCTTAGCAAACTCTTTGCTCTGTTTGTCTTGCAGATTCATTCAGGAGATTGAGCATGCTCTGGGGCTTGGCCCAGCCAAGCAGTGCCCCCTTCGAGAGTTTCTCACCGTGTACATCAAAAACATCTTCCTCAATCAGGTCTTGGCTGAGATCAACAAGGAGATTGAAGGAGTCACGAAAACCTCTGACCCCCTGAAGATCTTAGCTAATGCGGATACCATGAAGGTGCTGGGAGTGCAGCGGCCTCTCCTGCAGGTGATGATACTCTAGAACTTACTGGGGGTTTTTTTGTTTTTTTTTTTTTACTTGCCAAGAGTCATAAATTTAAAAAAATAGAATTACCATCTGTTTCCATATTCATCAGAGACAAAATAAGAGGAAATAAATTAAACAGGCACCAGGGAAATTTAGGTCTAATATAGCTGGCTAATGGAAGCTCTGTAAGCTCTTTAAGAAAACAGTGGTTAACTTTGAATGTGGGAGATGGTGAGTTTCATTAGCATGCAGACAACTCTTTATTATTTGCCTGGAATTTGTCCTTGAAAGGCTTGTTCTTTCCATTGGTAAATGCATCCCAGAATGTCAGAGATTAACAGAAATGAAATTATTTACTCTTCCTGGCATCAGTGTCAGCAGGAAGCCCTCTGCATCGTGGAGGGGGAGCTTACTGAACATAACTCACTAGCTCACTGTGAAGTTGAACCTGGCTTTTCAAAATCAGATCATTTAATTCAAATAATGGTCTTATTAATATTAAAGTCTTACTTTGAGTACATAAAGAAATGTTTTCAGGGTGATAGAAATAATCTGTTGGTAGATATTTTTATTAGTGGGGTTGAGATATATTTTATACATAAATTAACTTAAAGATAAATATAAAACTAAAAGAAAATTACTATGAATTCAAATTATGTGTACACACTGTTATAACATTATAACTTAGTCTTTACACCTTCTGTTCATTTAAAGGAACAATTATATAGTTCTAGGTAGTCTTTTGATGTGTCTGACACATCACTCCCAACTTCACTGCAGAACTGTGTCTCTTGTCTTCTATGTCAGTCATCCTGAGTTGAACTAAGAACTCCAGCTTTGCCTGGTCTCTCTGTGACCTGAATATTAAGGATGCACTCGATATTTCATCAGTGAATGAATGGCTACAAATAAAGGAATGAATAGCTGCTTCCTTAGTACAAGAATATGTGTGTTATGATTTTCCCCATGATATAAAATTTGTAATCTTGAGTTTGATAGTAATGATAGCAGTCGTAATAGTAGATGGTAGTGACAATTCTACACAGTACTTCAATTAAAATGTCATAGTTCTTTTGCCTTTTATGCACCTAGAATTAAGGAAAATTTGTATATACTTCATGGTCTTACCTCCTGAGAGTCCTCCATTGCCATTGTAAAACAAAGAATGCTGACTCAAAGTAAACTAAGGTGATCTCTTAAAAGAGTATCTTCATTATTCCTGAATCATGTGGGCTTTGTGGCTGTATTCTGGACATGATATTAGGAAATAGTTATTTAGGTAGATCTTACGTGCCTCCCAGAGTGTTTGTTCCTTACACAGGAGAAAATAATTAAACTTACCTAACTTTCTGAGTTTATTATTAATTTGGAGACATATTTCCCTTTTTGTGTCTCTGTATTAAAATAACTAATACTTAGTGTTTTTTTTTCCCCCCTTTACTCAGCAAACTGCTGATTGGGCAACTATCTGGACAGTGACCCCAGTCACCTCCCCTCTCCTTCTCCCAGTGGCGTACCCTATACCCATGCTACTTGGGAAGTAACCTGTGGGCAAGAGCCTTTGGGTGGTGTCACCAGCTTGTTTGTCTACCTGGCAGTGTGTGAGAAGCAATGTTTCAGATCAGTGCAGCACAAAACCTGGTCTGAGCACCTGTGGCCTCAGTGTCACCAGACCAGAGCTTTGAAGAAATGCAGACTCCTTAGCCTCAGCCCTCTGTGGGAATCTGACCTGACCAAAGCTCCAGGTGACTTGTATGCTCTGGAGTTTATGAAGCGTGCCCTTAACATGCTATCACCATTCCCAGTGTGGGGTTAAGAATGAAGGTCCAGTGCTCTGAGCTATAGCTTTGTGGTGGGTGTAGGCTTTACTGTGGTAGACTTTTTAAAGAGTATCCCAGTGTGTTTCATGCAGGGCCAAACACCGTAAAAACAATATTTGATGTGGCAACAGAAGCTGCTTCCTTGTCTAGCACATTGCTGAATTTTGCAAAGCCTTCTCCAAAGGCAAGAAAAGCCCACGTTTCTTGGCTCCTGTGGGCAATGTGAGACAGAGGCAGCTTTCCTCATCTCAGGCTCAAATTCCCACGTCACTGGAGGAACAAGTGTAAGCTGTGCAAGTAAAAAATTTGAAGCAATCTTGAAACATTTACAGACTCACAGCATGTTTTCATTTCCCTCCCTGCCCAAGTGTTTGTCAGTCGCTCTTAAGAAGTGAAATAACGAACAGTCTGCCTGCAAACACCACACTGTCACCTCCTCCTCAGCCAGCTCCACCTCCCACGCACACCTGCAGACTTCTCAGTAGCTGGGATTTCCAAGGCTTCCCAAAGACGCCCCTGCGCATCTCCCATCAGCTGGGCAGGAATGGGACCTGCCTGGGCATCAACATTTCATAAGATGCCCAGATGATCCCAACATGCAGCCAGAATTACTGCCAATAGCCTGGCGCTTTGTACTACATAGACTCAGTTATTGCCGGAAGAGAGAGAGCAAAGCTTTGGTTGATATGTTCTTTAATTAAGTCAAGTTATAACAAAATTCTCTACTTAATACTGGAATCAGACACAAATGGGTTTAAATTTCAGCCAGTTCATTTGGTAGCTTTGTGTTCATCACTAAATTGCTGAACTTCTCTGTATCTCTTCCTCTGTGAAATGAGATTATTAAAATCTGTCCTATAAGAATTGCTATTGGTTTGGTGGAATAATGATTGTGAAATACCCTTTCTCACCATCTCTAAGTGACATGGCCATGGATCTCAGCAGTGACTGTGGGTATGTGACCTGCCAGCTCATGAGCTCCAACTTTTATAGCTTTCTGACCTTTTACCTTAGCTGATAATCAGCTCCTCAACCCCTGCTGTGTCTGTCTGGATCTTCATCCTGCATCTCTTCACCATTTGCTTGCTGACTGCCTGCTTTCTTCTGGTAGTGCTCAAGTATCCACTTGGGGACTGCTGTGTGGCCTCTGAATACCCTGGCACAAAATTAACAGACAATATTACCCCACTTCCTTCCTTCTTTTCCTGGAGTTTGCTCCTCCTCATTTGTTCGCAGCGGTAGCATGCCGTGTTTATGATCATTAAGGCTAGTAGATTATTTTCCTAAATTTGCCATAATAAGTTACCACAAACTTGTTGGCTTAAAAACACAGACATAGATTCTGTCACAGTTCTGGATACTGGTAACCAAAGTCCCTCCAAAAACACTGAGAGAGGACACTTCCAGATTCTGGTGGCTTCTGGTATTTTGGGGTCTAGTACAACTGCAGTCTCTGAATGCCTGTGCTATAACATGGTTTTCTTCCCCTGTGTATCCATTTTTCCATCTCTGACTATTGGATTTAGGCACCCTAATCCCACTTGCTTTCATCTGAGGCTTGACCTCAATTACATGACCTTAATTACATCTGCAAAGACCTTATTTCCAAGTTAGGCCCCATTCTGAATTTTCATGTAGGATTTGAGAGGAAATGTATTCAGTTTGCTACAGTTATTAAGTAGAAGCAAGTTAAACAAAATGCAGTATATTTAATTTGCAACACTTTCCTTGAATATCTGCCAGGCAGCAATGGAGATGTGTTGCTATTAAAGCATTTGGCTTAGGATAGTCTAAATTCTAGATGCCAACAAGGCTCAAATTGAAAGTTCTTGCTAGGTTTAATGGTTGCTAGAACTTTAGTTAAGCTTTATTGAAGGTTGGTGAACACAGCTACTTGCAGTTTAATAATTTGCTAGAGAAAATTACATTAATTCCCAAATGCATTATCTTCCCAACTAATCCAAAGTACTGCCAGAAACCACTTACGTTTTCCCAAGAAAGTGTGGCTAGCAGCAAGAGCATACTGTTTTCATCATATCAAATTACGTTAATATGAAGAATGTTGCATTTGAGCGGCATTTACATCATGGCCAGTTGATCCTGTTCTACTCTCTACAGAATAGATTCAGCTTTTATTAGTGTAAATAGATTAGTCCCAATAAAGGTCTGCTGGAAGTCATCATGAAAATCATTAAGTTGAAAAGAGAGCTGATCAATTGATTCCCCCACACACACCGGAAGCTCTGAGAGATCATGCTAATGGTCTCACCGTGCTGAAATAGGCTCAAAAACCAAGACAGTTCTGGATTTAATCTCATCCTTCACTATTTATCCATACCTAAACACTAACTTACAACTCATAGTTTTTATTTTCTTTGAATTTGCCTCATTATTTCAGTTATTCACTAGCAGGATAGCTTGGTCTCTTGGTAATAAGTATAGGATTCAGATAACCAGCCACTTGTGACATCCTGACTTCATGCAGGAAGATGTTATAGAAGAAATGCCTGTGCTTTTATCTTTGATTGTTAGCACAGCTTTCAAAACTCATCTGTTCACTTCAGAGACAACTGAGCAACTTGTATCTTTGTTACTGATGGAAACTTTCAGCTTCTTAAAATATTCATCTGTGTTTTCAGATCACTGTTTGCAGATCAGTTGTATTATTTTTGTATTTTTAATTCTATTATTAGTCTTATATGTTTAAATTGTTATAAGATTTTCTTGCAATTTGTCATAGCCATCTCTGAAAGTAATTATTGCTAAGTTTCACCAAGGAGGAGTGGGAAAGTATATAAAGTATATATCTGTTGTCCTTAGAGACTCCATGACCAGTCCAGGCGCTTAGCTTCTCTGAGCTCCTTTTTTCCCTCATCTGTAGAATAAGAATGACATTGAGCTACTTCATAAGCCTAAGGGAGAAGAAGAGCGGGATCGTGCATTTAACATTACTCTAATAGCTGAGTATCGAGATATGTTATGGTGGTTCCTAGTATTGGTCCACATGTCCACACCACTGCTCCACTAGCCCTGAAGAGAATGGTGCTAAGAAAACAGCTACAAAAATATGTATTTTCTGTTTAAATGAAACAGTTACCAACAACTTGTTTCCAGTAGTTCCATGAAAATATTTTGATACACATAAAAACTAGAAAAATGTCCATTGTGTATCAACATACTCCCCATACAGATTCTACTATTAAAATTTTTATTTATTTTATAACAAAAATGAACCCAGTCTTTTTTGTTCCCCCTCAGATATCCCGGAAACGTATTCCCAGCCTTTCCCTAAGCACTTACCATAGTGCTACTCATAGGATTTAATATCACACTTAGAAACTCTGAACATGCAGAGAGCTGCATGAAGTGAGAGGAGAGTTGCTTTTTTAAGTGTTCAATTTATGAAAGTGCTCATCCTTTAAACACATCCTTTAAGTACATTTCCTTGAAATAGTGTCATGGAACAGAAAATCGACCGTCTCATGCTTATGTATAATCTACAAGTAGAGCCTTTATGTGACATTACAAAGGAACTTATAACTCAATGAAGAAGGGTGGTAAGTGAAACATGAATCTTGTTGCAGGCAGATCAGACATACAACATTATCAGCTTTAATTTTTATATTTTTATCTTATATTGTTATCTCTGAAAAAAATAGAGTCTTTCTGTCTGTCTAGTTTTCTTAGAGAACTTCCTGGTTAACAAAACTTCCATAAGTAGCATTCTGCAGAGCAAGGAGAGAAAAAACATTAACTTATTTATACTAACTTCTGTTATGAATAACTAGCCAGGCTTTTAGAGTAATATGAAAAGGCTAGAAATAAGCATTTATTTCTTTTGACTGTAAAAAATCCTCACAGCTATGTTTATATATTTTATAAGGATCCTTAATCATCTCAAATTTTTATCTTTTGAGGTCAGTCATTATTTCAAATGTTTTCTTCCACAATTTTTCACCTCATACAATGTATTTGGAGCAGATTTTCATTTAGACAAAACTTTTCAAAAACTCATCTAGTATATCTAGGTTATAATGTCAAGATTCAAAAAACAAGCTAGAAGGCTTTAGTCTTGAGGGACTGCTGAACGGAAAAGTAATTACAACTAATGAGACTTGTTTACCACCTTTGTCTGGTGCCAGGAAACCTTTGAGTCGGAGGCTGTTTGAGAATGGCATCGGGGAAGGGAGAAGCCCTGGGGTTTCAAGCCGGACTCCGAATTTACTTCCCATCATGAATGGCGGTGGCCCGCTGATGGCCAGATTTCACATCACGTAGACTGTCCAAAGAAATAGGGCTTATGTGAGATAATATTTTGAGATGTTGATTGGCTGCTGTCTATTCTGATCTTACCTCAACCCACTCCTTGGTGGATAAGCAGGAGAGAAGGTAATGACTTATGACAGATCTGCTGACAGGGACTGAACTACATTAACACTCTGTCACTCAGATCTTTAGAGAGCTGCCTTTGCCTGAAATATATTTGACTTTACTTGCTAACAAAGGCATCTGCAGATTTATTTCCTTTCCTTAAATGTTCAAGAAGAGCAAGGGCTTCCCATCAAAAGATACTAGGAAGAGAGAAAAGACTGGCTCGGCAGCCGAAGCAAATGATAGCGATCATTCTTGGGAGCAGCAGAATTGCTGATCTGGCAAGATTACTAGTGGGAGCCAGATGAGTGTAGACAGAGAACTGCTGCACTGAGGGAATTTTCGAGGTTCTTATCCTAAGTAATTTTTGCCCTGTCTGGATTCTGCAGCCCTGGCTTAGAGATGTTCTAGTGAGAAAATTGAGAGGAAACAAGACTATCTCAGCATGAAAGTTAAATGACCCTTTAAGATTAACCATTCAAGGAGAGCAGCTGTTTTTCTTCATGCTTTTCAAGGGTCCTGTCCTGCTCAGAACTTGTATGTATTTAATCTTGGCACAGAGAGTCAGCTGGGCTGGTAAAAATCGAACACTTCCTCCATAAGCAGGAGTGACACTTTGCAGTTGAGCAGTATCAACTGTTAAAATTCTGATAAAGCTAAAATATTAATATTTATTTAACACTTGCTTTGTGCTATTAACAGAGCTGATTAGAAGTATGGAAGGAGTTTAAACCAAGACCCACTTCTCAGTAATTTATCAGTTACACTAGTTAGGGGATTAGAATTCCTTACACCTGTGTACTCAAAAACAGTAGAAGACAATTCATAATTGAGCACTGTATGTGGTGGTTCAGAACAATGGTAGCATAGGAGTTAAGGATGGAGACTCTGAGCACAGAAAGATTGAAGAGGGCATCATAGGATACATACGAGAAGGCAGAGGAAATGACATGAAAGATAAAACTGCCCATTGAGTTTTCATGAGATGGGGAATAGTTGAGTAAAGGAATGATGGAGTATGAGGAATGAGGTTAACAGGGGCCATTAAATGGTACAGGGCCAGTCTCGGGCTTGGAGACCAACTATCTGTTGAAGTAGGAAGAAATACAGAGCTGAGGAAAGTTAGAGAATGGATATGCTCAGATGGGGGCGCTTTGCAGAAAGAATGGTGTGGCATGGTCAGACACATAAGCAAGGCAGGAGTCTGGAAAGCCAATTAATGAAGGAGACACAGGAAGCTTCCTGAGCGTGTTTCCAACTCTCTGTAGATGGAATCTTTGGATGATGGCCTCATGGCTGCCAGAGATTTGGCAGCCTCGACATTCTGCGGAGCTGATCATTTAAAGGGATTCTTCTGATTGATTCTCATATTTGACCAAAGAAACTCAAACAGTAACTTTCCAGAATAAATATTTTACTCATAAATCTCCACCAAGTTTCCCTTCTTGTGCCCCAGAGACCACAACTAGACGGAGTTCATCTCTACCTCTGTGTCCATGGAGCAGCCATTTGGCTGTGGTGCATTTATATTTATTTAAAGACTGAGTTGTACTTTTTTCGTTTGTTACCTTTTTAGATGCAGAGCAGCTCTGTCAGTTAAAGTCCTGCTTCAGGGAAAAGATGTCCTACAGCTCTTGTTAATAAGTTATCTGTGTCATTATTATGGCCTTTTTGGATTGTGCATACTAGAAATGTCTTTTGAGGGGAAAAATTCATCAAGGCTTCTGATTTCCCTGTCTTTCTCTTACTCATTTTTATCTGCTTTTTCCCCCTCCATAGTTACACTTATTCCTGTGATGGAAGCTCCTATCTGTGGAGTCCAGAATACATTGAGTATTCATTTGCAAATAGCTACAGGGGCAAATTCAGATAACCACACTTATATGAGAGCCATTCTCTACCTCTCCACATTGGACATACACTACTTTTCTTTGCCCCATTTCAACTATAAGAGCTTAATTGCTTTATTCATCTTTATTCTACAGAGCATTTCTGAATTTGTTGTCCTCATGGTCATTGAAGGTCAGGGCTGCCTATCAGGCACTTGCAGAAGTGCTTTGGTGACCTTGCTTGCTGTGCTTGGCCGTGGCTTCCAAGGCTTTACCAGAATGATCATTCTGCCTGAGCAGAGGGCTGGTTAATTTCTTAGGTATTGAACACTCCTACCCTTTCCTTCCATCTTATCAAAGTTTTACTTTAGAGCCAATAGAATTTTCTGGCACACACTAGCTACCACTCTGGTGCATGCTCATTTGTTGAATGAATGTATAAAATGGTAATTGCCAACAGTTATGTCAAAAGTTATGTCAAACATGTTATTCACCAAGGTAAGTATTATTACTAATTTTTTAAGATAAAATTTCTATTTTGAAGAAGTTTTAATTGTGGGACTGTAGACTCGTACAGAAAATTTTTAAAGACACATAATACAAAACATTCCTCAAATGTACCTCCCATCCAATTTACCTATTACTTACACCTTTCAGTATGTCAGCTATAATTAATGAAACAATATTGATACATTAATATTAACCAGAGTCTATATATTACTCATACTGATTTGTTACACTATATTCTTTTTCTTTTTTTGCCTTATTTTTCCTTAATATCTTTTTCCAATACCAAGATCTTATCCAGAATACATTATATTTAATTGTTGTTGCTCCTTAGGCTCTCTTGAATGTAACAGTTTCTTACATTCTTTTTTTTTTTAACTTGGACAGTTTTCAGTTTTGTTTGTTTTTGCTTCTGGGTGAGTTATCATGTAGTTTTATTTTTGGTTTGTTTGTTTGCAGTTCCAGGGATACAATCCAAGGATCTACCATGGAGCTATATCCTCAATTTTTAAAAAACTTTCTATTTAACACAAGATCTGGTAAATTGCCGAGACAAATCTCAAACTTGCAGTTCTCCTGCCTTAGCCTCCCAAGTTGCTGGGATTACAGGCACCTATAACCTGGCAATTGTGTAATTTTGTGAATTTCTGTTAGATGTTTCATAATCTATCCTGCAATTGAAGCTTATTTCATCCTTTCTCCTTATTTCTCTATGATTGCATAGTTTTGGACAACATGTGAGAAACATGTACTACTGATGTGACTTCTTGATGTTGATGCGAGCCTTGATTACTCACCCAGAGCTCTGTTGGTCAGGTTCCTACTCCAGGCTTTTCTTCTTTTCTTTAACATGGTCTTTGGAGGGAGCCACTTTGCACCCTCTAGACACTTACAGAGTAAGGAGGTGTGCTTGAAGGTGAAGTATCTGCTTAAATGCTTCCACATAAAAGGTTTGTCATCCCTCCTCCATATCTGTATGTATTTAATTCTGTGATGGGAAGCTTATACAGATGAGTGCCCAGTCTACAACCAGAATCCCACTTGCTTATCACAATGTGCCAACACAGCACTTAAAACTGAATACTCATGTTCTACTTTAGAAGAACAACTCATACATTAGCATCCTTTTTTTTTCTGAAAAGAAAAACAAATAACATGTATGTGGTGAGTTTGCTGCAATGGATTTGTTTATTTGTATCAGTGTGAACTCATGAAGCATACTTTGAGTTATAACTCAGGATCATTCTATTTACTTTATTTCACAGATTGTTCTAGCTTCAACTATCAGGCCTCTTTCAGTTGACTTCTGTATTTTCTATATCCCTGTCATTGTAACTTTTTAAAGCACTTTTTTACCCATGGGCATTACAGTATGCTCCTGCTGCATCTTCTGTAATTACTGTCTGTTCCTAGAATCAGGCAGCTTTTTGAAGATCTTACTTCTTTTTATTGGAAAATGGTTTTAAGATTCAAAAGGGGAGGATTTGGTCTGATTTTTTCCTGCTTAAGTATGATTAGTTCTAGTCCTTCAGAGCTGACAGAGGAAATATATGTATATGTGCTAGCCCTTGTATGTATTGATATTTATACATATATTTCAGTAGATAAATACTTGTGTCTGTATTAAAAATGAGTTCATACTGATGTCCCCAACCCTAATTTATTACTACTTAGAACATTCTAGCCTCCTGGTCTTGCTCAACTTTGATTTCCTCCTTCAAGAGCGAGAACCTGGTTTCACCACCGCCATCCTCCATTCACTCCACTGCCAACCCCAGCTTCCGCGGTCAGCTTGGTGTATATGTATGGAATATCAGAACTGCTAACCCACGTCCCTCTGGGGTGAACTTCCAGACTGAGTTGATTCTGCTCATGTATATGCTATTTTGCTTTTAGGCTTACAGATTCTATATTCACCTCCAAAGTGATTATCACCTTTTCTCTCCACTCTTCAATGAAGTTATTTGTACATTCATAATGTAGTTACTGGTTTTGTCATATTCTGGATTTTACCCTATGATCCCATGAAATCCTAAATGAGTGTTTGTTTGTTTGTTTGTTTGTTTTTGAGACAGAGTCTCACTTTGTAGTTCAGGCTGGCCCTGAACTCACTATGTAGCCCAATCCAGCCTTGAACTCAGAGCAGTCATCCTGCCTCTGCCTCCCAAGTGCTGGGATTACAGGCATGAGCCACCACACCTGGCACTGTGTTATGTGGTACTGATTGCTGGTGGGTGTGAGTCATTACACCCGACATTGTTGTATGTGTGGTATAATCACTGTGATTGAACTGAGCACCTTGCGCCTACAGTGCAGGCACTGGAACCACCGAGCTAAAAGCTCCTACATGAGTTTTAAAATGTTCATATAGTCACATTTTTTCTTCATAAAGTTCTGTAGATCTTGACCAACACATAGTATCTTGTATGTACCATTTAGAGAGAAATCTGTAGGATGGACATACTGATAAGGGCAAAAATATAAGTGCAGAAAACACTTTTTGAACAGTAGGCCATGACAAGAAATTTGTAAGCACCAAGCAATCAGAAGCTGTTTGTGGCATAGGAAATAATAAGAGAAAATTAAACATTTCTGTTTAAGTGAAAAGCTCAGAGATAAATTGTAACTTATGTAGCTACTATTTAGTTGGTGAATATTTTTAATTAGACCCTCGATAATTATTATTTGAAATTTTGCACACTTGAGATAAAGCTCATATATTTGTCTAAAATGCATTAAATATTTATGTGTTAATTATATATTTATAATGTCTGCTTTTTATGGAAATGCCATAGTTTTATAGCAATCATCATAAGTGATTCATTTGAAAGCTATTTTTATTCCTTCTCAGCTAGTTGAATCTCAGGAAAACCAAGTTGATTGGCTCATGAAACTATTGACCAGATTCACCTCATGAGTATTATCCCAATTGTAGACCTTATGCCTAAGTAGAAATAATCAATTGCCTTAGAGCTAGCTTAGTAAATTCAGATATGTCAAGTATTAGCAAAAATGGTTGGCTTATTTCAATTCTAATTACTTCTCTGAAGCCTTGGATTTAGGCAGAGAATGATTTAGTTATATAGTGGAAAATACAGCATAGCAGGCAGGCCATGTGGTAACCGAATTCATAAATGTACCTGGAACAAAATACCACTTTTAAGTCATAACTCTTTCTAATAAAAACCTGATTGTACATAGTTAACCTGAATTATAGTTTTGTTGGTTAGTACTATGTTCTCTCTCATATAAAGACTTGACTTCCACAGAATTTTCCAGGCTAAAATGTGCCTTAGAAATTAATTCAGTCCATCACTAGGCTCAGAATCACCATGTCCGGTGCCCCCTGTAAGGTGCTATACCTGGGAAAGGTCAGTTTACTGACCTAGTAAAGGTCAGTTTATTCTGTAGTGGAATCCAGCTTCCTCTCTCTCTGGCCCAATCCTCTTTTATATTATATTCACCATATTACTCAAAACCTGTAACTGTTCATGGGCTGAGTGGTTTATTTGTATTGGGTTTCAACAGCACCAGCACTTACACTATAACAGGAATAATTTTCTGCTAACTTTCAGGAAAGGAACATTTTAAAACACCTCCTATTTACAGTGACTTCACCTTTCCTTTTGCTCCTTTCTCTAGGCAGAGCACGTTTCACTCCAAAACCAAATAACAAGCATCTCTCTCCTAATTTATGGTTTTCAAATTTTGACTGTGTTTTTTTTCTTGCTGTCCAGACTGCTGTCTGAAAAGTCACAATGATTTAAATAATTGATGGCTACTTTATGAAATTGTCAGGCTAGATCCATCCTCCTGCCTCCCCCAACCACAAGTCCTTGAGCAGCTAATCCTTTTATGTTGCATGCTTTTTTTTTTTCTTCCTGGTTTCATTTAGATAATTATATTATTCACCCTGGAATATAATTGCCATTATACTGTGGGGAAGTGGGGGTGGAGCAGGGTGGGAGCTGCCTGCTGTTGGCATCTGCAGGTTGTAAAATGTCTGTTATACTCTAGCCTCTAATTTCTTTGCCATCCCACCTTTTAAAGATTTAATTATATCTGTGTAAAAGCATAATTTGAAATGTGACTTCTGATTCTTTTGGAAGATAAAAGAGAGATTAATCTATTGTTAAATATGAACAGGCATGGTACAATGGAAAAGACTTCGGACAGGAATTCAGAGACATGTGGTCCACTGAACATACAACTTCTGAACGCCTACTGTATGCCAGGTATAGGACTTGGAATTAGAAAGTGCAGAGATTTATGAGGAAAACTGCTGTCCTAAGGACAGGCACACTGGTGATCTGCCAGTTTAAAACATATTTTGGGGCAGTGTGCTTAACTTCTCTGGGCCTCAGTTTCCTATCTCTGTGTAGAAGAAATTGAGCCTTTTTATCCCTCCTGAGGGAGAAACTCAGGACTTTGTGCTTTCAAGGCAGGCATGGCATGGCTGAGCTACATCCCCAGCCCATGACTTAGCCTTTTCAGAATTTCTTCCTATCTGTAATATTTGGTGAGTTGCCAAAGAAAAATCAAAAATTTGTCAGCCACATTCCTATTTTGTCAAATTAAATTGGAAGAATGAAGGATGGCTAAAGGTGTACATTTTCTGAGACAGAAGTCAGTGTGTCATCCCAGTAATTAAAGATGATATGTAGATCTGAAGCACCTAGATAAAGAGTTCCTTTATTTAAAAAAAAAAAAAATAGTTTATTTTCTACCTGCTAAGCTCAGCACACCCAAAGGAGAATGTGTTTGGGAGCGGAAGGTAGCATTGCCCAAGCTACTGAAAGTTATTATCAAAAGAGCAACGGCCTTCCCTGGAAGATGATTATTATACTACACCCTTTGTGCTGTCTCACAAAGCTTTTGTTTCAGGGAGGTTTGAAATTTTAACAAGTCTAAATCTCTGTGTCCGTTGGTTAGAAGAGAAGATCATAAAATAGTTCTCCTTTTCTATATGCTGTGCTTCTCTCTGAGATATCAGATTTGTATATAAGACAACTCAAAACTTTGAAAACTTAAAAGATACTAGCTATAAACAAAATGACATCGAAGGCTTTGTAACTGTTAGAAGAGATGATATTCATCTCCATCAAATTCTTACAGTACTGGATAAAGGAAACTCAAAATGATAGCATCTAGCCTTATATAAATGGAACACAAATAACACTGATAACATAGAGAGTTAGAGTTAATTTTATAACGTATTTACTTTCAGGGAGAAAATCATAACCCATTTGCCTTATAGGAAAAACAATTTCCCTGTTACACAGAGAAAATGGAGTATTTAAGAAGGAAATGAGTATGACAATGAAATGGACATGGTTGAAATCAGCAAATTTGTTTCTTATTTGCCCAATGGTTTTGTACTATGGGGAATACGGGGCCTAGACCATCTTTCAGTAGTAATACTTCTTTTCTGACCAAAAACTAGCCATCTGGAGTATAGTTTGTATATGTCCCATACTGTCAAGGGGTGTAAAGTGAGGCTGAAAAATCCTCCCCTTCATAATAGAGTATTGATAGTTTACAAAATTTGAAACTTATTTTTCTTTCTTCTCTTCTTTATTTTTGGAAAAGTTTTTGCAAGGAACTTTCTCCATTGTCTAGTAATGAAATGTTGTAAGTCTAATAATAAGTGCACCCCTCTTTTGGGAATTTTACTTCTCCTTGGGACTTTGTTTTTCAGTAAAGTACTCCTAACATTTTCATATCCATGTTCATAACAAGTGAGGCCTTTGTAATATGTGCATTCTGACTCGTCAGTCTAGGAGAGTTCTGCCGCTCTATGTTTTGAGCAAGTACATGGATAATATTGATACATGAACTCAGCAGCAAGGCTGTGACCAGGGGTTGGCAAACTTTTTCTGTGGAGGAGTTCATAGTAAAATGGAGTATTTAAAAAGGAAGTGAATATGACAATGAAATGGCTGTGCTCCAGTAAAACTTTATTTACCAAAAAAACAAATAAATGTGGCAGCTAGATTTGTAGGTTGCAGTTTGCCAATCCCTACCTTAGGTAATATGTTAGAAATGATGCCCTGTTATGGTTTGAACTTAAGATTTATATTAAAATATTTATAAAAGGTTGTTTAATGATGTTAGACATATATAAATATATATTACATATAATATATGTTAACTAGGTAGAGATTCATTTATACTCTGTCTAAATATTATAGAAAAGCAATTTCCAGCCAGTTAGTTAGCTATCTCTTTCCTCCAGGGGATATAGAATCAAGTGAGAAAAGTAATGTCTTAACCCTGTTGTGGCATAATAGCAGCAATATTTTGAAAAATTGCTTCCGTATTTGGCAAGCAGCGGCTTATAGTTATATATTGTTCTGTGCATACCTTTCTCCCAGCTATGACTTTTTCCTGTATGTGTGCATTTCTTTTATCGCATCCCTTGCCATATCATTTGGCAGTGATCCATATTTGGGTAATGAGATAGTTTGTTGTGCCTGCAATGAAGAGAATGATTTAAAATGTTTTTTAATAAGTTAACAGGAGCAAGTGTTGAAATTACTGTAATGAGATAATGACAGTGCAATTGCGTTGAAGATTGTGCTCTGCTGAAAAATGTGTGCTCTTAATAAATTCATTTAAGTGTATTTTCCTTGGCAAGCTTGTTTAGCATTTGTCTGTCTTAACAGTAATATGAAAATGGTCAAATGAGTAAGAGGTCAATGAAGACTAAAGCTGGTATTCATTTAAGAGTTTCATTGAGCTTTAGGGTCTAAGCTATGGAGGACTTGTGCCAATCCTATAATGATGAGTGCTTTAATTTCTTTGAAATGTGAAGTATTACACTTGAAAGTTGGTAACACTGTTGTTTACGATGTATCTTGTGTACATACTCAATACAAGACACAGCATAGGCACTGGAGCAACAGATGAAGACCTGGGTCCTGCCCATGAGCTCACTGATTATTAGAGAAGGGCAGACATATCTAACAAATCAGTTTTGAATTTTGCCATCGACTTTTGTACACGGTATATTGGGAATTCAAAAAAAAGTGATTAGTTCTACTTTAAAGTCATTCATAAAAGACTTAGTAAAGGAAATTATATGCAAGTTTAACCTAAAAAAGTTGAGAAATGTTCCTGGTAGAGGGAAAAGCATTAAGAGACATATTTGGAAGGATAACACATTGAAAGTATTAGATAGATTGTCATGTACACCAATAAGGAAATCCTGTGCAGCAATAAAAATGGACTTTATTTCTATTCCACCAACAAAGTACTAGAGACTTGATGCTTTATGAAGAAGAGAGGTTGGTTTGACTCGGGTTTAGGGACTGAAATGTAAGATTAGGTGGTCCTATCTGTTTGGCACAATGGCAGAAATGTGTGCAGAAGAGATCACAGGAAGAGAAATGAGAGCTTCAGTAGACAGTGTCACAGTTTTTATAAGAAGCTGTTTTTATAAGAACTCTCAAGTCTTCCAAGAACTCTTAATCATTTCCAAGAGTGATACCTCTAGGCACTTAGATAATTCTCCCTAGGCTTCATCTCTTAATGGTTGTACTACCTCCCAACATTGCCACATTGAGAAGCAACATTCCAGCACACAAAGCTTTTGGCACACTAAAATGACATCGAAATTCCAGTGTTGTGTGAATGTGGGTGTGTTTATTTTTTCATACATAAGATAATTTTTTTAAAGAAGCTGAAAGCCTGAAATTAACAAGAAATTGAAGAATTTATAACGTCATAATCTTTTCAGGCTGCTATAAGAAAATACCCCATGATGGGATTTGACCCCATGACAAATGTATTTGTCACAATTTTGGAGGCTGAAAAGTTCTAGACATATAAATTCATGATCTATTCACCTTTGAAAGGGTTGATATTTAGAATTTTACTATAGTAGTTAGAATTTCAACATATGAATAGGAGGGTCATACACAGTGCACTGCAGGTATGATAAGTGCACACAGCAGAAGCACATGGCCAATGCTTGGTTATGACTGGAGTATTAGTGTATAGTTCATTGTCCATGTTTTAAAATTCATTGTCTAGAAAGTTTACAGTTGCTCAGTTACAGAACATAGTATCCATAGTAGGAAAATACAGCTTTTAATAAAGCTTTAATACAGCTTTTCTGGCTTTTGGATCCACTTTTATTCCACATAGAATCTACTTTCCATATTTCAGATAGATGCAGATCACCTGACACCTCCATCTCAAGGCTGTCAAAGAATGTGTTTAGTCACCCATCTTCATACCTTCCTTATATAAATTCCATGATCACCTCAAACTATATACACTAATGTATTTTTTATTCAAATCTTTATTGGTACATTATAAATACACATCATTATTGCATCCAACATTGAGGGTTTATACCAGAATATGACATGACTTGATTCTCATTTTCCCCTTCCCCACCCAACCTTCAACCCCCCCACCCTCTGTATACATAAGCTTTGTTTCTTTTTTTATTGATCATATTCTTTTCCCCTTATTATTTACCCTATACGCTCTTTCCTTTTACATATTTTCTATTTCACAATATCAACTATATATACTACAACTCATTTACATCTTCATTTTCTCTGCAAGAGAAAAGATACAACATTTACCCATCTGTGAACGATTTATTTTACTTACAAGGATGTCCTGAAGGTACATCCATTTGAGTATGAATGACTCAATCTTATCATTTTTAATGGCAGAATAATACTCCATTCTATAAAAGAACCTCATCTTCTTAATCCAGTCTCCAGTTTATGGACATTTGGGTTGTTTCCAAGATTTAGCAATCACCAACTGAGCTACTATAAATATGGGTGCGCATATGTCGCTGTGATATGAGTCTTTTAATTCTTTTGTGTATATACCTAGCAAAGCAATGGTCAGGTCAAATGGGGCCTTCGATCCTGGATTTTTGAGGAATCTCCACCCTGATTTCCACAGAGATTGTGCAAGTCTTTACTCCCACCAGCAGTGCAGAAGGGTTCCTTTTTCTGCGCAGCCTCGCCACCATTTGTTGCTGGCTGATTCTGAAATAGCAGCTATTTTTTGTGGAGTGAGATGAAATCTCTACACTGACATTATCTTTAACCTAACTGGTTTAATCACCCTGATTCTTCACCATGACCAAGCGTCCCATTTCTACCACTTTGACATGTGTGTTCTTTACTGTTCACTTTCTTCTTTATGCTGTTGCCATCCCTTCCTTCCATGCTTTTGTGTAGAACAGCATCGTAACATTGTTTTCCTCACATTCAACTCTGTTTTAAAATGAAACTTTAAAAAATTTTCTTCAGGAGCCCATTCCTGATTAACAGTGTCATTGTGGGCCCCTCTTGAAATCTTACCTGAAAATATATAATAAAAATCATACTAGAGTTTCTGCTCTGTAATAGATTTTTGTCCTACCAAATATAAATTTTTGCAGTTTATTTAAAGGATATTCATTAACTCTGCAAATTCAAATATTTTAAAATTGAAATGTGTGTGTATAAATAGCCTCTCTGTATCATGGAAACTTGGGTTTTATTGTAGTATTTTCTCTTACAAATAGAGTATTCCCTTAGAAATAAATCCTGATCCATTTATAAGATTATATGGAGAGTAGGCAGGCATGTGCGTGATGTCAGCTTTCCAGCACAGGTAACTGCTGTCGCATGAGCCACACCATGAGGCTCCTACTTTGCCTTCCATCACAGGGCCCCTGGAGACTCTGTGAAGTTATATTGGACTAAGCATCTGGTGTGGATCAATTAGCAAAAGTAGAGACCAGATTAGGAAAATGTCTCTTCCCTTAGTCCTGAAGGAGCTTGCCTAAGAGCAAGACTTGTCCCAAACTGTTCTGCTTGCTGCTTCTCTCTGATAGTTAAAGCATTAATAAGTGGTGTGGTGGCTTTCTTCCTGGCAGAAACACTTTATGTACGTCATTCTCCAGCTTGTAGCCCCGGCCACCTATCCCAGCCTCTGTGACTCCCTGTCACCCAGCAAATTGCATCTTTGTTGGTATCACTTTAGAGCTTGGTATAGCCAAATTCCACATTTCATGATGCCTGCAATGAATTATAAGAAGCTTTGTTACCTTAACAGATCACAGGTCTATTTTATAATCATGTCATGAACACAAGACACAATGGTTTTTTCTGCTGTGGTATAAGAGTGCTGATAGTGCATTTTCTGTTTCCGGGGGGAAATGAAGTATTTCTGGTTGACTGGCTAAACTCTTCAGTCTCACAAGATAGGAAAAGTATAAAAGGCAAGCATTTGTTCATTATAGTAAACCAAAAGACTTCACAATAAATTCCACGATAACTATCTTTTTTACCTCCCCCCAATACAAATATTCTAATTTATGGCCCAAAACATGTAAGTTATATTTATTTTATATCTAATGGTCTCAGTCAAGCAAAGAACTAGGAGAAATAATGACAGGAAATTTGAGAAAAGGTAGTGCAAGAAGCAGGCTGAGAAGGAAATTTCATAAAATCCACTTCTAGCTTTGTTGGCTGCTTCCTTCATTACCATAGGCTTTCAGTTGATCTTTTAAATCTTTAGTTCTATCCCTCTACTCAGTTTTTTTCTTCAATTTCTTGAAAACTTAAAATGATAACTATAGAAGCCAGAGGCTAATCTCAAGTTAGTTAAGTGCCTTATAACTATAGCCTCGCTAGTTAAACTAGCCTTAGCCAAGCTATGCTTCAGTGGTACGTGGGCTGTGCTTGGAACCCTGACTTGAAGTCTGTGGTTGATGGGTAGATGTCACTTATCACACAGTGGCACTCTGACTTTCAGTACACAACAGATATAAATAGTCCACTGTATGCCAGACTGAAAGCATCCTTCCCTGTGTCCTAGAAACTCATGACCACTCAACTCAGGTGATAAGGTATTGTGTGGGCACTAGCAAGCATGTTCTGTAAAGGGCTGAACAGTAAATGTATTTGGCTTTGGAGGCTGTATAGTTACTGTTGTAACTACAGATGTTTCCCAACTCCAGAGTTTTGCCCTACCAGCTTTCAACTTTACAGTGGAGGGGAATTGACATGCATTCAGTAGCAAATGTACATTTTTGAATTTTGATCCACTCCTTGGGACATTAGGCAATGGCAGTGAGCCCAGCTCCCAGAAGGCCATGTGATCCCAAGAGTGAGCACCTGTTACTCTATAGTATGCTCCCTTGCTAAAAGCTCTGTCTGGCCGTATGTCATATACTTTAAATGAATTTACCACTGACATTATTTTCAACTTATGATTGTATCAGAATATAATTACATTGTAAGTTGAGCAACATCTATACTCACTACTGCCTTTGTAGCTTAAAAGTAGCTGTAGACAATACAAAAATGAAGCCATGTGGCTGTGGTGCATCGCACTTTGGTTATAAATTTGACACTCTGCTGTACTTTGCTGACCCTGGAACAGTGGCAAACAAATGGGATTTTGGGCTGGGAATTCTCTTTGAAATAATCCCAAACTGATATCAGGTCATGTTTGTGACTTTTATATTTATTCATGAAGGTTATGGTGACAGCACTTCTCCTGCCTCTCTTGGTTTGTTGAATGGGTAATATAGATGAGTCAGGTTTATTCACTGTTAAGTACTCTATAGACATAGATTTTTCTTTTTTCCTGACTGACTATTATTAGCAGAACTAAGGTCAATTTTTCCTGAGAAATAGAAGATTAGAGTTCACTTATTAATTCCCTGCAACAATACTGTACATGTATTTTGGAACTTAAGATGTGAGGATAGAACTGTAACAAACCCTATAGAACTCCATACTGTGAGGTATACTGCAACTCCGGATGCCCACATGAGTGTGATTCTCGTTTAAAAGCTTAGCAATATAATGCTAGCAAAGGGAAAAAAGAATAAAAGGCATAAATTATATGAGTGCATGAATTCAGGAAGACCATGTAGGAGAACTGGTGGATGTCCACAGGGTCTTTAGCATTAGGTATAATGAACAATACTATGGCTGGTCCCCTTTTCATTGAAAACTTCTCATGTGAAGATGTTAAACTTGCCAAGAATTTAGTACAGTCAAATTTGGGTGCAAAAA
Source organism: Petromus typicus (assembly GCA_004026965.1). NCBI lineage: Eukaryota > Metazoa > Chordata > Mammalia > Rodentia > Petromuridae > Petromus > Petromus typicus. Next base: position 283,792 of record PVIR01000031.1, read on the forward strand.
CTTCCTCACTTTCTTTACATTTATTGTGACTGAAGTTAATATGAAATCATGTCTCCTAAGGGACAAGTATGGAAGATAATCGTACCCTATGTGGGACAGTTTATTTTGTGTAACACAGCCCCACTACTTGGTCTGGTTACCATCTCTAAGCAGATGCTTAGAATTTTCTTAACTCTACTCTTTCACAATTCTCCCTTAATATCTGAAATATCTTTTATATTTCCCTTCCACTGACATATCTTAACCATAAATACATCTCACCTCTTCTCTCAGATCTGAAATGTTCTAGGCCTCTGTATTCTAATAATGCTGGATGCCTGGACCATCATTGATAAATCACAGATTACTTACTTTATTATTTCTTATCTTTTCCCCCTTTCCAATGAGACTATATATTTTCTGAATTCAGGGACTATTTCTAATTCATTTCTACCTCTCAGGGCCTTGTATTTTGGTAGGTTTTTAATACATATTTATTGAATAAAATATTTGTTTAAGAAAAAATAAACATATTTTCTGAAATCAAGAATGCCACGGGCCAGGGATTTAGCTCTATGGTTCCGGCGCCTGTTTTGCAAGCGCAAGGACCCGGGTTCAATCCTCAGTAACCACATACCTATACTGGGTGTGGAGACTCACGCCCAGCAGCAACCAGTACCACAAACCACAGTGCCGGGTGTGGTGGCTCACGCCTGTAATCCCAGCACTCGGGAGGCAGAGGCAGGAGTATTGCTGTGATGTGAGTTTGAGGCTGAGGTCAGGGCCAGCCTGAACCACAAAGTGAGACCCTGTCTCAAAAAACCTAAAAAAAAACAAAAAAGAATGCCAGGATACAAAAGCCTTTTTCAGTAACTACTGCTTTTCAGTGGAGATCACATCTGTTTTAAACCTGAAGTCTTGGGACTTGAAAGTAGTCCTTATTCAGTAGTGTTCTTATGGATGTTTGATGGCCAAATTTTTGGAAATGAAGTGGGATAGGGAGAAGATTAATAAATTAAGTCCTGGTTTAGACTGTTTGCTAATTCCCTTGGTGTAAACACTTGCACAGTGCGGCTGGTTTTAAGCTACCAACATGATGCTGGCTGCAGTAATGGGGAGAAATGCACAGCACCATACTTCCCATCATGCACATTCAGGACATATAAATAAGCTCAAGCCATACAGAGGTAACAACTGGGAAGTAGTAAGTTGTGAGTATTTATTACCATTACCTTTTTAAAAATAAAATTTATTAATTGTACATTTATATTATGTAATTTTAAATAATATTTAATAATTGACACACAAATGTCCTAAAAATCCACCCTTACAAACTGATGGGAATCAGCCCCAGCACATCACTATTCTTCCCAGTGCTCATTATAAAGACTTATTTAATTGTCTGGCTCCTTCCCAAAATAATGAGCTCCCTGAACACAGAGATAGTATCTTTATCTGCTCAGCATTTCATCTGTGATGGCACACACTTGGTAAATACTCAAGTACTTGTTTATTGAATGAATCACTCCAATCTTATACATTGTCAAAAAATTAATACAACCTAAAACAAGTAGAAAATGATATTTTCCCTAAAAATCACATTATTTTCTTCCTTTTAACTTTAGCAATATACTGTGAATGTTCATCACTCAGCACTTCCACCTATGAAATATTAATGTCTTCAATATCTTTGCAACCAAGTGTATGTTAGTTATTCATGGGCATAATGTTCAAAGAAATGAGTCAGTGTAAATATGCTCAGGAACTACTTCAGCAGAATGTCCATTTCCTTTGAGCTGCTTCTGTTCTCTTAAGCCAACAAAGCCAACCTGCTGCCAAGTCCCGTGATACATAGATTATTTTGTCTTTATAAAATTGCAGAAATTTTTGAAGGGGGGTATTATTTATCTTTCCATGCTTTTAGCCCGAAGCCTTGCCTCTAGACAGAATTTTAAAATAAAAATTTTAGAATATTTATATGTTAGAGCATTTTAGGAAGAAGATAATACTTTTCCCATAATATAGGCTAACATTTTTCAAAACATATTTTATAAGGTCTGGATCTTAGGTAATAGATAATAGGCACTATGTGAAAACTTACCCCCAGGTGAAAATAAATGTGGAAAATAATTAGTTAAATATTAAATGTATTTCTTTCCATAGCCCATCATAGCAGAGCATACAATATAGACTATTTCCCAAATGATTTTTAAACAAGAGTATCACAGAGACTTAACGTTTCAAGAAATGTTCTGAGAAATCATTTCACTTCCATATAAATGGATTTGTAGATGGTTAGAGTTCAGAGAACGCAGAAGTTATCAGGATTATTTCCCTGTCCACATACACCCATGTCAAACCCCATTTTACATCACTCCTGACAGATGGCCATCCAGCTGCTGCTGAATAAAAACGTTAGCAGGAAACTTACCACCCCCAAAAGCAGTCCATTCCATTGCTGGCCTCCTTTCCTTTTTTAACAAAGTTCTTCCTTATAATTGAACCAAAAATCTGTTTCTCAGTAAATTACTCATTCCTTCCAGTTTTTCCATCTGGAATATTGGCAAAACAAGTTTACTTTCTTTTCTGCAAGATGCCTATCATGCTTCCTGTTACCCTTCTCTTCCTTGGATTAAATATTCCTAGCTTATTCATTTTTTATCTCCAGAAAGTTTCTAGAATTCTTACCATGCTGGTTACTCTTCCCTGGATAATATCCAATGTCCCTCTCGAAAATCTCACAGTCTGCTATGATCTGCCAAGTACAAATGTTGAACATTTTATTCAACAAGTAATTCTGGAGCCACTCTTTTATTTTGGACACTCTTCTGAATGCAGGAAATACAGCAGGCCCACCACAGGTGTTGATAGGAAAATATAATTTCCTTTCAACTCTTATAAGTTCATAGTTCAGACAGATCCCTATAACAAAAGACAGGCTAGCAAAAAAAAAAAAAAAAAAAAAAAAACCACAAACATCCACAAGTTCATTAACATGTGCAGAGCATATTACATACATAAAACCTCAGGGAGAGGCAACAGAAAGTGATGGCTTAGAACTCTGCCTTATACTGCATCTTCAGAAAAAAAGAACAATAAATTTTAAAGAAGCAATGAGGCAGAGGAAAGCAGTTTTAAACTTCAGGAACTGAGAAGTAGAGGGTGGTAAATACTTTGGAAACTAAAAGAATAAGATTTATTGTTAGTTTTCTCTGATGCTGGCTCTGAGCTAACAAAAGTTATCTTCTCCTCTTGGTTCAAAGAAGAAATCTTTCTCTAAGGAAATAACATGGCTTGCTACAGTAGGACTGCAGCAGTTCAGTTGGTACTTTCTCAAACTGTTTCTTAAGTGACTTCAGCACAAAAAAAAATCACCCAAAATTGGCATCTTTGGGATGTTCCAGTTTCCTTCATGGGCAAGGTCATAACTTCCACCAAACTTTCTGTCAAGTAGTGGAAAAACCAAATAATCCAGGCAGCATATAAGTAAACAGGATAGTCTCAAGTCAAAAATCCTGCAAAGCCAATAAGATAGGATAATCCAGTAGAAGGTGCTTGGGATGCTGGAGCTTAGCTGAGATCAGAAGTGAGGGAGAGCCTCTCAGAAGGTGCCATTTGAACTATTCCTGAAGGATTCAGAGGAAGTGAGAAGTGAGAGAGAGTCTGAGGGGAATGCACTTCAAGAGAGGAAATGGGAATGGGCAGGCTTAGTGGTGGACAGTAATTGTCAGCTCCAGGGGATCCTGCATGGAAGTGTAAGGAGAGAAGGAGAACATGACTTAAGATGGCAGCAGGGAGAAAAGCAGCAGCCCAGCTTATTTGCTGCGTCACACTGACTTTTTTTTTTTTTTTTTTTTTTTTTGTCACACTGACTTTTTAAAGGCTCAGGTACATGCATGTAGATTTTAAGCATAGCAGGAAGCCATGAAAGGATATAAATTTCTAAAGGTAAGTCCAGTTGATTGGATCTTCCTGTGAACCATTATGCTGCATTATACTGTTGTGTATAGCAACAGTATAATTGGGCTGTTGTGTCCAGCCCAAGCATTTTTGATGTTACTGATAGCTTTTAAAGAACCTGGTCTGGGGGCTGGGGAGTTAGCTCAGTGGTTCTGGCGCCTGTCTTGCAAGCGCAAGGGCCTGGGTTCGATTCCCCAGTGTCCACATACAATACTGGGTGTGGAGACTCACGCCCAGCAGCAACCAGCACCACATACCACAGTGCTGGGCGTGGTCGCTCATGCCTATAATCCCAGCACTCGGGAGGCAGAGGCAGGAGGATTGCTGTGATGTGAGTTGGAGGCTGAGCTCAGGGCCAGCCTGAACCACAAAATGAGACCCTGTCTCAAAAAAAAAAAAAAAAAACCTGGTCTGATTTCTAATTGATATTTTTGTCAAATTTATAGTCCAAGTATAAAATATCTTTGCTATTATAGTTCATAATGTCAATCTCACATTATCAAGATAATGTGCAATCTTGATTTTGTCATTACTGGTAGTAAAGCATTCTTACCTTTCTGGTTTTATTAAGTTTGATAAATAGTATAAGTGTTTGTTTTAAGTTATCAATAAATTTCTGTATGAGTCATTTCTGAGTAATGTAGGTTATCAGGAATACCCTCATAGATTGAAAAGAATCCATCAAGCAAGCTTTTCCGAGTATAATTTCTTTAGCCACTTACTAACATCTTAAATTCTCAGCCAACCTTCACTTTTGTCTCAAGATAATTCAAGACATACAGACTATTTTGTCTACTGATACTGTAAGAAAATTAACATAGAATCCTTGAGTTCATGTTGACTCTTAGGTAAACTTTCCTTGTCTAATTTTCATAATCTAAGAAGTCATTAAAATTTAATAGTTTCTAAAATGCAGTATTTCCCCTTTTTAAAAATATGCACAGCATTCCCCTGACTATAGTCTTTGTGACAGAAATTGGGGTGCAATGAGGCCTGCTTTAAAAGTGGAAAATCCTGGGGGCCAGGGAGTTAGCTCAGTGGTTCCAGCGCCTGTCTTGCAAGAGCAAGGACCCAGGTTCAATCCCCAGTCACCACATACCATACTGGGTGTGGAGACTCACGCCCAGCAGCAATCAGTAGCACATACCACAGTGCCGGGGTGGTGGCTCACTCCTGTAATCCCACCCTTCAGGAGGCAGAGGCAGGAGGATTGCTGTGATGTGAGTTTGAGGCTGAGCTCAGGGTCAGCCTGAACCACAAAAACGAGACCCTGTCTCAAAAAACCTAAAAAAAAAAAAAAAAAAAGTGGAAAATCCTGAGTTGTCCCTGGTACAAAAAGAAAAATTTAAAAGAAACTGAGGTGTGAGCAAAATTATTAAAAAATTAGTAAGAATCTTTCTAAGGGAAAGGAATATTCATCCACTGTCCCTTTAGACCCATGCTTTTTCACATGTAGACAGTTCATTGACAATGACTTAGACACTGAGGATTTATGCAAAATACAAACAAATCATATAGTATTTCTACTCTTACAGATTCTTTGTAGGCCTGGAAGAATGTGAGACAGATGAAATTACTGAAATCTAGGATTTAGTCAGTTACCTGTCTTTTTAGTCGTAATACTCAGAATCCAGTAGTTGGTTCTAGCCTACCATAGAAAAGTACCATTAAAAGTATAATTTGGCCACAGTTGAGGCACCAAGGTCATCTCAGGCTTCCTTGGAAGGTTTCCTTGCCAGTTTTTAGCTTCACACTTGAGGGGAACAAGGTGCTTATTCACCAACCAGAACACCTGCTTCGAGAGCTAGAGTTGTTGCCATCCCCTTCTCTCTTCATTATATATATTCTTATTGTGGATATTTCATTCCTTTTATTATTTATTTTTTGATCATTGCCATTTCTATATTACGGAGCAAGAAAATATTTCTTTCCCCTAACCTCTGAGTTGCTCAGCATCAGATTTAGGCACCCTGAGGACCACAGAACCATCCACAAGTGTTGCCAGTCCCCAGACATTCTGATTTAGTTTACAACAGTTAATAACTGTTTATCGAACCCTGATTATTTGCTTATGTTTTTATTCATCTCTGGGGCACTTGAGATGGCCAGTTTAAATCTAAGAAGAATGTGCTAGTTCAGGTTAACTGTCACGTTTGTACTGTGCCCTCCACGCAGTTTCATTCTTCTGTTGATGTGTCTATAGACACAAAGATACTCAGATGCTTAGGTTTCTGGAATTCCGAGGCTAGTGAATTGAAAGATGCTGCTGTGTTTCCACTGACTGCCAGAGGTAGAATGTTCAGATTCCCATGAGATGAGATACTTGGGGGAAACAGCCCAACCAGAAGCTGGAAGGACTAGCCTCATCAGATAATCAGGCAGGTCTACAGCCATACCATCCTGAATGCACCAGATCTCATCTGATCTCAGAAGCCAAGCAGGGTCAGGCCTGGTTAGCACTTGGAAGGGAGACAGATAATCAGGCAGGAGTGCATCCGGGCCTCTGGCCCATTTGACTGCAGGAGAACAATCACACTGACATGTCACCAGTGTTATTTTTACACTTACCCTTCCACTAGCTAGCCAGCTCCCCATGTCTCTCGGGATAAGCTAAGGTAGAATAGACTTCAGAGAATGATACAGAGAAAGACTGCCTAGGACTGAGGATGGAGTCTCCTATGTACAAACTGACCCCTTCAGATGGTCCTCCAGGTCTGAGGTGTTTGTCAGTCATTCTTTTCAGCTAGGCTCAACTGTTAAAAGGCACACATGCATGATTTTAGTCCGTGTATTTCACATCTTAAAAGGAATACAAGAGGAAAGAAATTTACATCAGATCTGACAATCTTACTGATTGTTTCTGATAAAAATGGCAAAGGAAAAGGTAATCGGAGACTAGGGAATTTGCTTCATTCCTTTAATCCACTCAGTAGATATTTTATTTTTAAAACACAAGCACAGCCATCAGCAAAATTGAAAGACTGTATGGGACCCTGAGGCATTGTAAAGTTTTGAGCCCTTTCAACTCCCATCCCTGCCTTCAAATAGTCTCTCTTGCCGTTTGTTCTGCTTAGGTAGTCTCTCCTCACTATCTCTTTCCCTTACTCCCCAGAAGCCAATTGTTTTTTTCTTTTTAAAGAACTCACCTGGTGGCATTAATTAAAGAAGGAAGATGCCTTATGATGTAGACCATCAGCTAGAGATTTGTGTAATACACTGGCCCTATTTCTTATGATTCTTTTAATATCTCCATATCATTCCCATTTCAGGAAGTAGGTGCTGCCCTCTAGCTAATTGTTGTATTGAACATGTCTCCTCCTTCTATTCCTAAGGCATTTCCATATCAGCTCCTTTTATCAGCAAAGAAAAGTGGACACGTATATGACTTATTCTGCTTTATGTTGCTGTCCCAACTCTGCTGAACCAGGAGCCTTCCTGCAACAGTGTAGTGGGCTAGACCAGAAAACCAGCTTAGTTCCGCCTGTGTATTTCAGCTGCACTATACTAGAACAGGTAAGTAAAGTATGCAGACAACCAGGGCCATATATCTTCTTCCACTTATTGGGTCAACACGATTGATTCTTTATATCCATTCTCAAGATACCAGTACAACTTCATTTAAAGTTATGTGACTTATTATAGGATATTGGAGTTTGTACTTTAACCTATAACTTTAAATTTCCAAATTTATTTTCTTACCCTAAGGGCCCATGTCATGATGTAAAGTTACTATGAATATAGAAAGATAGATGTCTGTGAAGAGCATAGTGGTGCACTTTTTTCCTTTGTGGAGGGAGTAGAGGTGACTAGTGATGGGAAAGTAGCCCTTAAGTCAGCTCCCTGTGTTCCATCTGCCAGTCAGAGTAGTAAACCCCACATCCCCTTTCACACTCAAGAAGGGAGCCATTCCTCTCTCCATGTATATAGGCTATAATGTGAGAAGCGCTAATTTAGGTCAGGCACCTGGTAGAGCCTGTAACTTTATCACTTGTACCCATCCCTAACACTCCAAACTGTGGTCTCTTCAGCTGTGACCTGACTGTCAGGAAGATTAAGTGATGTGGGATTGGTAAAATCGTGTAAAGTGAAACTGACCTGAATATTAGATGAGATCACAGGGCTACCCTCCACTGCTCTGTGACCTTTCACAGGAAGCCTGACTTCCTTGAGCCTTCGTTTACTCATCCAAAGTGAAAATAAGTGTGAGGATGAAATAATGCATTCAAGAGATGTCAGACCTGGACAGATTAAATGATTGGTGTAATTGTAAGTGAAAAAGATATGTATATAATGCTTTAGCAAGTTGCAAAAGAGCATTACATAAATTAAGCACGTGGGGCTCACTGCCTAGACATGATTCCTAGCACTGGCATTAACTAACAGTCTAACATCACTTCTTTGTAATTGCTTGTTCACTTCTTTATCCTCCCAAGACTGCAAATTCCCTGAATATAGACAGACTGTTTTCTGATGGCATGTACAGCTCGTGGTGGCATGGCTAACATGCAGGAGGCACTTGAGATAAATCTGTTGAATGACTAATTTAATGACATATCATCTGCCGTACCTTTTCTGCTGTGATGCCTCCAAAGCAGCATTCATATTCATAAAGTAATATAAACTGGAACTGATAGGGCTGCAGCTGATTAATGTTGCTGGTTAAAATCAACAAAGCTGCTCCCATTTTGCACCTCCAGGTGACTTGATGGTTTGCTTGGTAGGTTCTTACTTAAGCCCAGAAATTCTATGGAGAAACAGAACACATTAAAAATAGTACTTTCAACTAGATCTGTCTAAATGGCTGTGTTAGGACCCTTCAACGGAAAAGACTTAATTGTATTTGACAAATAGCTCAAGGAAGGAAGACATCCCTGAAGGTCTTTGGGAATCACACATAGTGGAAACACGTCGGGGCTGGGCACCTGGCAGGTGCCCAGGAAGGGTTGATTCTGAAACTAAATAGTATGGTGTGGAGTTCACCAACATCAGTGTTTTCCTGTACTTTTACCCCATGGCAATTAATCCCAACTTGTAATATTAAGTCCTGTTCAAGTTCATTAAAATAATGTCACAGTCTTAGGCCCCTTTAAGCTGCATCTATTTTAAGCAGCAAGTGGTGTATTATTGCAGTTTACTGTCCAATCGCAGAAGGCCCTTCAGCTTCTGGTTCTACTGTGTAACCATCTTCCGTTCTTGCAGGTCTCTTTGTTGCCATCTTTGGCACTCTAAAGAGTATTTGATTCCTTTCTCTTCAAACTTTGCAAAATCATACCCAGGGGCATCAGTTGGAATCTCAAAAACTTGATTCCACTTTTCTCCCTGTTCTTTTCTTGGGTGAGTTCAATCTGTATCCATTTCTTGTGCAGTGTTAGAATTTTTTCAGGCAGCCGTTGGAGGCAAATGGCACCACAGCTCCTGCTACATTTCAAGCACATGTCCCGAAGGTAACGAGAGAGAACATCAATCTTCAGCACCACCTGGCGCCCTGATAAGCTTTTGTTTTATGTGTGGCTGTGTTGTCAGGAGCCTCGCTCCCTCTATTCCTACCAACTCACCCAAAGAGCATTTCTGAATATGACAAGCATCTAAAGACGAATTATCTCCTGGAAAAGTTAATTTCTGTTTCTCAGCAGGGAGCCACTGGTTCCCACTGGGTTTGAAAGTGCTGCTGTTTGGTTAATGGATGAGCGTCTCCTGGATCTTGGTCCCCTCTCTGGAACTGCTGCAGCGCCTGGCTTTCATTTGCTTTAATTTCCTACTTGCAGCTGGCATTAGGAGACCTAAATGGGTCTATTCACAGGATAGTGGCTTACAGGCATTAGCAGAGAGGAAATGATATTGAAGACAAGGACTAGAGAGCTGCTTTCATGCCATCCTTGGTCAGGTAGGATGGTCTGCTTGGTTGGTTGTTTTGTTTTCTTTTATTGTAAATAGAGTGAATTCACAGAGCCCTTCTAGAGACAGAACAAATGTCCTAAAATAGTTGGAAAAGAATGGTAAGTTTTTGTGTATTTTCAATGCACAGAATTGTGAAGATAAAATAAGATGTTGGGTGAAAATTGCTCTAGCACTTAAAACTGTAATAGTCAATGTTGTTAATGTTTTGTATCCCCAGGCTCCTTAAAAATAGCAGGGACTTTTACAACAAATGATTGTTTTGTCTTCTAGAAAGCAGAGCCAGAATATAGGCTAGTCAATTCCTTATGGTACATCTGGAATGTTTGTAATCGATTATGAAATTACCACTTTTGTAAGTCAAACAAGGTCAAATCTTGACAATGGCAACCTGTACAATCCTGGCTTTTTAGACATAATCCTGAAAGCTTAGAAAGTACCATAAGTATGTTCTTCCTCTCCCCAAACATCCAAAGTCTGTAAGCTAATGCTCATTTGTCCTTGAGAGGAGCCCAACTCTAAGCTGTTAACTGTACCAGAAATATGCCTCTGAGTTGCTCTGCTGAGGGAACATCTGGTTACATGGGTTGACTAATGTTGGACAGCTCATTTTCCCTTTCTAAGCCTCATTTTCCACAGCATCTCTACATATTACACAGTTGAGCTAACAGAGCATGAGAGATCACCAAACGAAAAGTTCCAAGGAAGCAGGAAAACAGCCTCATTCCTCAAAAGTGCCACTGATAATGAAAAGTTTAATTCTGGTGACTCCAGAAATGTGTTTACTTGACAGTTTGTGAGAAGGAAGGAAGAAAACCACATAAAGCAAATAAGAAGGCAATATTTCCTCCCTTCTACCCGCTTTTTTAGGCAAATATCTTATACATACAAGTTTTGCTTTTATGCTTAACAAAACAATATTTCAGAGAGATTGGTGAATTGATGAAGATCAAATAATTATCTAATATAGAGCCAACAGATGTAAGTGGTTAATAAACATTACTTATTCTTCTTACTTCCAGTTTTGAGATATGGAATTTAAAATACTTAATTTTGGCCCATGAATGATAATGGCCTATGCAAAATATTTTAAACTTTTAAAACTACCTCCACATCGATGATCTCATGATCTACCTCCATGCCTTAATATGCATGTTCTCAACCTGCATGTGCTTGTTTCTCTGGATATAGTTAAAAATCACTGAGGCATGCCAGCCTAGTGAGCCCTAGTGTCCTCACACACTCAGAGCAGTCCTGCTTTCACATTCTTCCTCTTCCACCCACCCCCAAATACCCAATAGGACTGGCCCAACTGTCACCTCCTTCACAAAGCATCCTTAGCTGGAAGTAACTCAGCTGTGCTCAAGTCCCAATGAGGTAAATGAGAGAAAGGCTTAGCCTTTTACAACCAGCCTGTGTTCCGACAGGGAAGATACTGAGAGAAGAGGGCTCCAAAAGTTTTCAGAGAATAGAGCAAAGGACCAATAGGATGGGAAATAGTAGGCATCAGTGTTGGGTACATAAGAACTGCCATGGGCCTTTTTAAAAAATGGAATATGCTTGAAGCTATCCCACAGATTCTGATTTTCACAAGCATGCAGGATGATTCTGGTGAAATGATTCCTGGAATTATTTTGAGAAACACTGGTTTGGAGAACAGGTATCTTTTATGTTAAGAAAAAGAAGTCAAGATTGGAAATGTCAGCAGGATTGTCTGTTTTTTCTAAACTCAAGTATATTTTCTTCTGACATCACAAATAGAATCATGGGATAAGTAAGGTATTTGATCAATAATGAGTTATGTATGTAGCATTAAAAACAATTCAGTAAAACCACCAGGCGTGCACCTTGACCGGCATGTGTGAGTCAGACCTTTAGTTTTCTTTCCGTTTTTAACATGGTTCATTCAAAAGAGATTTATTCCCTGGACATTTTATTTCTTGAATTGATTGATTGATTGACTGATTGATTGACTAACAGAAATACTAATTACAGCAGGAAGGATGACCTTTAGTAAAGCCAAAGGATTCCCCCCAGCTGTGAACTCATGTGTGGGCTCTTCCAAAGATTTTCAGGGATCTCTATAAGAAGTCAAGTTTGTTCTTTTTTTTGAATTATTGTGAAATAGGTACATTTTATATACGTATCATGATCACACTCAACATTGATAATTTGTGCCAGTATATGACATGACTTGATTCTCATTTTTTCCCATTCCCCTATCCACCCTTCAACCCCGCCCCCATACATAAGCTTTGTTTCTGTTTGGAAAGGGATGAACATGGATGCATAGATACAACTGAGCTTAACTCAGCTCTGTATATATTTCTTTTTGTAAAATGAGATGAGCATTATATAAGGAAAACAGTTTTTCTTTATGTTTACATTTGGTGATGTGACAAAGTTATGTAAATGGCGAGACATTATACTAGTGGACGTAATATGTAAGTAAAAGCACTAAAAATTACTGTCTAAAGCAGCATTGACCAGACTGAGGTTCTCTGATCTACTACAAGGATCTATGAGTCTGAATAATTTGTCAACATGGGTAACAGTTTTTAAACAGTATGCTAAGAAAATAAAGGCTGCCATCTAGTTTGAAATAGCTTTCTTATTTGGAAAAACTCCCAATCTTGGAGCTCTGGGAAAGTAGTGACTGACAGTTGTGACATTCAGTACTTCTATTGAAATCTACTGACCAAACAGTTATGTGAGTAAACAGATTTCATAAAAGCTGTAGGTGGCCCTTGTGTGATTTGTTTTCTACTCGTATCTGTTTAGGAGGATATCATTAGCAATAATATCTTGTCATGTTGATTCTAGAATTTGCTCTTCCCATGACTAGGACCTGTTACTGTGATCATGGGCCCTGATTGTTGGCCCTGCCTCTGCAGTCATCTCTAATGGCCTCTTCAGACAAATGTTATGAAATAATGTAGAGCTCTGGATGGCTACTGCTTATTGGTTGACAGGTTACAAGAGTAGATTTAACTACAGTGATTTATAATGTGGAATAAAGATACTGCAAACATTTGGATGGCATTTAATGTACTCTTTGTATGTATCCTATATGCAAAAACCTTGTGAGATAGATTGTTCCTTCCATTGGTATAAAGAAGGAAACTATATGATTTGTTTATATACCATCATAAGTGATAGGATCAGAATATAGTGTCTAGTTCTGTAACTCTGACTGTGTTCTTACTTCATTTCCTGTTGTGGACCAGGAATGCTTTGAGGATTCTCGTTAATTTATAAAACTTGAGGAATCACTAGTTGATTCCAGTAGCCCACAGATTCTTCTAGTAACTATTAGTATTTAATAGTTTAGCAAATACCAATCCATAACATATTGGCTGCTAAAGTAGTAAACAGTCAAATCATTTCCTTCTTACTTTAAAGATATTTGCACATAAATTAGTAAAGGCAGAAGTATTTGATGAGGATAGATAACTATGAAACAGTCAAGTAAATTATGTGTACCAAAAGTGGACATAATTTTTTTTTTGAGTTTTTTTGAGACAGTCTCACTTTGTAGCCCAGGCCAGCCTCAAAGTCACAGCAATCCTCCTGCCTCTGCTTCCTGAATGCTGGGATTACATACTTGAGCCACCATGCCTGACATTGTGCTACATATTACTGGGGATTGAACTCAGTACCTTGCAGTTGCCAGGCAGACACCAGAAGCAATGAGCTAAAACCCTGGCCCCCAAAATGTTTCTATCCCAGGGTACATCTGGATCTAAGAGTCTAACATGGTAAGAAATGAAAATGTGACTAAGTAGACATGATCAAATTCCCTAGAGCAAGACTTATACAAATAGAAACCCAAGACATGGACAGCTTGTCATCATGAATCCTGGTAGCACTTGATGGCCTGAGGACAGTCGGAGGAAGTACTCCTCCCTGAGCACTTACCATCTCCGGTCCTGGATGTTCAGACCATGGCTTCCTTCTCTGGACTCACAGTCAGTCCTATTGTTCTGAGCCCTTCCCTATCCTGTGTGTTCTGATGGGAAGGTATCTCCACACCCAAGTATGGAAGCCCATGTACTTTACTCATAGGCCCTTAGTTAAATCTAGTCTGCCAGCATTTTCTCTGTTGGCTGTCTAGTTTTCTGCTTCATGTTGCTGTTGTTCTGATAATAGAGTCAAAGGCCTCGTACATATTTGACAAGCACTGTATCACTGAGACACTGACTGACTAACTGCTCAGGATATACAAACCCTCTCAAATGTCAAGGTCTACTTGGGATTAGATGGTTGTGGACAGGGGAATAAAAAATAGGGGCTTAAACCTGTAAGAGCCTCCCAACCCTTCAAAGAGCCAGGAAGAAACAGTGCCTCTGGAGAGGCCATTGCTGTGAGACCGCCGCCCTGTAACTGATGAGGCCACTCAGCTGTGCGGGCTGGCCCAGTGGAGATTGGTTCACCTGAGACATTTCGACTCTTCTTTCTTCCACTGAATCTCAATTCTGCCATGTATCCTCCTCTGTAGTTATTTAACTACTTTCCCCTCAGCCAAAGTAGAACTCATTTTGATTCATCTTTTGATCTAAGAGTCTGCATCCTCTGAAGCTGTGCGGGTGTTTTCTCCTTCTTGTATTGAAGTATAATTTACAAATAAAGCTTGTATATAGGTAAGGTGTACAGTGCGATTATTTGCTGGATGTGTACACTGTGAAATGATTATCAAGCAAGATAATTAGATCACCTACCACTTCACATACTGTTTGAAAACTTTAAATTTTAAGCCTCAGCAAGACTTGTGCAACTTATAATGGGAACAGAAATGCACATGCTCTTTTTACTGAAAGGGCTTCTGCTACCCCAGTCTTTGCTGGGAGTTTCATCCTGGCCCTTGCTGGGAGATTCATTTGCAAGTCTCTTTGGTTAATTTGAAAACATCTGCCTCTGCTATGCTTTGCAGTCTCTCCACCCAGTCCAACCAAGCTCACCCACCAGACTTTGTCCCATAGTAGTGTAGTGCTCTGAGACAATAACTTATAATAATATGGAACAATGCATGGGCAATGAATTCTGCCACTTTAGGAAGCTTCCACTCCTCCATACAGGCCTCTTAAGCACCAGGGTTTAATCAAGAGTGAGTTCTGGGCCCATGAGCCAGGGATTCAGCTCAGTGGTTCTGGCAACTGCCTTTCAAGTACAAGCGCCCCAGTTTGATCCCTGGTAACCACATACAAAAATGCTGGTGATGGAGACTCACACCCACCCAGCAATCATAAGCACATACCACAGTGTTGGGCATAGTGGCTCATACCTATAATCCCAGCACTCGGGAGGCAGAGGCAGAGGCAGGAAGATTGCTGTGCTGTGAGTTTAAGGCTGATCTCAGGGCCAGCCTCAACTCCAAAAGGGAGACCCTGTCTCAAAAAAAAAAAAGTCCCAGTCAAATTTCCACACTCCACGCCCAGTATTGTATGTGACTACCAGGGAATCGAACCTAGGCCCTTGGGCTTGCAAGACAGGCGCCTAAACCACTGAGCTAAATCCCCGGTCCCTGGGACATTTATTTAAGAAACTCAGTATATCCACATCTTCAGGTCATTCTTTCTGGACCAAGCTTCATGAATGGAGATTCTCTAACCTGCTATCTGGAGACTGAAAGCCTGGCTGCCAGCCTCTGTGAAACGGATTGGGAAGGTCTTGGAAGAAGGCTGGAAGCTCTTGGTGTCTGGAGTGCATAGATTCCCCTGATGCCCATTATTTCTTTTCCCTTTAACTGTTTATGCTCTCTTGTGCCCAGAAACCCTCACTCTGTTTAATTCTTCCCATAGACTAAAGCTTCAAGTTTTCCCTGGAGTGGAAGAGACAGTCACTTCACTGGAAAAGAGAGCCAGGAACCTGATAATTTGAATAGACCTTTAAGTAATCCTCTTACTAGCTACTCCTCTTTTACTCCTGAATCCAGATGCTCCTGGAGCTGTCAAGAATTCAGAGTAGAGACAATTCCAGGCTTCTCAGCTTTCCCTGAACTCTCCTAGGATTCTGAGTCTGATTCCTTGAGTCTGTCCGAGACATTTCTCATTCCTGTCTCCTTTCTAGCTTCCCAAGCTGGGCTGCTTTTCTTGTGTTCCTGTTTTTCTTGCCCTTTGTCTGAACCACTATCTCATGGCTGGGACAAAAGTACCATATCCCCAGGGACTAATCTCCAACCAGGCCCTACTACCTGTGAGACAAGACAGCCATACACCGCGTGAGCCAGCCACCTTCTAGACATGTGAGAAATTTGTGGGACATTTTAAATATGAACAGTAATGCTCTTGGAAAAGAAACAAATAATGTCTTCTCTGTAATGTCAGAAGAGAATAAACTAGCGAGGAGTTCAGTGTGCATTCTTTAGCTGTAAGTTGCTTCTTCCCTTAGTACATCTCCTGTTGTCTGTAACCTCATCTAGCAGGCTTTCTCCTTCCTTCTCCAAGAAGTGTCTGAAGAATATGAAATACCTGCCCTTCTGTTCTTCCTATCCAAGCAGTGAAGTTCTAGCCTTTGGACTAATTTCTCCATGAACTCCCAACCTGTGTCCTCACTTGTCTATCAAACCATTCTAGAGCATCCACCATCGTGGTGATGGTACTGGTGCATATCTCATGGGTAGCTGAACTTTTGCATCTTTTCTCTTTTCCTCCAGAAAGAATACATTACATTCTCTTCATGCCAGATCCTGCCTGATAGTTTGTGATTTCAGTTCTAATGTGATACAGTGGGAAGAGAAACCTTGGAGCACAACTGCCTGGCACAGCTCTGGGCTCAATCACTTTATAGCTATGTTACCTCGGACACTGAGCTTCACTGCTTTGCAACTGCCTGTCTCCAGTGCAAAAAGAGACATTGAGCACTAAGTGATGTGAAAGAAGGGGTCCTGCTTAGCCTAATTCCTGATGTAGAGGAGGTCTTTAAAGACTCTTGCCTTTTGCAGTCTCACATCTCCTTAGCAAAGTGCTTTCCTAATAGTAGCTGCTCAAGAAATATTCACTAAATGATTGTTGTCCTAAAAGAGCTTAGTAGAGGCTCTTGTTAGACTTAGTTGTTCTATCCAAGCTATTCCACATCAATTGTGGCAGGGAGGTAGAAGCCCTTCTCTGAGCTAGAATGTTACAGCAGGAGAGTATTACTGCCCGAGTACAGGGCACCAGGGGGAGCAGAAGCAGTGTTTGGTGAAAGTGAAACAGTCTCCATCTTCATACTGGCATTACCAAAGCCAGCCTGAGAGTTACAACTGTGCTTCCCCTTTGCAACTATACACGTGAGAACACTCTGTCAATTCACTTCCAATTCAGGCTGCAGCTTGCCACTAGGGATCGGGAAACTAGCTGATTTTGTGGCCAGAGGCACTGTGCTATGCAGGATTGCCATTTATAATTATATATTTAGGTGGCAATTAACAAAACAGACCATTATTTGGCTGTTTGAGTAATGGGATGAATCTTACCTAATCTTTCAATTCTATGAGCATTTAATAAGAGTTTTATACCTAAAATTCTATACTGTGCTACATATACTGAAAAGTGTAGAAAGAACCTGAGGGTAGTAACTTTATATTGTATATACATCCTTGGTGAGCATATGAATTTTTAAGTAGAATCTTAAGCAATAAAGTAAAAGACAGAATGTTTTTACATAAACAGTGTCTTTTCCTACACATACCTTCCCAAACTCCTTTGTAGTTAAGTGATGACAGTTTGAAAGACCTTATGAGAGAGGATATCATGGAAATCCAGTTAGTGGAAAAATCTTCTGATAGCTCTAAAGAGCCTAGATAAGTTAGACTGACTGCCTTCCTCAGAAGGCAGTGAACTCACACAACCCATGATATGGGACTTTATCAGAACTATCCATGTAAATTTTCCTGTGTCCTGCTTTATGCACAGATTGTCTTCATTAAATTATTTGATCACATTTTCTTTTTGAATAGTTGTTATGACTTGTGTCCAGAAATGCCCTTCCCAAGCTTTAAGTACTAATGGGGGTGAGGGTTGGAGCTGGTGGTAGGCTGTGTGATATAGGGTGTGTGATGCTAGGATGAAAGGTATGTGGTACTAAATTATTGCCCTGGTTGGAATTAGCATAAATCTGGATGCAGCTGAATGGATTTACTAAAAAGAGTAGATCCACCATGGGTGTGGCTGACACCATCCAAAAGGATGGGATAAAAGGAAAAGCAGGTGGGCCCTACTGCTTGCCAGTTCAATTTCATGCCTGCTTTGCTATGGACTGTTTCTCCTCTCCACTGCCCCTCTGTGATGCCACCCAGCCCTGATCCAGCCAGCTATGGGCTGAACCTCAAATTGTGAGCCGAAACAAACCTCTTGTCCTGTAACTTGCATACTTTATATGCATTCTTTGTGAGCTTATGAAATTTTAAATAGAATCTTAAACAATAAAGTAACTTGTGGGTGTTGGGATTTTTGTCTCAGCCAGAGTACAATGACTAAGAAAATGGTTTAGCATTACAGCTCTTCCAAAGCCCGTTGTTTTGTGAAATATTATCTACCCTTCATTGAGCAGCCCTGCTCTGGACTTACCTTCTCAAACACTTTTTCAGATTTGACCTCTTTCTCCATCAAATTAGAGTGTAAATTCTCTTTTGCATAACCTCTTACCATTTTTATTGGTCTCTCTCTTCCTGCATTTATTTTTTAGCTTTGTTGAACTTAGGCTCCTGTGAGCTCAGATCTCTAGATCACTGTACATGCACTTACTCAGGAGTGGGTGCTTTGGGGTATTCACTCTCCTGAGGCTCCAGAGAGTTGGCTCTGGAATTTTTCAGATTTGGGGGAGCTGGTTAATAAGCACAGCCGTTATTAAAAGCAAATTTCATAATGTTGAAAATAAAGACAATACTTGAAAAACTTGTGAGTTCTTAATTATTTCACTAAGATGACTGTTCTTGACATTATTTGCTTCAGTGGTAGCTGATGATAACAATATTGTATCACTATGCATGGTGCTGTACATCTCTTCCCAGCTGTAAGTTGAGAAACATCATTAGCTGATAATTTCAGCATAATTGGCTGCTGAAAATCAGCCTTGGTGGGATGATTTACAATATTAAGACCTAAAAACACTATAAAGCAGGACTCTTCCATCTCCCTGGAGAGCTGGCTATGAGCTACCTTCCAGAATATCACTAGTGATGCTACTAGTCACGTATGACCTCGAGACACCCCAGTTAGCATTTATCTTCAAGAAGGCCAAACTGTCTCTCCGAGACAGACATGCTAACCTTATATTTATTTGACCCATAGCTCTAGTAAACATCAAATCCAGAGTTTTAGGCTAGGGATGTAGCTCAGATACTGATTCCTGTCTAGCAAGTACAAGGTCTTGAGTTTGATCCCCAGTTCAGATAGATAGATAGATAGATAGATAGACAGACAGACAGACAGAGTAAAATCTGTGTTTTTACTCTAAATGTATGACTACTTGTTTTTATCTCCTACCATCCTTTTTATTTGCAATGAATGAATCACTCATTTCTGTCTTCCCCCTCCACCTCCTGCTTCATATTCATCTGTCATTAGTTAAGACCAGGATCTCTGGATATAGATGGAGTAGCTTTGAATCGGGTTCTGCTATGTGCTACTTCTGTTACCATAAGCTTTTGGTCTCTCAGTTTTGCCATCTGTGAAGTGGAAATAATAGTAATAGCTATATCATCAAGTTATTATGGAACTTAAATGAGTTAATAATGTTTAATAGCACTTAGAATAATTCCTGACATATAGTAAGCAATATATGCAGTTATTTAATAAAATCAACATTTGTACTTTTTATCTAGCCTTTGCCTAGTATGTTGTACAAAGGTAAAGGCCAAGTCACAGCAGTAAAAGAACCCATGAAAATAAAATAAAGGTAAAATGGCCTACCTGCAATTGTACATTGAATTGCTCTAGGAAACTAGGAAAAGAGCACATGAAATAAGCCACAAGAAAGAAGAAAGAAAAATAAGATAACAGTCATATTTTATAACTAACAAAAATTAAAATATAAATAATGTAAAAACTTTTAATGTTTTCTTTCACAAATACATCAAGAAAATAAAGGGGCATTTTTGTAACTGCGTAGAAACTTCTCATTTTGAATTTAGCAATTAAATCAATTTTGGTGTTCATTCAAGGCAGAAATTTGGTTTCCATATATTTAAGATACTTAGGCTGAATCAAGCGTGTATTGAACAAGAGCCATGGACATAGAGTAAGAGATAAGTGTCCCTATCTAGGAAAAAACACCAGCCCGGAGTCAAACTACTCATTTGTCTGACCATCTGGAAATCTGGAGATCTAGGCACTTAATTTTACCCTCATTTGTAGAACAAAGAAAAACAATAAAAGAAGAAAATGGGCAGCAGAGACATTCTACTTTTCATTTTTAAAATCTTACTGATAAAAGGAGCAGAGGAGTTTAAAAGAAAAAACCATTAAAATAATTTGAGTGCTCTGTCCATATTTTGCAGTGGTCTCTATTGTTTTCAATTATATGAGAATGTGGTAATTCTACACATTATTAGTTTCCTTTCCAAATTAGATCTACATATTCTTAACATGCTTATAAATTAGCCATGTAAGAAAGTGTTGAACAGTTTGACTTAATATTTTCAAATTTAGTGCTAACGTTACACTTTTTAGAAATGTATACTTAGCAACCCAAAGATAAAGTGATCACAGCTAAATCTTTGCATATTTTATTTCTCCTTCTTTTTAAATCAAATGGCCCTATATCTGTTTTCATCTGTCAGCCAGTGTTAGAGTAAAAATTGATGCCCTGGCTGAGTATCACAACTTCCGACTTAAAAACCAAGAGTACTCCTGTACCACCCAGAAAGCAGTCACAGCATTTGAACTTTGTGCTTGAGCTTGTTGTTCTCAAGCAGAGTAATCTGCAAATGTTCACCATCACTGACACCTTACAGCACCCTCCTAGTTGGTCTCCAAAGGTCATTCCACCTCCCTGGTTCTGCCAGTCCAGCAGATGATCCTTAGAAGGGGCGAAGCAGCGTCAGTGGAGTAGGTGGTAGGTGTGTGTGCATGTGGGGATACTTGTGTGCGTGTCTACACTTTCTTGAAAGCACTGACTTCATTTTTTCTGATATTATTTTCTTGCTATGTTTAGAATTAAAACATTCATACTTTTCTGTAAGCAAAGATATTGCAGGTGATGTTTTATGTCTCATTTCAAGCATCTTTACTGACCATAATAAAAATCTGGCTTTATGTTGGCCCACTTTTTTTTTTTTCCTGGTCAGTGAAATCCTAAAATCTGAAAATGATGAATGTTCTAAGTATTGGCTATATCCCTCTCAGAGTCGTAGGTGTTTGCTGTGTGAAGAGATTGTCTTAGAAGGAAATTCATCGATGTGTCAATGTTCTGATTTTTAACCACTGACTATTCCTGTACTTGGAAAAGCTGCCTCTCTGGGCTCATTGTGGGCGGTTCTGTTACTGTTTTTACTGTTTCTTTCACACTGACTTTGGCAGGATACTCGTTTCAGTTCTTCAGAACGCGTGGGGATATCCAGTCTCACTTCTGCCTGTCTCCTCACGAGGAATGTGCTGACAACGAAAACCTCGGAAAGGCGACTGTGATTGCCTTGTGTCCTAAACTTGTTGCAGTGAGATAAAGCCTAAGTTTACTTCATATTGGGCAAGATGAAGATGTCACCATCGTTCTTGAAAAATATCACACCCCTTGCAAATGAAGACAAGCAGAATGACTTGCTCAACATGCCAAAGTCTGTCAGTGTTATAGCCGTGTTTGGAGCCTGGATCAGCTCCTGGCTAGCTATTTGATTTTTGCCTGCAGTACATTCTGTTTTGCTCAGCATGGCAAGGTCATGGAGAGCAGTTCAATTTATTCCTGGAATGAGCTATAATGCTGGGTTTACAACTGCCAGTGTTTTTACAAACAAGAACTACTTTTTAAAAGTCATTAATTCTCAGATGGTATCACTGCTCCTGGTGTGATGCATGCCTGCGTTGATCCGTACCCTTGAACAAAC
The DNA here is from genome assembly GCA_004026965.1 of Petromus typicus. Taxonomy (NCBI): domain Eukaryota; kingdom Metazoa; phylum Chordata; class Mammalia; order Rodentia; family Petromuridae; genus Petromus; species Petromus typicus. The sequence goes on from PVIR01000031.1 coordinate 305,645, forward strand.
TTCTCTGCGTGTGTGTGTGTGTGTATATGTGTGTGTGTGTGTGTGTGTGTGTGTGTGTGTGTGCATGCACACTTCCTCGCATGCTCTCTCCCCCAAACTGTTACATATGTTCGGTTTTGCTGGAAGCCAGGCTTCCTGCTTCTTCCTGCTCACTGTTCTCCTCAGAAGGCTCCACATCTCACCCCTGAAGTGCATGAGTAACTGAGGCTGAAACAGTTTGTAGGGAAACTTGTCAGCATAATTGATTATTATATGGTGGGAGCCACCAGAGACAGGTGAGCTAGCACAAAGCGGAACAAATGTATGTGTAGCATGCACGTCCCACCGGATCCAACTGGACTTCCTTCTCTGACACGTTGATTTATATATTTGTAGCCCTTCCCTAATGAATCACGTCCTGCTGTGGGTCATTGGAGTCTCCTGCTGAATAACCTTGCTTTTGCTAGTAAAAAATAAAAATAAAAATAAAGGTTCTGCTCTGTGAAATTTAGGATTTGTTTGTTGGCTCTGAAAGGAGGGGCTAAGAGCATAGAATCTTTAAAAGGACAAAATAATCACACAAAGTGCTTGAATAATAGTGCTATTTCAAGAAAGAGACTCCAGTGACTACAGATGCTTTGTGAAGTGACAGAAACTGGCAGAGTGGTATGAGAATTTAAGAAATCTAAAAAAATAAGAAGCATTTCCAACCACCTTTGGTGGCAGCTTGATATTCTGGTGTGCTCAGAACACCTCTTTCTAAGTGTTATCCTTGCTCCTTGAAACTGCTGTAAGTGTTAGACTCGATATAAAATAGGGAAGATAATGACTGCTCCACTTTCTCACAATCTGTTGTGATATTGACTGAGATATTTGCAAAGTACTTAGAGTTCTCAGGAACAGGAAGAAGACTGTTAGGAAAAAAATGCTATGGTAATGTGGTTAGCAGCGCATGGAAAATTATGCTAAGATGCAATTTCAGAAAGAAATTTTAAGGTAAATTGGACTATTAGCCTGATCCTATATGGCAGTACTGTGTCCTTGTATCCATCTTAAGTATCAGTTCTGGGTGAATTAAGAGCTAAAATCTCAGAAAAGTGGGAAGAGGAGCCCTTGCTGACTTAAACTACCCATGAGTAACCTCTTGGCTGCTGGTATTACAGTGGCCTTTGCCTCCAGAATGTGCTTATTGTGGCTTGTGTTTAGGTGTCCTCCAAAGCCGCATGCAGTCATGGATTCCTACTCTAATGCTGGGCTCGAAGGCGCTAGACTGAGTGTGAGTGCTAAACTCTCTAAGTAATCTGCATGAGATAAAATAGGCGGAAGACTTTGTTGAGGGCCCCTCCCCCTCCCTTTGTTGCCTTGGAGCCAGCCAGTCACGGGCTGAAACTTTTGCAAACTGTGAACCAAATAAACTTTTAAATTTGGGTGTTGAGTATTTTGTCTGAGTAATGAGAAAAGTAGTAAGACAGTGGTCAAACAGAGTAGCCTACTTACCGAGGGACGGTACAGTCTTCATTTCCTGTCCTTAATCCATCCCATTTGCTTATACTCTCCGAGATGCAATGTGTCAGAGCTGTCTCCAGGGTGTCTCCTGGGAGTCTCTCTTCCTTTGCCACACACTCCATTCCATGTGATTGGTGTCTGAAGTTGCCAGTGACCTTCCAAAGCCATCCTCACTCACCCTAACCTCCTACACGGGAAGTACCTGTAGTGATTTAACTCACTGTTCACTACTGTGCTTTTACTTAATGCAAGGAAAGTTATGATTAGAAAATGGGCTGTGAATTCAAGCTGCTTTCATTCAAATCTTACATGAAACTCTTTACTTTCTACCTGTGTGATCTTAGATAACTTAGTGCTTCAGCTTTCTCAACTATAAAAAGAGCAAAATAATAGCTGAAAATAGTATCTAAGTTATAGGTGAATAAATAAGCATTATGCTGAGGTAAATAGGATAATACATGTAAAGTGCTTAGATCTGTTAAAGTATATTTCATTATAATTTCTTGTTGTATTTATTTATCCTCGCTATATTGTAAACACCAGGAGGACAGGAAATCAACCTCTTGCTCTCTTTCCTACTCTTTCCCCTCTGTGTACCTCTTCCTCCCCATCTCCCTTCCTTCCTCTCTCCTGCCCTCTGTATGTGTGAGTGTGTCTACATGTAAGTGTGTGTAAACTTTGTACTGGTATATTCTTAGTGCTATATTGTGCTGCTTGCAAAAAAGTGGTGGCATCTCAGTAAATTTTGGATGGAATTGCAGATGAATAATAGTTGGTAGTCAGTTTTAACTCTAATATTTATAACATAAATTCTACTTACCAATACTTAAATCCAAAAGAAGAAAAAAATAATAAGTCCTGGATATTTTGCTTTGATCAAATAAGAACAGTAGAGATTAAAATTTGGCTATCTTTAAATACATATCTGTTCTCACTCATCCTTTCTGTAAATTTTAATTTTTATGCTGCCTGTTAATTTTGTGCTTGAGTACAGCTCCCTTTAGAAACAAACCAACTCATATTGGTTGTGTTCAGGAAGAGAATGAAGAGGTTTCTGGGTTGATTGTTTTGCTTTGTTTTTTTAATCTGCGCGTGCTACATTCTGGAGCATGAAAGAGAATGTTCAGGGATACACAGCTGAGCAGTAGAACTCCCAGGCCCTGCCATGTGGAGCGAATCCTCTTGTGTCTGCCTTCTGCTTTGAAGGATTTTGTGAGTGGTTGGTTTGTTGTGTAAAGGTCAAATCATCACACTATTCCTTCTTCCTTGCTCTATTGCTTACCTTCTCTTTTTTTAGTGAAAAAATGCTAATGTAGTACATATTTCAGTATAGTATTATTTTAAAGAAAAATTTCATTTCCAGGTTTGAAATATTTGAATAAATAGATAAAAATTATAAGCTGACCACAGTGCCAAGGTTAACCTCTTGTTTTCCCCCATGAAAAAGGGCTTGTGCAAATATGTATACGAATTGTATGGGAAAAGTTGAAATGTCTAACAAGAAGCTTTTTATCTACCTGACAGAGACAAGGTTAATTTACTTCTAGACATTAATAAGGTACTCACCTGCATGTTATTTAAGAAAAGTATGTCAATACATAAGAATAATCAAATGTTTTGATTTTCTATTGTCTGTCATTTTAAATGACTAAACTGTATTTAAAATTTTATTTCTCTACATATACATGTTAATTATTCCAAATATCATGCTGTGCTGCTCATATGCTTGCTAGATTAGATCTGTGTGGTGCCCTATGTACTTTTCATGCTTTTCTTGCTATCCCTGCTGAAAGGATATCTCTGCCCACCCTGCCCCACACCACACTCTGTAGTCCAAACCCAGAAGAAGGCTGCAATACCTACTTCTCCATTAGTACCTTTCACTGTCTCAGAAACAGCACGAAGTGGTCTGCCTGCTCCACAACATTCATGGGCCCCAGTAATCAGAGTAGCAAGTAAAGCACATCTCCACGGTGTATATTTTTACTTCCACACTTTGGTACAAATTCACTTGCAAAGAGTGAGCTAGCAAAGTGCTAAATGGCACTGAAAAGTTAATAGTATTTCTGGAATTTAAAAAATGGCACTGTTATCTCAGCATGAAGTCTCTAGCAAATAATGAAAAGAGGCACATTTTCTCTAATTCAAGGACGACTACATAATACTAGAAAAGGAATACTAACCAGGCTCGTGAAAAGTTCTACCTAATAGCATCTCTGCCTCTCAATATTAAATCTCATATGATAGAATAATAATTTTAGATGTAAGCATAACACTTTTAACACAGGAGTGTCAGCTGGAGTACCAGTACCCTTCCACACAAGGTTCCAGGGTTAACAGATGACTTCCAGCCTCCTTTCTCCTTCTCCAAGAAATCAGTCATTGTTCTGTAGTCAACAGAAGTCAATAAATACTCCAGTATATCGATTCTCTTCTTACTATAATCCTGTAGTCTCTAATTCAGGTCAGTAGGCTTGGAATGTGAGGTCACTATTGAGAAGAAATCCCTCCTGAACTGCTGGTAAAGTCTTAACCCAGAAAATGCAAAGTAGGAAAGGCATCTTGTTAACAGCTGATATATTATTGATATCTGGAGAATTCCTTTGCCTTAAAGATAAATTTTTATAAGACATGAAAACTAAATGGTAGAAGTCCAGATTGTTTAACCAGAATGTTCATAGTTGATTTCTTCAGTTTAAGGACTGCAGGTAGTAGCTTGATACCAGAGCCCGTTATAAAACTGCTTTGCATGATCCCACATGAGAGGAATATTGAGATGATCAATAGATACTATGGTATGTCATGTGAAGACGACAACTGTCCAGTAATTTGCTGGTTCTGGTCTCTTTCTAGTATTTGGCTGTCCAAATTGTGAAGGAGAAAACTGATTATATCTTGAGACCATAATGCCAAAGTGAAAAGATAAAAAACAGAACTTAAATATCACATGGTTTCTCAAAGTCGAAACACAAAATATTTAAAAAGCAAAACAAAAGGGACATAATAGGAAATAGAGAAATAGTCTTTGTGGAAATGGGAAAGGATCTGGAGAGGAAAAGAAGTAAATCTGGTCAAGGTACAGTATGTACATATGGAACTAGACCAAAAAAAAATGCCTGCTACAGCCACTTCTGTTCAATATAGTCCTCAAAACATTTGCCAGAGCAATTAGAAAAGAGAAAGAAATAAATGGAATATGGACAGGAGAGGAAGAGGTTAAGTTATCATTACTTGCTGAGGAGACAATCCTCTACATCCCCAAAACCCCAGCAAAAGACTCCTAGAGTGACTCTAGAATTAGTAACCAAATTCAGTAGAATAGCATGATGCAAAATCAGTGCTTAAAAATCAGTAGCATTCCCATACATCAATGACAAACTCACCGAGAATTAGCGATACAATACCTTTCACAATAGCATCAAGTCAAATGAAATACTTAGGACCTGACCTAACCAAGGAAGTGAAAGAACTCTACAATGAAAATTATAGTACCCTGAAAAAGAAGATCAAATAGGATATCAAAAATGGAAAGATATTCCCAAAGCTGAATAGGCAAAACCAATATACTGAAAACAGTGATATTTCCAAAAGTGTTATACAGATTTAATCCATTCCCAAGCAAAATACCAATAGCACCCCTCACAGGACTAGAGAAGACAATCATAAAACTTATATGGTATCAGAAGAAACCTAGAATACCAAAAGCAGTTCTAGGCAACAAGGTAAATGCAGGAGACATCATAATCACAAACTTCAAGCTTTACAACCAAGCCGTACTGATAAAAACAGAATTATATTCACACACACACACACACACACACACACACACACACACACGGTCAAGAATAGAGGATGCAGAAATAAGTTCAGGCACAGTCAGCTACCTTATCTTTGACAAAGGAGCTAAATACCTTGCTGGAGGGAAGATACCCTCTCTAACAAATGGTGTTGGGAAAATTAGCTTTTCATATGGTGAAGGCTGAACCTAGGCCCATGTCTTTCACCATGCTTGAAACTGAAATTGAAATGAATCCAAGATCTAAATATTAAAACAAACACTAAATCCATTGGAAAATAGAATGGTAACACTCTTAAACATGTAGGTGTAGGCAAATATCTTCTGAACAAAACACCTTTCCACAGGAGATACTACAAAGAATCAACAAATGGTATTACATCAAATTTAAAAGCTTCTGTACAGCAAGGGAAACCACCAAGAGTAAAAAGACAAACTATAGAATAGGGAAAAAATTGTAAGCTACTCCTCAGACAGAGGACCGATATCTAAAATATAAACAGAACTCAAAGATAAGACTCCCCAAGACCCAATAAAAAATGAACATTGGAAATGAATAGACACTTCTCAGAGTAAGAAGCACAAATGGCCAATAAATACATTAAAAATGCATAATATCATTGTTTATCCTAGGAATATAGATTAAAAAATCTGAGATTCCATCTTACTCCAGCAAAGAACGGCTTTTGTCAAGAAATCAACCAATAGCAAATGCTGACCAGGCTGCAGGGAAAATGAAACCTTTCACCACTCTTAGTGGGAGAGTCAACTGGTACAATCACTGTGGATGTCAGTATAGTGATTCCTCAAAAAAAAGAAAAAAAAAAAACTAAACTAAAAATAAAAATGTCATTTCTCCCAGCTATTCCTCTTCTAAGTATCTTCCTAAAACAATTAAAGTCTTTGTGCCACAGTGATACAAACATACCAATGTTTATAGCAGCATGATTTATAATAGCGAAGTCATGGAAACAGTCGATATGCCCATCCACACACAAATGGATAAATAACTGATGAATTCAGAGCTGAATGAGGCTTAGGAGGCAAAGTCTGTTTGGAGAAAGTGAGACCCTGGAGCAGCAGCCTTGGATGTGTTATCTTCCTCCTCCCTTACTCTCTGCTTCCTACGTACCCTGCTATGATTACTTCTCTGTCATGCTGCGTTGCCTTTGAACCAACTGACTCAGGACTGAAATGTCTATGAACTGTGAGCCAGGTTAACCCTTTCCTCCTAGATTTGAAGTTTTGGAGTGTTTTGTCTCAGAGATGAGGAAGTAAATAGGACAGTTTGTTGTGCAGTCTAGCTGATCCAGCACATGCCAGAAAATACTAATAATGATTGAGGACTTTTACTACGTTTGTGAATGATTCTACCCTGATTTCAGGAAAGAAACCATTGAGGACACCTAAATAAAATTTTGTAATATAGTGGTTTGAAGTTTTCCTAGTAAATCTCTGTTAGAACCAAAATTCTAAAGTATAATGTTTAACTCAATGTGTAAGTACAGCATCCATTAAAGAAATAGATTTTCATATTGTTGATTTAGTGACATTCAGCAGAAAATGAAGAAGCTTTGCTAAATAAATTACACAAAGTTTGCCAATCCAGTTTAGTTCTCTGTAGCTTCTACAGTGTGCTTTTAGAGGTTCACATTGTAGAACTGCTCTGCCCTTCAGAAATATTCTTCTAGCAAGCCATTGTTTTATTCTTTTTCATTTTCTTCAAAAGTGTTTCTTTTCAAACAGGAACTGAAACTAATCTTGTCCTTTGAATATAACAAAATTAGCATCCTCTTCACATTCCTCTGTAACCCCTTCGTCATCCTGTGAGTTGGAAGCAGAATATTCACTTTCACTGTCAAAGTGAGATCTTGGAACCATTAATCTTCTTCTGAGACTACAAAGTAGTATTGACAGACAGTCACTTTTGTCATTGTTCTTTGGCTGAACTTTGAAGCAGAATGTCCCTTGCTACTTTGAGGAATGTTTATCATAATTTCAGGAGCATTCTTCAAACTGACTTGAGCCTGTCTTTGTGTTTTCTGCTGGTCCTAAAGCTAATTGAGCCATCTTTCTACGGTGTTTTCTGTTGTGAAGAGAAAAAACAACTCCCACCATCTGTTTCAGAGCCATGCTTCAAGGATTAGCACTCAGGCTCTAGGGTGTGGTGCCCTAGTCAGCTGAGCTCTGCGGAGACTCCCTTGCTGTGTCACAGTGATGGAGTCATGGCAGGAGCCCCTGGGGGAGGGGTCCTGTCACCAAACAGGAAGCCTCAGTCCTTTTCCTTACCTTTTATTGTACTCTGTACTCCATTCTTCATTCCTCCCTTTCCTCCTCTTTCTTCCTCCTTGTCTGTGTCCCTGTCCTTCTTTTTCCTCTATTGGATCCTCTTTGCCTCATATCACCGCTACCAAGGCCTTAGTCACCTCCTTGCTATGAACGCTCCCTTCTCCAGACCACACTCAGTGCGTCTGCCCAGACCGTTTTCATCTAATACCATTTTCCCTCACAGGGCACAGTATAGGCTGGAAAAGATAGCATCTGCCTGGATTCTCATTGTTCCTTTTGGATTCTCTCTCTCAGATCTCTCTCTCTCTCTCTCTCTCTCTCTCTCTCTCTCTCTCTCTCACACACACACACACACACACACACACACACACACTCTGTCTCTCTCTCTCCTGTTTCTGTTTCTCTCCTGTTTCTGTCTCTTTCTCTTCTGTCTCTGTCTCTGTCTATCTCTTGGTCTCTCTCTCTCTTTCTCTGTCCCCCTCCTTTCAGTTCTTTGAAATTTTTTCTATTCATCAGTGGTTTACAACAATTTGGTTATTATACACCTGACCATGTGTTAGAAATCTTCTGTATGACATTTATTTACCTCGTATCTATAGGCTTTTCATTTTCATTAAATTTGGAAAATTTTTGTCCATTGTATCTCCTTTTTAGTTTGCTTTTTTGTTTTGTTTCTGTCTCCCGTCTCCTTTGGAAACTCCAGTTGGTGAACATGAGGCTGTTTGGTTTTGCCCCACAGTTCACTGACTCTGTTCTGTTTTGTTTTGTTTTTGTTTTTGTTTTTCATTTTTTTCCATCTTTGTATCATTCTTATAGTCTCTATTGCTCTATTTCTCTTCCCATCATTTTTATGATTTCCTTTACATTGTTGAACATAGAATCACATTTACAATAGCTATTTCAGCCTTCTGTTACTTCTATCTGTGTCATTTCTGAGCCTGTTTCTCTGAGCTGATTTTTCTTCTTAGTATGTCTTTCCTCATATTTTTTCCATAACAGATAATTTTTTATTGGATGCCAAACATGTCATTTTAGTTATACATGAAGTGCTAGATTTTGTCATAGCCCTTTGAATATAGTTAAACTGTCCAACACCCCATCTGATAGATTATTCTCCCACTCTGACTAATAGGAAGATGAGCCATTCCTGGCTGAGTGAACTTGGGCCTGTTCTGCCTGTTTCTTTTGGGTAGCTCTCTTCTTGGCCTCACTCTCCTCAGTGCATTCCTCCACACAGACCAGAGCCCATGTGAACGTCTGCACAGATTGCATATTCTTTCTTCTCCTTCTCCCACTGTCTCTTCTCTCCTTGTCTCAACCCTCTCCTTTCCTGCCTCTTGCTCTGAGTGTTACTGTGCAGAAACTTGTCTCCAATATTTTTGCCTTGCAGAACTCTAGCCACTTTGATCTTCGAAGGCTTCATGCTCTGACTCATTTCAGAAAGATTTCCAGACTGTTCGTATACCCTGTAAGACCTGGCTACCTCACATTTGTAATGTTGAGATTAACCTCTGGAAGATGTTATGACCCTCTAATCCCTACTCAATGTGTATTGTTTTCTTTGTGTGACCAGAAAGGAATCTGCGTGATATAACTTTTATATTACATGAACTTCCATTTCCCTCTCACGTCTCATTTTTTTTAAATTTTAGTGTCAATGAATAACTTTGACCTGAATCAGTGTGTGTGTGTGTGTGTGTGTGTGTGTGTGTGTGTGTTAAGGGCTACAAAGTGATTTTATAATTATTTCTTCTACACTTCTTAACTTGCATTCTTCCTTAGAGTTTTCCCATTTAGTAATGCTGAAATATACTTTCTACTGCAAAGACATAGAAAATGTACAGTTCTTCTCTTTAAAGAAGTTTTGCACAGTTTTGAAAGGAGAATTTCATTTAATAATTACCTTAATTGTGACAAATGAGTTTTTTCTAACTTTCTCCTTTCTCTGGATTTTCATTTTTTGAGTAAATACAATCAGTTCAACACTTCATTTTCTTTTTTTTTTAGGTTTTTTGAGACAGGGTCTCGCTTTGTGGTTCAGGCTGGCCCTGAGCTCAGCCTCAAACTCACATCACAATCCTCCTGCCTCTGCCTCCCGAGTGCTGGGATTACAGGCGTGAGCCACCACGCCCGGCACTGTGGTACGTGGTACTGGTTGCTGCGGGGTGTGGGTCTCCACACCCAGTATTGTTATGTGGTTACCGGGGAATCAAACCTGGGCCCTTGCGCTTGCAAGACAGGCGCCGGAACCACTGAGCTAACTCCCCGGCCCCCAACACTTTATTCTTTTTTGATACTTTAATCACCCGGTTTAGATAGAAGGAACTCAGAGACCTGGGCATTAGCTTTTGAAATATCATCAATTAGCTATGCATCCTACCATCCTCTTTAATATTTATATTTGTAATGGTCCATTTTTGTTCTTTAACTAGAGAATTAGCCTGAAAAACAAGGGCTTTATTCATATCTAGAGTTAGGAGTCCAGGCTCCATGACTTCAAACACTGCCCCTTGCATCCCAGTGCAGGAGGCCTGAGCCTGCCCCAGGTGGGCCTTTGCCAGCTGATTCCCCTCCAGTGAACACTTTGTCCCCTCATTCCTGAATAAGAGCTGCTCCCCAGCCACCGTAGGCTCCAGACCACTCATCTCTTCTCAGCTTTTCCCTACACCTTTTCTCCTGCATGAAATACTTCACCTCTACCTCTGCAGCCTCCAAATCTCATCCATCCTTCAGATCTCAGTTCAAGCTCCTCTACCTTTTGCTCCCATCCCCCACATTGCCTTTTTGTATGTATTTCTAGCTGCTCTTACAATATCACTTGTTTCCTATTTTAAGTAATAGTGCCCCACCTAGTTTAGCATCCACTTCAGAAAGGAGAGCCTGTGCTTTTTATCAAAAACTTGGCTTAATACAAAAGAAGTGTTTTATGTGCTAATCCTACTGCTTACATCTATATTTTTCCTAAAATTAGCCATTTCTGTTATATTGCCACATAATCAGCCTTAAGTTGGTTTTGAAGTGTGTTTGTATGTATGCCTATTGGGCATGTGTACTGAGGATATTTCTTCTAAGTGCTAATGCTCTTTCCACTCTCTAGATTCTGTTACACATAGAGTGCAATTGCTAAGAAGGCCAGAGAGTCACACTGAAGTGTATAAGTCAACAGTTATTTCTTTATTACCCCATGTTACCTAGCAAAAAACGTTGTCCCCCAGCATCTCACAGTCTAATTAAACTCTAGGGTTTTCCCCTTTCTTGCTGTTTTATTTGGCATATGAAATCAAACTCCCACATAAACCCCATGAAGACACAACTGTTCTTATGACATATTAGGCAAAGATCCTGATCTCACACACACATGCACATGTGTGTGTGCGCGCGCACACACACACACACACACACACACACACACACACACACACACACACTTCAAGCCTCAAAGAGCCATTTAAATTCCCTGGGCACCAGCTATTTTTGTTCGTGTTGTTCCATGAAGCTGAAGTTCTTTTCTTCCATTCTTCATTCAGCCCAAAAAAATCACTGTATTTCATAACTCAGGTCAGTTGTGAATTCTTTCTCACCACTCTTGTTGGCCTTTTATTCATATCATTAACTTTCTCTGTATTTCTGCTACACAGTATACAGTATGCCTGTTGTAGCACTTGGATTTTATTGTCCTTATTTGTGAACTTACTTGCATCTTCATTTAATACTATTGAAAGACAAGAATTTTTTTTTTTTTTTTGCCAGTCCCCAGGATCGAACTAACTGCAGTGTGTCAGATACTAAACTAAGTGTGAGAGATATAAAGTACTTGCCCTGAAAGAATATATAGGACTCTAGTGGAAGAGACGGCTGATTTAATGAATGTTTCCTTACCTTATTTAACCAGAGAGTTCTGGGAGCGCTGAAGAAGGACACTGAAATTGGCACCCCTCAGTAATCCTCATACTGACTTCAAGGATGGAAGGCATAATGTAGGAAGAGTATTCCAAGCTTAGAGAACAAAAGGCACAAAATTAGCACAAAAATTAGCCTGGTTTTAGCAAGGAATGACTGGTATAGCTGTGGTAGCTGAAGTAAGGGGTGTGCATGCTTACAGAACTTGAGAGAAGGCCCCAAAGTGAGCAGGGCCAGAACTGAAGAAGCAGAGTATGTGGGAAAGGCGTGGACCCAGAAAGAAGAGCCCAAATTCTCCCCTCATTCTCATCAGCGCTCCTTATGTGACTCAAACTTGTCACTGGGCTTGAGAATTGAGAGTCTTGCATAAACCATATTCTAGAAACAGTGTTCCAGTATATATGTAAAAAGTTGGGATATGGAAAACTGGTTTTTTAAAAATTTCAATAGTTACAGAAAAGTACCTTTACCCCTTTTAGATTTACCATGACAGTACCACATTAAATACTTTCAGACTTGCAATAAAAAACTATTTTTGTTTTCTTTAACTTATCATTATTTGAGTTTAGAGCCAGTTTTCCAATTAATATTATTAGTCTGACTCTTTAGAACTGCATTCTGGAAAATAATGGACCAGGCGTCCAAGGTCCAAGCATCTTTATTCCTAATTGTTCTGATTGTGGGTCAGGTCTGGCTCAGGCAGTTACTTCCTCAGGCCAGACTTGACAGCCATCTGATGTTATGTTGGTTTTGTAGCGCCGCAGATCGAACCTAGGGCCTTGTGCATGCTAGGCAAGCACAGAACCAAAGAGCTGCTTTTTATATACACTCTTCCTACTTGAGGTAGCCATTGGAGCCCTGTGATCAACTTCAGTTGTTTATTTTTAATAGCAAATTTTTATTTCATCAACCATCCTGACATTTTTCCTTAATTTTTTTTATCATACGCAAACTTTATTACCAGCTAATAAATTGTGAAAAAATGTCACTTGAGTTGGTTCTCAGCAAATAACACTCATTTTTAATGTGTTTAATAGAAATCATGATAAAATCAGAGTTTTATAAGATCTTTATATGCAGCATTGCCAAATCTCAAAATTAATAATGAGTCAGGAAATCATTTGTGATGCTAAAGTTAGCAAATAAGTAAAATAAGATTGACCTTGTTTGAAATTTTCAACATTTATCTGCCTAGCCACTGATTTCCAAATTATTATAAATTCTTGAAAAGTGGGAACATTTTTTTCCATATAAAAATTGTCATCATTTTCCAAGCTACTGTGTCATTTTTCTTGGAGACAGTGCAGTGATTGATTATCCAGAGTGCTACCGTGACAAGGTAAACCAACCAACTAGCTGGAAAATTGCATGTAATCACATAGCATTGCTTAGGTACTGTTTTGAGCATGGCTGTTAGAATTAAACCAGGCCATTTTAATCATTCCCTGCTGATACTCTCTGTTGGCCCCCAAAACCATCATCTCGAGGGGATATACACCAGTGTTTTCAATCGCCTTTCACACTCCACATCCCAAAAGCACCACAACAAATACAGAGAAAACCTACTGCACTCAAAGAGATTTCCTAATGTTAAAATGTGTTCCACACCTTCCATATATGAGACATTAAGAGGAGTTCATTTTTGCATATGACAGTCCTTTATTAATGTTATTTTCTGGAAGATTCTAAGAAATTATAAGCAAGTAAAAAAAGAAAGATGAGAGACAGACAAAAAGAAAAGGGGAATGCTGATCCTTCTTGGGAAGTTAATAGTCTGATCAGCAAGGCCACACACACCTGTGGTGACTCACGAGCAGCAACGCAGCGATTCAGCTGGTGTCAAAGTGCTGAGGCACAAATTGAATATGTGAGTCATGTGGGCCAGTAAAGAAGCAATCAAATTATCCTTGGTTATTAGAGGACGAAATTGAGTCATAAGAAAGAAAGGGGGTCCCAAACTACCTCAGAAATGATATCGATACTGTAATTGGGAATAGAACCGGGCCCTGTTTCCTCACAATTTCTGTAATCTCCGCACACTCATCTCCCCTGCAGTGTTTTAGGGATTAAACAGGCTTTGTTAGAATGACTGTCCTTCATTAATTGCTGTCCACTTGCTGTAGAATATCCTGTTTCTGAGTCAGGATGGGTATTTTAAATTCTTAGTGTGGGACATGTAGCCAGGCAGAATCAATTCCTGTCACTCACATCCAAATACAGAGGAATGGGATTATGGATCAGGGTGAAGCTGCAGTGCTTTAATCTTAAAATCAATACAGAAAAGGAAGTTGGACTTGTTGGGATTCTATCGAGACTGTAATTTGGTTTTCTGTGAGGTTTGCCTTTCTTCTCTTCATCTAATTATTTTCCTGGGGATAGAAAGGGAGGGAAGGGGGAAAAAACAGATGCTCTATGACCAAATAATCTTGAACAAGTGTACAAATGTTAGTTATGATTCAAACTAATTGTCTATTGTGTTAAGAAAAGCTGTATACTTTTATATTTTTATTTTTAGGAAGAAAAAGCTAATCAAAACCCTGTACCCCTTAGTCTGCTTTTAAGTATAATAAAAATAACCTCTGATTCCTTAGTAGGTAACTGTCAGACTAGATAAATATTTTTAATGTTCTCTTTTGTACTAAATTTACTATTTCCTATATAGTGTAGTATAAATAAACATCAGACATACTTATTACCAAAGGATTCCAGACTACCCAGCATGTGATTAATGTTTACTCCATTGTAATTCTGCTGATTTTGAAAGAGGCATGAACTAACAGTTTAAATGCCTCAGCCTTTTCTTAATCAAAGATCGAGAGTTTATTGAATATGCTTCCTTTGACATATTACACTGATTTGTTACACAGTACTGTCTCCATGTTTAAGATGGGCTTATTATTTTTTGCTCTAGATAGTTCTTTAATTCAAGTTTAAAATATAGCTCAGTGTGTTTGCCCTTGTTTACACAATGGTGACAGTATTGCTATAGTTCGAATCTGTAATGTTCCCCAGTGGCCCATATGTTAAAGGCTTGCTCTCCAGAGATGTGCTTGGGGAGACTGTAGAATCCTTAAGTGGACAGAGTTCAGTAGGAGGTTCCTTGCGATTGGTGCCATGCCCTTGAAAAAAACTATGAACACAGCCTCTTCCTCTACCACTCTTTTGGGTCTGGCTGTGAGTTAAGCAGTTTTGCTCTACTGTATATTTGTGCTAGGATGAAGTGCTTCTCTCCATGCCCAAAGTGTTGGGACCAATGAAAGAGGGACTGAATCTCTTTTCTGAGAGCCAGAAAAATCTGTCTTGTTAAGTTGATTATCTCAGTTATTTGTTAAGGTAACAGAAAGTTGACTGACACAAATAAGAAATACTAAGCTCTCATGAGAAAATGGGCTGTGGGTGAAAGGAGTGAAGCCTGGCTCTGTGGGAGAATGGTGAGGTGCAGAGTCCAAAGACTAGAGCTCTTGCTTTGCGTGTTTCATGTAACTAAGCCTCATTTCTCATTTGTAACTGGTGGTAACTTCAGTGTCTGCCTGGTAGGTAGGAATGTTAAGAAACTTTAGTGAGCTAAAACAGGCAGAGTACCTCGCATTCACCTTAGACTTATGAGAAACCTGTAAATGTTCATGATAATCATGGTTATTATGTGATTCTCAAGATAACATATGCTGGGTATTGGAAAACATTCTAAATGCGATAAGATGCAAAAAAAATATTATTCTCAGAGATTGATAGTTCTGAAACTTTTCTTTATGTTATGTATCATAAGTCCCACTCTTACATAAAGTCCTAGGAATGACTAAATCAGGCTCCCATTGGGTATGATTGTTCTTTAACACACACACACACACACACACACACACACACACACACAAGTAGATGCCAAAAATTCCATGGAATCAGAATTTGAAAATCCCTATTCCAGCTCATTCTAGGAAAAACACTTCCTCGGGTCTTTGGAAATCAGCACTACGCAAGGTACTTCTTTTCTTATTGGTTTTAGTCCATATTTTTAAACATCATATCCTTCTGGAAAGCTCCAGTGTCTTAAATTATGGTATCCTTTCAATTGTGCTTCTTAGTATTTGCATAGAAAAATCTCATGATTTTCATCTCAGTGTCCTCTTTGTTATTTCCAGAGCACAATCATTGTGGAGAAGACAGTGCAAGACCTCATGAACCTGATGCACGACTTGAGTGCATATTCTGATCAGTTCCTCAACATGGTGTGTGTGAAGCTCCAGGAGTACAAGGACACCTGCTCTGCAGCCTACAGGTAGAGCCTGGTTAGCAGTGAAACAAAGTTATTTTAGAACTTGTGGGTGGTTCTGACTATTGATCTTGCCTTCATTGTCTTTCACCATTATAGAACAGGCTCATTCCTGGGCTGGTCAAAGGGCTCATTGAGAACATCCACCACAAAAATAGTCTGTTTGATCCTTGAATAGTCCAGCCACAGTGGAAATGATAGAGACAGTCACTTCAGTCCGCTGCTGTAGCTCAGCTGAGGAGTAAGTCTTGATTTCGTGAAACCTAGAATTGTAAGGTTTGTGTTCTTAAGGAAATTCCAGATCTTGAATAGTCCATCTTACAGATGAAAAGCTCCTTGAAGTAGAGCTATTTGAAACTCTTAATAACCTATAAAGAAATTCTTTTCATTCTTACTAATACATTCCTTATAAATACATTCCTCCTGATGTCTGATCTCCAGCCTTCCAGTTGTCACAGAAAGACAGTTCTGCCTGTTTCTCAGCATCAGTGGAGGAAAAACCAGTGTGAGGAACTTGAAAGCCATTAGTTATACCTCTAATTTCTTTCCCCAGAGTTCAGAAATCTCTTTGGGCTTGTGGAAAAGATCATAGCATTTCTCATACAAAGATAATAATAGGAAAAAATTATGGTCTGGTTGACAAGATGTGAAACAATTACAGAAGAAAAGAATGTACAATAAAATACTAAATTATATGTGATATATAATTAAGGTTAGAAAAGTACAGTACATAATCAGGTATTACCTGTATTATGCAGGCTATTAAAAGCAAAAAGCAGAGAACATGAGAAAGACAAAGGGTAGTTACAGCCAAGAATGATTTTGCAGAAGGTAAGATATATGCCGGACAGGTGACATCTATGGAGGTGGAGACTATAAATGAATGTGCTGCAGGAAGAAGAGGAAGCACTGAGTGAGTTACCAAGTATATGGCAGGGACAAAGCAAGCAAAGCTTGATTGGAACAAGGTGCTTACTGCAAGGTAGCAGGATACTGAAAAAGCAGAGTAAGACCAACCAACAAAGGATGATAAAAAATAAACTTAGATGTTTTGACATTAGATAGTAGATAATGAGTCATTATAAATAAGCCAGGAAACAATCTTTAGGGAAAATTAACCCAACAAAACAATATAATATAAGTTCAGTGGTTTTTCACCAAATACTATATTTAGTTTAAAATCATCCATGTAACCAATAGCTTTTATAACCAGTTATGTATTAAGCAATCTTAATAAGAGTAATTCAAGAATTTACTCTTAGGGTAACAGAAAACTAAACCATAGTACTTAGATCTGAACTTATGTAAATATTTGTATAAAATTACAATGGAATAATCAGATACTTAAGGCAGAAAAATATATTCAACCAGGATATAATTCAGTGGGAAATAAAATAAAAATAATGATTTAAAGAAAAACAAAAAAATTTCACCATTATAGAGCCTTTTCATATACATTTTAAATGTATAATTGAGTCTATAAAATCCTTGTGGTATTAACTCATTGGATTGATTTTAAATTTGTAATTGATAATACTTGTATTTGTATACAGGTAAGAAGATACAATATTTCTGTACCTGGACCCTTGATACATTTAAAACTAGTGATTTTTAAAGTTTATATTTATTCTTCTTTATTATTTCTTGTTATAAATGTCATATCTTTTGCAACAATATCAACATAAAGGTGTAGTAAAGAAAATATAGGTTCTTCTCTTTAATTTTAAAAGGTATATAACAATTGTGAAAACTACTAACATAGATTAGTTGTCAGATGTTGGAATTTCTGGATATAGTTGTACTTTCAGCTTCATAAAATCATATTCTTTTTTTTGAGATAGGATCTCGCTTTGTAGTTCAGGGTGGCCCTGAGCTCAGCCTCAAACTCACATCACAGCATTCCTCCTGCCTCTGCCTCCCGAGTGCTGGGATTACAGGCGTGAGCCACCACACCCAGCACTGTGGTATGTGGTGCTGATTGCTGCTGGGCATGAGTCTCCACACCCAGTATTGTATGTGGTTACCAGGGATCAAACCCGGGTCCTTGCACTTACAAGACAGGCGCCGGAACCACTGAGCTGAATCCCCAGCTAAAATCATATTCTAAAGTGGTTGTACCAATACCTCACCAAATGAGGAATGAACAACATTTAAATATTAAGAGTAATTCAATAAAAATATTTTGACTTAATAAAACTGTTTTTAATAATTATCTTGTAATAGCATTACATTTAAAATTTGCTTTTGTGTTGTATTGAACATTTATTAACTTTTAAAGCTATTTTTTGTGACCATTTTTATAGTACTGGTGTTCTTATTTTCACAGAAACTTTTTAAAATTCCCTATGTCTTGACACTCTATGCATCATAAACTGCCTTTTCTCATGGCTTTATCTTCTGCCTGTCAATCTGAAGTCTTTGGAAACCACTGTGTGCGAGTGAACATTCTCCATGACCACCCTTTAGGAAAGTCCGGGGCTGCACTTCTAGTGAGTCCCTGCAGGGGCCTCACCGCTCACATGTGGGTATGTGCAGTGGGGTCATTACCTCTGCTTCTGATTCAAACTGCAGCACCACTGCATCCACTAAGCAGACTGGTTCTTGCTGCAGAAGGATCTATCTGAAAGCTTTTTCTTATTCTTAAGTGATTCTGTCTTATCCATTGGATGAAATCTGTTTCTAGAGTGATTGCAAATCATTTTGACCCTCATATATGTGAGAATAGTTAACATGATCCATTGTGTCTTCACTTTTTCTTCCCTAGACTGAACTGTCCCAGTTTCTGCTGCATCATTGATCCCCAGGCCATCATCCCTCTCCCCTGTCCATTTGCTTGACATTTTTGATCTCAGCAAGGAGTATCCCCAGCCAGACTCGATATTCCAGGGGTGGCAGAACTATTACACGGTTCAACCCAAATCCACTGCTATGGCCCAATGATTATTACATTCCACCATTGTGCATTTCTCAGATATTATTGATCATCCTCCAACATCATGGCAGAGTGTGGAAGAAAAGAACTAGTCACCATTGCTGCCTTTAAAGAGCTTGTATTTTAGGTAAATGATAGAAAGCAGTGGGTGGGACAGTGAGATAGAATGTATGCACATTCAGTATTAGTTTATGGTGGAAAGGCTGGCAAGGTAGGTCAAGATGGTAAAGTAGGCAACTGTGCCACGGTTAGAAAAAATTACTAAGGAGGAGAAGAGAGGCTGGTGCGAAGGTGATGAACTATTTTGCCTTTATGAAAAATGAGGACTTAATCAGAGGGTTAAGAAGGGGAAGAAAGGAACCAGAACTTGTCAGCAAAGTGGAAAAAAATGAGAAAGGAGGAACAGATGATGTAATGTTTGAGTTTTTAAAGGAAGACTGAGGTCAAACTGCAGTGTATAGAATGCCAGCCCCAGAAACAGGACCTTTTCTTTCTTTTTTTTAGGTTTTCAGAGACAGGGTCTCACTTTGTAGTTCAGATTGGCCTTGAGCTCATTGTGTAGCCCAGGTAAACTTGCTGCCTCTGCCTCCCTAGTGTTGGTATTATACGCATGAGCTACCATGCCAAGCTCTATGGTATGTGGTACCTGAGATCGAACTTGGGACCTTGTGCTTGTCAGGCAGACTCCAGAAACACTGAACTAAATCCCCGGCCCAAATGTGGCCTTTTCAAATGAGGCAGTAAGGAGCCACTGAAGGTGTATAAGCGAGGACTGTTAGGTACAGACCTATGCTCCCAGAAAATTTTCTGAGTTCTGAGTTTCTGAGTTTCCTAGTCTGAGCTAGGAAAAGCAAGAGTAGAGAAGGTGGAGGTGAGACAGACATTTACTGCCTGAACCAGGGAGGAGCCAAGTAAAATGAAGAGAAGGGACAGACAGCTTAGGAGACATGATTGGGGTAAAATGTATGTTTTGGCCACTGGTTGGCTACAAAGGATAAGAGAATATTAAGAAGTACTGGTCGAGCTTGCCTTTTCTGTATAATGATTTTTAAAACATAAATCTGATTTCACATTTACCCAGATCATCTAATGTTATTTTTAGCTCCTCATTTCAGTCTGTTGAGATATTTTTAAATTTACATTCTGTCATCAGAAAATCTTAGCTATTCTTCCATGTTCATATCATCCTTGATTTTAGAAGCTTTTAGTTCTTTTATGTATGTCATTGCAATCAGAAACTTCAACAGGCAAGGCTGAGTGGAGCGATTTGGAGGTCTACCTCTTGAGACTTCTTGGGAGATGGACATCTTTACATTACACGATACTTCAGGAATTCACATGCTTTTCTCAGCAGAAGTCTAGCCTGTGCCTCAGTGCAGAGCCTGTAGCCCAGGTTTGAACATTTGCTTTTCACCTGCTGCTTCTATGACCTCAGCCTTTAAGCTGTAATTTCCTTTTCTTCAGAGATAATAGTAGTCACTCCTCAAAGGGGTGCCTCAGAAATACCAGCTACAACTATTTTGAAGAAAATAATGTGCTCCATAGAAAGTAAGTAATTACCATTTTGTTGATGATGATGATTGCTTTTATCACCATTCAGTGCACCCCTTATTTTTATTTTTTTGTCCTACAAGAGTCCTTATCAGATTTCTTCCTGATCCTTTTAATGCAGACAACCTCTCCTCCTCAGATCTCCTGCTAGTACTCTAGGATTACTTTAGAAATCCTTCTTATCATCTACATTTAGGTCCCATTTTGCTATGCTGAACCGTTTTTAAGAATTACCATTTGAGGGCCAGGGATTTAGCTCAGTGGTTCCAATACTTGCCTTGCAAGTGCATAGACCTGGGTTGGATTCCTAGTAACTACATACAACAATGTTGGGCATGGAGACTTACACCCACCCACCAGCAATCAGTACCACATACCACAGTGGTGGGCATGGTGGCTTACTCCTGTAATCACAGCACTCAAGAGGCAGAAGCAGGAGGATTGCTGAGTTGGAGGCTGAGCTCAGGGCCAGCCTGAACTACAAAGGGAGACCTTGTCTCAACAACAAACAACAACAAACTTTAAAAAAAAAAAAAAAAGAATTCTCAAGATGTTTTCATATTAATCTTGGGAGCAACCATTTCTCCATTTAAGTCCATTAACATAAAAGCAGTCATGTGACTCAGTCTTTGTGAAATCAGCCTGGTTCCTAGTGACTCCTACTTCTGACTGCTCACACACTACCAGTAATGCACTGTTCAGAATTTTGCCCACTATTCTAATTTGCCCCTTTTCTCAAATTACCTTTCTTTTTAATGAGTAACAGTTAACTGTTCACAAACTATTAGTAATAGTTCAGAATTGTGCCCATTATTCTAAATTTACCTTTTTCTCTAATTTACTTTTCTTTTGTTTTATGAAGCTCAAGCATAGGCTGTCAGGCATTTTCCTTTTCATGTTAGGATACCTCCAAAATTGTCATCGGTAATTCTATGATTCCATGCCTGCGGTTATTTCAATATCCCAAGACAAGTTTCCTAAATTTATTAAACCTATTATACTATTCTTTGATCTCAGTAACTGTTAACACAGTCGATTACTCCACCCTTGAAACAATTTATTTACTTTATTTTTAGGGTTCCATTGGTAATGGGGTACCAGAGTTTATAGAAGAAGCAATGAAACAAATAGATACTTTCTTGGGGTTTATAGGGTATTGAGGATAGGATAGGAGAGGTGAATATATAGTACATAAACATATCATAAACAATTCCAAAAGAAAATAAGTACTATCGAGAAAAAAATGAATACCTCAAAAGTGCAGGAGAAGGCTGTAGTTTTAATTAGCATACCCCAAGGAGGGCCCATAGAGTTGAAGTTTGAGGAAAGGCCAGAAGAAATCAAAAGAGTCAGACAAGACACTGGGGGAAAGAGTACATGGCAGAGGGAAGGCTGTGAGCATAACACCGCTCTCTGTGGGACACTGAGAGCAGGAAGTGAGTAGCCGAAGATAGCCTTGAGGGAACAGGAAGCTGGGCCACTGTAGGGATGAATGAGATCTGCTCTGGTGAAATGGAGAGATGTTGAAACAAACATGCCTGGGAGCAGCTTGAGTCCACTTATCCTTCAAAATGTAAGTGTTGAGCATACACTGCTGAGACATAAGGATGGAAGCAGGGCAGCCACTGAAGGGCTGCTGGTTAGTCCAGGTGAGAAATGAGCAGAGCTCACATAGCGCCGTAACAGCAATGGTGACAAATGGGCAGATGCCAAATGTATTTTGAAGTGACAGCCAAGAGAATTCTCTGCCAGACTTGAGATATGGAGTATGACCCGTGGGACTTTTTATTTGCTCAGTGAAAAGGCGAGGTTGGCAGCTATTAAGATGGAAAACAGTAGAGATTTGGGGACAAATAAAATAGCACTTTTGGAGTATCTATGGCACATCTATGTAGAGATAAAGAGTACTATAGTAGACAATGGGAGACACACATCCAAAAGAGAGAGCTCTGGCCTACAGATGGATATTTGCCTGCTCTCAACATATATGTAGTATGTGTAAATGGCGTGTAAAATCATGCAATCTCCAAATATGAGGTTAAGTATGTAGATGGCATAGAAAAGGATTGTGGACTTCAAAAAGTTAACAAAATGAAGAAAAACCAGCAAAAGATACTGAGAAGCAATGACCAGTAAAGTAGGATAGAAATCAGGAGAACTTGGTGTCCTAGAAATCAAATAGAAAGATAAAGGTGATCGACTGCTACTGTTAAATTGAACTGAGAACGAACTGAGAGGTAAATTCAGCAGTGTGATCTTTGGGGACTGTCACAAGAGCTGTTTCTGTGGAGCAACAGGGATGAAACCCTGACTAGAGTAAACTTAAAAAAGAAAAAGAAAATGGAAGTAGAAAAATTGTAAGCAGGAAAAACCTCCATGAGCTCAACAGCAAAGAGCACCAGAGTCCGAGATAACACCTGGAGACCTCATGTCAGTGAAGGGCTTTTCTTGTTTGATGTGTTCTTTCAAATAGGAGAAATTAGTGCCTGTTTTTGATGAAAACTACTTGGAAGAGAGAATATTGGTTGGTGTAGGAAAGAGAAAAAACTGAAGTTGTATGTGGGGCCAGTGAGGAAGGGATGATATCTCATGCACGAGTGAAATGATTGGGTTTGGGCAGAAACAGGATTCTTTTTGCTTACTGAGGTCTATCCTGCAAATAGGAAGGTATTAAGTTATTTCTCTGTTGTTTAAAACCATTGTACTATTTTGTGAAAACAAGAAACCTGTGTCTCCCTTGTAATGCTTCTTCTGGAACACAGCCATTGCTTTTAGATTTTTGGCGTTACATGTCATCAAAAATATCTTAAATCTCTCCCCCGACCGAACCTCTCTGACATCCCTGCTGGACAAGCTCTCTGGAATACTGTCCATTGCATTGTAGCCACTCTCCACTTGTTTCACATAGAGGAGAATTTCTAGGAGTGAGCCGCCTTGGCTGCTGAATTATAGACCTACGCTGAATTTTTCTCAGTGTGGGAAAAATAACCTCGTGAAGCTGGTAAGAGAGTAAATACAGAGTCGTCTTTTGTGCTTGTTGAGCAGCAGTACAGCCACACACATACACCCACTCATGCGTAGCACGTAACCATTCACGGCATCAGATTTTGGGGGCCCAGATGTATGAGTCTAGAGCTGTGAAGTGTCCTTACTTCCTCTCTTCCCATTACTGCCCTCCCCCAGATTGGCACCTGCTGAGGAGTAATTAGGGCAGTCCTAATTTGGACAGCCAAATCCTGATTACAGTGAGAGGAAAAACAGGAAATGTTCTAGTTTCACTGCCAGCAAATGACTGATTTAAATAGAAATCCATATACAATTCAAATGATCCAAAATGATATAACATTGGGAAGAGAATAGGAGCAGGAAGACATGACAATCTGATTTTCTCAGTGTGGTTCTCAGCAGATATCTTTCACAGAGCTGATCAAATCCATAAGCTCACAATGCCCTCTGCTGAGAATCAGTTTATTTCCCAGTTTACCATGAGAAACTGAGCAACCACTGGGAGTTTGAAGAAAAGTCAAGCACACGTCACCTCTCTATGCACACCTCATCCTGGAGAAAAAGACTGTGCTGTAAAGTGATGCCATGTTATGGGGTGTGAGTGGTTTCCTAAAAAGGAATTGAGGACCAGATGTCTCTGTTTTAGTTAGCCACACCCCTTGGAGCCTGAAGGAAAGCTCCAGTGTGAATTCTGCGCTGCATTCACAGAGAGGCAGTTGGTCCATTACTCTGCTACTTCCAAGCTGAATGCTTCTCCCCTTTGCTTGCCCTCTTTGCCCTGAGATAAAACCAGCAGCCTATGTTCCACTATCTATTAATTTCACAATTAAAAATCACAATGTGCTGAAGTAAATTCTGTTCCAACTGGGCCTCAGTTCATTAATTTTCAGGGGCTGGTAGTGAACCCCCACACCCCCCCCCCGACATGAGGCCTGGTACAGAATACAAATAAAAGCTCTTCTCTACTCTTAGCTTAGTAGACGCAAGACATGAGCATATTATTTGAGACGGGGCCTGAAGCCATCCTCAGGTCTTACTTTTCAAAAGTAAGTTTGTGGAGGAGCTAGAACTCATGCCGGAACATGAAGAAAGAGTAAGATGAGGATATATTTGTCATCACCAGAACCACAGCTGGATAAAAACTGTGGTTGGGCACCTTGCTGGCCACGGGTTTGGTGGTTGAATGAATGAAGACATGCTGCCTAGTGAACAGTATCAGCAAGTCATGAAATAGCATGGGAGAGCGCTTGAGAAATGAAGGTGGTTAGAGTCATTGGTGTAATTGGGCGAGAGAGGGGAGCTTTGGAAATATCTCCTGCTGGGTAAAAGAGTATGATCACAAGTTTTGGTGAGGAGGATGACATGAATAGATGGTGCTTTAAGAAATTGTCTCTAACCCCATTGTGCTAACTAGCAGAAATCAGACATAAACAGCTGTAGTAGTTCATGAAACCTTTAAACTTTGCTGTGTAAGCAGAGGCTACTATTCTAACCCGTCCAGCACCTGAGAGCTTGACAGTGAATATTGGAGAGCCAAGGTTAAGCACCAGCTCCCCCAAGCTTGAATTCTGGTCTGCCTGTGAAAACTATGTTTCTCTTTTTCTTCTTGATTCACCTAGCAGTGAACCATTTTTATTAGCTATTGAACAGACAGAAATGGACAGTATCTATTTCATAGAGGTCATTTAGCAAGTTAAACTTGTCATATACTCCTATAATTTATATAACTCTATTCTGGTACTTATCCCAGTGTATTGTAATTAAATTCTTTTGTTTTATTTAATCAGTTATGATTTATATCTTTTGCTACATTGTTTTTCAACTGTAGGTTCATATCAGAGTCATGAGGAGAAATGTTAGTATAATGTCCGTATTCCCACACTAGGCCCACAGAGAGTTAGGCACCAGCATGGGCAGTTTTCCCCAAAGTTATTTCCATGTGTGCTACTTATTACAAATCACTGTCTGGACTGTTGGCTTCTAGCAAAAAGAGACTGTGACTTTTCCCACATAATTGACCCCAGAATGTAGCATAGTGTTTCGATGGCGGGATTTCCTTTACTTTTATTGCTCAAGTACGTACTTTCACTTCACTGTTCCAGTGCACATCAGCTGCTGTCTGGTCCAGTACAGATATTGCTTCCTAACCAACCACATGTCCTACCAATTCTGCACAAGCAGCCAGTCCTCATTTCTCCTGCCTGACTGGGATCAGATAGGAGTCTAGTGCAGTAGCCTTGATGCTGTTACAAGGACTTGCACTAGAATAGAAATAAAGACTCAATAAGTACATTGCGCAAGGGACTTGATAGTCTTTAGCTTATCTGGTCAGTCACAACAATTCCGTTAAATTGGATTCCCCTTACCTTACAGAATAGAAAACAGAGTTTCGGAAAGGTCAAGAATGTGAAGAAGGTCAGAGAATGTGGAAGTTACAGTGCATGCATTTAAAGCTAAATCTCTTCTTTCTAAAGCAGCAAGAAGAGTCAATGGAATTGAAATAGGAAACCTAGCAAATATTTGAAATGGTGTAGCGAGACAGTAATAAATAATAGTAATAGTTAGGAGCACAAACTCTAGAATAATAGGTCTGATCTGTCTTGGGCTCTGCCTCACTGGGCATTTGACCCTGGGAAATTCCCTAGCTTCTACCCTTGGGCTTTTTTATCTGTGAGATAGTAATACTTATAGAATGCCACATAGGATTGTTGTGAGGGTACAGAGAATTAATATATGTGAAGTGCTTTAAGAATTCAAGTTTCTGATGTATATTAAATAAACATTATTGAATTTATGATTTATTGTTGCCTCTATTGGTGGTGTTTTTGCCATTTACTATCAATTAATTCATTGATAACACTGTTGACACTGTTTAGTAAGATGTTACAAGAAAGATATTTTTTTTGCCTTCTTTCCCTGGTGTTTGTGCTCAGTTGTACCATTCTGTTTTTCAATCTGCTACTTTATTTATTCAACAGTTACTGAGGCAAGCATAACCTAGGTACTAAAGACAAGTAAGAACATAAGATGGAAGAAAAGTACAGGGCAAGACTCTTGATAATGTAGTTGTAGAAATCCTCAGTACAATGTTAGCAAACTAAACTTAACCACATATTAAAAGCATCATTCCCCATGATCAAGTGTAATTTATCTCTAGGATACAAAAGTATTTCATCATACACAAATCAGTAAATGTGATACATTAACAGAATGAAGAATAAAACACATGATAATCATTAGATACAGAAAAAATTGAAAGGCTCATCATCTTTTCACAATAAAAGCGTGAGATGTGTAAAGAATATGCCTGTCCAGAGTAAAGGTAATATAAGCACATAGCTAACATACTCAATAGTAAAAAATTGAAATCTTTCCCTTAAAATCTGAAAGAAGATTAGAATACCCATTCTCACCATTTCCATTCAATATAGTACTGTTGTCCTTGCCAGGCAATAGCCAAAAAAGAAAAAGAAAGAAAGAAAGGAAGAAAAGACATCCAGAATAGAAAGGGAAAAGTCAAATTGTTCCTGTTTGCTGAAGAGATGATCATTTATATATATACCCCTTAAGATTCTACCAAAAACTGTTAGACCTCATAAAAAATACAGTAAGTTTACAAATGAAAAGTCAACATGCAAAATTCAGTCCCATTTCTGTGCTGTACAACAAACACTAAGAAAAAGAAATCAGTAGAACATCCTATTGACAATAGCTCCGGAAAGTGTACTTGAAAATAAATTTAACTGAGATAAAAATCTTGTTTACTGAAGACCAAATTACTAATGAAGTAAGTTGAATACATAAATAAATGGAAAGATAACCTATGTTCATAGACTAGAAGAATTAACATTGTAAAGAATCCTATCACCCAGAATGATTTATAGATTCAGTATAATTCCTGTGAAAAATTTCAGTATCATCCATCTTTCTTTTTTGTAATTCATTCTATTAATTTACTTTCTTCTCTCCCTTTTTTTTGTTTACAAAAGCGGTTTCCATTTTTCCTTCTATTCCCTCTTTTTTTTTTTTTTTTCCTATTCCTTTTTCAGTTTTCAAACAAAAAATGACTCCGAAACTCGTTTGGAAACACACTCACACACACACAAATAGCCAAGGCAATTCTTACCCAAAATACAATGCTGGAGGCATCCCACTACCTGATTTCAATCTATACTATAAAATGACAGTAATTAAAGCAGAATTGTAGTAGCATAAAAATAGACTCACCAACCAATAATAGACCAGAGAACTAAGAAAGAAACCCATACACGAATGACTTATTGATTTTTTTTACAAACGTGCCAAGAATATATATTAGGAAAAGGAGAGTCTCTTCCATAGTGATATTGGGAAAACTGTATATCCATATACAGAAGAATGAAACTGAACTCTTATCTTACACCATATAAAAAAACTCAACTTAAAATGGATTATATATTTGAGTCTGACAACAAAAATTGTGACACTATAAGAAAACACAGGGATAAATCTCCCTGATATTAGTTAGACAGTGATGGTTTTAGATTTGACTCCCAAAAATGTAGACAACAAAAGCCAAAGCAGACAAATGTGATTACATCAAAATAAAAGTTTCTGGAGCTGGGGATTTAGCTCAATGGTACCACTACCTGTCATGAAAACACAAGGGCCCAGGTTCGATCCTGGTAACCACATACAACAATACTGGGTGTGTAGACTCATGCCCCGCAGCAACCAGTACCACATACCACAGTGCCAGACATGGTGACTCACACCTGTAATCCCAGCACTCAGGAGGCAGATGCAGGAAGATTGCTGTGATGTGAGTTTGAAGCTGAGCTCAGGGCCAGCCTGAACTACCGAGCAAGACCCTTATGAGGATGTCCTCAAGGGGCATCCATTTGAGTATAAATGACTTATTCTTATCATTTTTAATGGCAGAGTAATACTCCATTATATAAAAGAACCTCATCTTCTTTATCCAGTGTCCAGTTGATGGACATTTGGGTTGTTTCCAAAATTTTGCAATCACAAACTGAGCTGCTATAAATGTGGGTACACATATGTCGCTGTGATATGAGTCTTTTAATTCTTTTGTGTATATACCTAGCAAAGCAATGTAAGGTCAAATGGGGCCTTCGATCCTGGCTTTTTGAGGAATCTCCACACTGATTTCCACAGAGATTGTATAAGTCTACTCCCACCAGCAGTGGAGAAGGGTTCCTTTTTCTCTGCAGCCTCGCCGCCATTTGTTGCTGGCTAATTCTGAAATAGCAGCCACTTTTTGTGGAGTGAGATAAAATCTCAGTGTTGTTTTCATCTGCATCTCTCAAATGACCAATGATATTAAGCATTTCTTCATATACTTCTTAGCTGCTCTTACTTCTTCCTCTGAAAAGTATCTGTTCATTTCAAATGCCCATTTTTGAATTGGGTCTTGAAATTTGGGTAGGCTGATTTTTTTAAGCTCTTTATATATTCTAGATAGTAGCCCTTTGTTTATTAGTACATAACTATAGTATGGTTCATAATGTTTACCTTCCTTGTGGAAAGATAGTACAAGTATTCATTTTTTAAAGAAAAAAATTTTGCCATTTGGAACCAGATGGGTGAAATTAACTAATGCTAAGAGAATTAAGCCAGGCCCAGAAAGACAAATACCAGATGTCCACTTATATGTAGAATTTAAAACGGTGGAATTCAAAGAAGCAGAGGGTCGAATGGTCATTACTGGACCTTGTTAAAGGAGAGAAAGAGAGTTGGTGGTGAGAGTTCAACACCTCAGGCAGACAGAGGAATAAGGTATATTGAACAGTGGTGAACCTAATATACAATCATGTGTCATGTGTTTGGAAATCACAGAGTAAATTTCAAATGTCCTTACCCTGGGCACATTAATTATCTTGACTTGATTACATCATATTTTATTCATAAACCATACCATTACTTTGTACCTCATAAAAATATACAGTTAAAATTTGTCAATTTACAATTTAAAATAAAATTGTTGCATAAATGCACAATTAATTCTTGAAAAGAAATAAATGAAGTAGGCCATGTATTGCCATCATAGATTGTCCATTCTAATGGAAGGAGGTAGATAATATAGTGAAAAGGGAATCAAAATAGATTTCTCAATAATAAGGATGATATGATTTTTAAAATCAAAGATTCAAGGTATGAAAGAGAACCAAGAAAGAACTCTCTGGAGAGGCAGTATCTGAGTCTACTTCCAAAGGAGCCCTGTGAAGATGTGCAGAATAATGTCCGGGCAGAGGAAAGAGCAGGTACGAGGCAAGGACTAGCTTCAAGCTCCTGTCACTTCAGGCCAGTGTCATGGAACACAAGGAACAAGGAAATTAAACACTGAGTGAGACGAGAAGCTCAGATTATTTTGGTCTTTTCTGGCTTCACTTAAGTATCAGAGAGCTTTAAAAATACTAATCTAAGCCCTATGAAATGGATAAATGCTTCTCGGGTGTTTTAATATATATCCAGAATTATGACTTTTTCATGGAAGACCTGGGACCAGAAAATGTAAATTTTATTTCAAATGCAACAGGAAGACAGGGAGCTACCTGGTCCAATGTATTTTTTTATTAAAATCTTAATATTCAAGCATAGAACATATTTAATTTTTTTCTCATAAGAAAAATGTGAGTAAACATTTGATATGAGACACATTTTATATTAATTCCTGGTCCACTTCTGGCGCTGCAGTATTATTTTCTTCTTGGGATTATGAGTCTTCATATGAGAACTTGTCTATTTAAAGATTGGTAAATTATTATCCCCAAAAGTTACACTCTGTAAACTCTCAGATTCCATATTGTCCTTCCCTGCGGTCCTCTTGAATTGCTTTCTGTGAGCCATCTCCAGAGTTATCAAATGTTTGTTAACGTCTGGGGAGAAGAAATACACACCATTATAAACACTATAGGACCAGGACTGGAAGTGATACCAAAGATGATCTGATGTTTCTTTGTTATTTTCCTGTGTCCAGTGGTATTTCATTTTCAAATGAAATATCTCTTCACAAGAAATGTTTTGGTTTTGGTTTTGTGCTTTTTTCGGGTTGTTTTCCTCAGCAGCATCATTCTGACTCCTTCTTGGCACCTCTAACTGCTCGAACACGTGGTGGTTTGGGGCAGACCCAGTTACCCACAGTGGAGATTAGGTGACAGCTGCTCCATTTGGGCCAGACTTGTCCCAGGTTCATTTGTCTAGCTTGGCTCCTAGTTTTTGAAGAGTCTAAAAGATTCAGCCTGGCAAAGAAAGCATCATGCCCTGGCTGTCATCAAACAGTTGAATCCAATTAGCCCACCTGCCCCTGG
>PVIR01000031.1:336283-360771 GCA_004026965.1 Petromus typicus
CACACACACACACACACACACACACACACACACACACACACACACACACACACACACACACACACACACACACACACACACACACACACACACACACACACACACACACACACACACACACACACACACACACACACACACACACACACACACTCTGGCACTGCCCAACTGTTCCAGTGAGGCAGTAATGCACAGCAGAGCCAGGTGACACCAGCAGATGTTTTGGAATGAAATCCACTCAGCTGTGTCTGGAGAATGGCGTCTTCTCGTGGCAGCCTCCTCACCTTGCTTAGGGAGAAACACCTATTTCCTTCGTGCTCCTGCGAACAAGTGCAGACCCTTACACAGGCCCATTCAGCTGTGAAGTAGTGAGTAGATTATAGTTCTGGTGCGAATGATTAGCCTTTCTTCTCTCCAGTACATATTAGCTGTTGAAAATAGTGGATTTGATTGTGATATTTTCATATGTAACATTGTGTAGTCACATTCTGTCCCTTCCTTACCTTTCTATATTACCTCTCTGATCATTTTCTTCACTGCTAGTAATGAAGACAGTATGTACACCTCCCAAGTACCAGGCATTATACCAGGCACTGGACACACAAAAACTAATGAGAAATCAATTCGACCTTCAGAGAACTTGGCTAGCTTGTGAATACAACTTATAAAAAAGTGTGGTGAGATCAGTGAGAGTAGAGCTATATGTAATACAGAGGTTGTCATTTGACTTCATTCTTGGATCACATGGGAAACTAAAAAATTCTGTTCCCTCCCTATGACCACCACCATGAGATTCTGATTTCCTTGGCCTTGGGTACCCCCTGGACATGTACTTTATTAACAGCCTGGAATGATTCTAGTGTGCAGTACAGAGTAGAATCCAGCTGCAGCAAGGAGAGAATCAGGTAATAACTTCATCAAGAGGATGAAAATGTAGTTTTCTAAGTAGTAGCAACAGAGAGAATCAGGAAATAGTATACCCCATTCAAAAGACTCTCCAATATTTGTTATGGATAGAATATGTAACATGCACAGAGGTTTGTCTTGCAGTAGTAAACAGCAACAAAAGAGGAAAAACCAGTATTAGGAGGTGAATCTGAAAAGGCAGATGTTTATACTTTGCTAAGTCCTGCCTTGTTCTTATATAGAATTACATGCTATGGAAAGGTTCTAAGAAGGGCAATAACATGATTGCATTTGTTGTTTATAACCATGACTATTATGAGTAGTGTGGTGAGTTGGCTTGATGGTCTTTTAGCTCTAGGCAAGATGACCAGGTATAAGATTCTTGCTAAGTGCAAATGAGAAATGGTGAGGGTTCAGATATAGGAGAATGGCAATGAACTGGGATAGGAAATGACAGACTTATAAGACTTTGAGGAGTTTCTGACTCAAATAGCAGGATTGCTTGGTCGCTGGGTGTTTACTGGGAGAGATGTAGAAAATAAATGAATTCCTTTTCATTCATTTTAGTTTGAAATGATGATTGGGCTATAGAGTTCTTAAATGAACCTTTGAAAACACAAGTCTAAGACTTAGAAGAGAGGACTTCCCTGGAAATATTAATTTAGGAATCATCAGAATGCACTTGAGATGGTCCTGGCAAGAAGGGGAGATTGAAACAGTGAGAAGTACAAAATCCTATGGGACACAACATTTAAGTATGGACACACAAAAAGGAATCATTAGTTTTGGTAAATTAGGGGTTCAGAATGGCAGGAAAAGATCCATGGAACTAAATATGGAAACATGAATTTTATGTGGAGAAAAGACCAACCAAAAATATCAGATGCTTCATAATAGTTAAAGAAGATTAAGATGAAAACATATTCAAGGGTTGATAGAGCAACATCACTAAAATGCTGGTTGCGTAGCCCTTGTTGCAATTGATTTGTACTGAATTTTTAACTTCTGTCCCAAAATGGGAGATAAATAGACATAACCTCTTTTGGTACTCCTATCCTATGCAAATTGGATAAAATTTGTTAACTTTAAAGGTATTTCAGATAGATAAATAGACTCAAAAGTAAGACAGAGAATCCACTAGAGGCTCTAAATGGAAGAGGAATAAAAAGTAATAGAAACAAGCAAATGTTAAGATTGAATGGTCTACATAAGTATCCCACTGTATCTAGAGGTGTAATAAGGGCTGGCATTTTTAAATATTCAAAGCAAAGAGGAAGAGATCTTTTTGCAGAAGTTATGAAAGGAATTCTTATATCAGTGAACACAACTAAGTAGGAAAACACTAGATTCTCAGGCTATCATTTAATAAATGTCCTTGAAGGGCAGAGAAGAGTTCTGCTAGAGAGGAATGTTGAATAGAAGGAAGAGAATCACTTGCTCATTTATTCATTATTTTGAAAACAACAGAGAATTATAGAAATTACAGATAAAAATACTAACACTTCAGGAAAACCAGGGTATAAGTGGAGATCACTCCAGGTAGATAAGGATGCAACAGATTTGAAATTATTTGGAAGGAAATGCTGAAATAACATTTTAAGAACAACCACTAAAGAAAGTGGGGAGAGGAAGCTGATGAAAGACACAGAAAAAGAATGCCAAAGAATACTGAGTGTCCACCTGCAAAGAGACACCAGACCTCTGAGGCAGTACCTCTTTGTAAGATTGCACCCTGCGATGCAAGTATGATATTGTAAAAGTTACATCATTCAGTTAATCCCTAGATTAGTCCACCTGTTACAGAAAAGATGCAAGAGGGCCGGGGATATATCTCAGTGGTTCCGGCGCCTGTCTTGCAAGCGCAAGGACCCGGGTTCGATCCCCAGTAACCACATAACAATACTGGGTGTGAAGACTCACCACAGCAGCAACCAGTACCACATACCACAGTGCCAGGCGTGGTGGCTCACACCTTTAATCTCAGCACTTGGGAGGCAGAGGCAGGAGGATTGCTGTGATGTGAGTTGGAGGCTGAGCTCAGGGCCAGCCTGAACCACAAAGCGAGACCCTGTCTCAAAAAAACCTTTAAAAAAAAAAAAAGAATAAAAAGAAAAGATGCAAGAAAATTTCAAGAGAGAAGGGGAATAGAAGATATCAATGAGAGTAACTTGAGGTGATGGAAAGAATTATTTTGATAGGTAGATTTTTATTTTGGGGGCCATAATTAGTATTAGAAAACATTTGCTTTTAGTGATTTAGAGGAATTTTAAAAAATTATCCATAGTTCTCTTTCTTTTATTCTAGTTTATTTTAAGAGAGTCAGAACAATATTACTCCTTATAGTATGAAACTCTGTGATACACTTTTGGGCTATGCTGAATCGAAGAGTCTAGGCTTCATCTTTTATGTAAACATTAAATTGTCTATAGGGTCAAGCAGTTTTTATTACATGTATGTACATGTGGTATATATTTATTTGAATTTTTTTAATTGCCTCCCACTGTAAGCCTCATACCAAAAGATACCGCTGACCCTGCCTGCATTGGCAGAAACCTGCTGGCACCTTGGTTGTCTTCACCTAGTTAGCATTCCTTTCATAAGTAAATGTCACCGATGTCACCTGTATTGCTGATAATGATTTTTTAGACCATCAGAAACAGTTATAGTGATGGAAATGTTGAGGAGAGATGTTGAATGAAACTGAAATTGAACATGGAAGGCGAGTTTATAGGAAGAGTAGTGTCAATAGTGAGCCCATGGGCCTTGTTAAAGCACTTGAAGCCTGTCAGCTCTAGATGACTAGCCAGCGCCTACTGGAGGCAGCCATAATCAAAGGCTTTTTTGGCCTGACATTTGTAGCAGAGGATTTCTTTATGCTGGTAGATGTGCTTTGAATGGAAGGATGTCCATCGTTCAAAAACTACCTGCAGGTAGAACTAATTGATAAGAGAACCACCTTTTGTATCATCTCTGTCACCTTGCAGGTACTGTTTATGTTGTCATTTAACAGAATTTTAAAATAATTACCTGGTTATATTTGTTGAATATTTTCTTGAAAGACCTCCCCAAAACCAACCATATATTTTACTTAAGGGATTTAGTAACATTAGAGCGAATAATTAATATTAGCAGCTTGCATGATTACTCAGCAATTGGGAAACTGAGGAGGAAATCTAGAAATAGTGTTGCCCATTAATGTAACTTATTCAGGATTGTCACCATTTTCAAGTCAGACGGTGGTTTATGTTAATAAAGGAGATGGAGGAGATATCTTATTCTTGAAGAGAAGTCAGATGAAAAATGCTAACTGAATGCCAGGCTTTATGCTGACGTGTCTCTTTCCTGTCTGCTCTTTTTAGGAGCATTGTCCAGTCAGAAGAAAAACTTGTCATCAGTGCGTCTTGGGCAAAGGATGACGATATCAGCAGACTCCTGAAGTCACTACCAAACTGGATTAACATGGCTCAGCCCAAACAGCTAAGGCCAAAGAGAGAAGAAGAAGAAGACTTCATAAGGTAAAGGTCTATTTCTATACTACTAAACCTGGGGAGGAAGGGCATGTGTATTTAGCTAATGGTTTGGTTTTTTGGGGTTTTTGTTTGTTTGTTTGTTTGTTTTTTGCATGAAAGTTTGGCCAATTGTAAAGATCAGATTCTTATTACACAACCTTAGCAAATCTGTTATCATCCTGCCTCACGTCATTTTCCATGCAGGTATACACACTGAGCTCAAAACTTTAGAAGAAAGGAGGGCCGGGGAGTTAGCTCAGTGGTTCCGGCGCCTGTCTTGCAAGCGCAGGGGCCCGGGTTCGTTTCCCAGTAACCACATACCATACTGGGTGTGGAGACTCACACCCAGCAGCAACCAGTACCACATGCCACAGTGCCGGGCGTGGTGGCTCACGCCTGTAATCCCAGCACTCGGGAGGCAGAGGCAGGAGGATTGCTGTGATGTGAGTTGGAGGCTGAGCTCAGGGCCAGCCTGAACCACAAAGCGAGACCCTGTCTCAAAAAACCTAAAAAAAAAAAAAAAAAAACTTTAGAAGAAAGGAATTAGAGTGAATCAGATTTGGAGCACTGCTACACAAATTAAAATATCATTTAAGTTTTAGGTTATTTTCCACAGGAAAGAATAGTTTATTTATTCACTCATTATTGCAGCAAAGTTGTATTGATCCTGTGCCCTAAAACATGGTAATAAGAGAAGCTTCCCACTTATACAAAGTGTGTCACCATTGTTCTTAACACATTCCTCCTACTGGACTATTGTTAGCTTGGGCTTCCCCACAATGAAAATGTACCTCCTAGTTTCTTTCATTCAGGCCACAGTAAGTCTGATGTTTTTCTCCTTGTTTTGACCAAAATAAGGACTCTGTCTTTTCAGTTTTTTAACTACAGTTTAACTTGGAATAATTTAAATTACTTACTTAGCCATTGAATTTGATGAAGCTATTCATTTCCTTGTGGCTGGCTTAGCATAGCAAAACGTTTGGGCCTCTGTTGTCTTAGAATGGCAAAAGGTACAAAATGATGACAACAATACTTTGCCACATCAAGATCAGCTTCATTATTACTAACTTTTGCTTATCTAAAGTGAAAGGATAAAGAGTAATAAATTATTTAATTAAGAAAAGCACTTGAAAGAACCAAAGCCAGAAAGCTAATAAAAAAAAAAAATAGCTAATATTTTACTTTAATTTGGTTATATCTCTCTCAGAATGTGGATAGTAATTATATCTAAATTTACCTACAACTAATCCAAAGTCCATTTTCAGGTAAATCTATACCACTACATAGATAATATAAGTACTCTA
Organism: Petromus typicus; assembly: GCA_004026965.1. Classification (NCBI taxonomy): domain Eukaryota; kingdom Metazoa; phylum Chordata; class Mammalia; order Rodentia; family Petromuridae; genus Petromus; species Petromus typicus. The sequence goes on from PVIR01000031.1 coordinate 342,003, forward strand.
AAATAAAGTATTATTAATTTGTCCCTTCTGGTGCTTTTAATATTGCTGTTATTCAACTAATTGATTCACCTATAATCTATAATGACTAGATGAAATATTGCTGTTATTTTTAACAACTATCAAGAATTAAAAAGTTTTATTTTTATTTATTCCATCTCTATTACAAATTCTGTAATACTACAGGTTGAAGTTTCTGACCTGTTCATTTTCATTCTCCCTGAAGAATTCTGCTTAAGATTTCTTTCAAGGAAAGTCTACCAATAACAAATTCCTACAGTTTTAGTCTGTCTAAAACAATTTCATTTCCCCTGCACTTTTTTGAAGGATAATTAAAAAGGGCACAGAAATTCATAGGGCACAGAAATCTAGGTTGGTGTATTCATTAATATTCCCCAGAGAAGCAAAACAATGGAATAGAGGATGGATGGATGGATGGATGGATGGACGGACGGACGGACTGGCTGACTGACTGATGACAGGATTAACTTAAAGATTATCATGGCCAAAATGTCTCATTGTCTGCAGATGAGACAACCAAGAGAGTAAGTGCTGTAACTCATCCCAGTCCAAGGGCCTAAGACTGAGGGCGGGGAGAGTGCTGGTGGTGTCAGGCTCTCAGTCTGAGGTCCTGAGAACTAGGTGTTCTGAGATCCGAGGACAGAAGATGGGTGCCTCAGTGAAGAAGAGAGAAAGGAAATTCTCCCTTCTTCTTTTTGCTCTGCTCAGTGACTGGATGATGCCTACCCACATTGGGATGGATGGATCTTTAATTAGCCTACTAATTAAAATACTAATCTCTTGAGAAACTCCCTCACAGATGAATCACAAATAAAGTTTTGCCAATTACCTAGGCATCTCTTAGCTCAGTCAAGTTGGCACATGAAATTAATCACAACTGGTGATATTTTTAACATTTTAAGTTTTATTCTATTCTCTCCTCACATGGTTTCTGAAGGGAAATTTGATATAATTATTATTCTTATTATTCTACAGATGAGGTAATTTTTTTTTTTTTTTTTTTTTTACTTTTTCAAAGGTGTTTTGTCCTTGATTTTGTGTAATATGAGTATGATGCAACTCATGGTAAAATTTTTGGTGCACAACTACTCGGTATTCTCTGAATTTCCTGCATCTGTGGTGTGGTATTTTTTATTGGTTTGGGGGAACTAACCCTTATTGTTTCTAAAACAGTAATGCTTCAGGTATTTTTTTCTCTTTTGTTTGCATTTTTTCACCTTCAGGTATTTCCATTCTGCCTATATTGTGGGTTCATTAATTCCCATACATTTCTTAAATATCCAGTTGTGTGCTTTTTCTCTTTTTTTCCCCTTTGGCTATCAATTTTGGAAAGTTCTGTTCATATTTAAGGTTACAATTTCCCTAGTCATATACAGATTATTACAAAGCCTATCAAAGACATTTTTGATTTCTACTAGAGTGTTTCTTTATTTGTAAAATTTTATCTTGATTGTTAAAATTTTTCACTCTTTTTATATTCCTTGTGGTTTACTTTGCAACTACATATATATTAAGTATATGGTTTTAATGAGGCAAATAAGTATATAGAGATCTGCACATATCAAAGGCACAGCTTGAATTTTCAGTTTCCATTTGTGAGACCAATTCCCAGATCAAGAAACAGAGAACATCAACAATAAAAATGGAAGAGAGCCACAAGAGATTTTATATTTCCTTCTAGTTTCTGGCTGCCTCTCCAAACCTTGCTTTTATTTAGATTTAAAGAATAGTTTACTCTGTTTTTAGATGTTATAGACTCAGGCACTTATGTACTGTTTTTTGACTGTCTTTTATTTTCCAAGTTACATTGGCAAGATTCTATATCTTGTGTAGAGATACATTTTTATTATTCTGAGTATTCCAGTGTATACACTACAAATTTTTTAAAGTGTTTTTATGTACCTATCTATATGTTTACATGAATGTGGGTATTTACACATAAGTATATATACATATATTTACACATTCTACTGCAGATGGGCATTGGCATAGCTTTCAGTTTGGAATGATTTTAAATAGTAAGCAATGAGTATTCTACTTTTTTTTCTTTGTAAATGACCGTGTCTATACATTCTGTTGGATGTCTGCTAAAAGTAGAAGTGCTGGGTAATGCTGTGTAACTGTTGAACTTTACTTCTCCTTGTAAGTTTTCCACAGTGGCTGTAAGAATTTATGCTCTCATAGTGGTTTATTTGAGTTCAGGCACTCCATATCACACTGAAACTTGATATTTTCCATCTTATAAATTGTTTCAAGAAATTGTACAGAGATACTTCCTTGTCATTAATATGCATTTCTATCCTGAATGATGAAGTGTTAAGCACCTACTGGCCATTTTGACATCCTCTTTCATAACATTTTTTTGTCTATCTAATAATTATACAGTCTTTTTCCCTAGTGATTGTTAAGTTCTTTATGTATCAGGTTGAAATTCCTTTATTATAAGGTGCATGAGCCTTTTCATTCTCTCCATGATGTTATTTACTAAATAAGACTTTTTAAGTTTAAGCATTAAAATTTATAGTTTATTTTATGGGAATACATTTGATATCCTATTGAAGAAATCTTTGCTTATGAAAAAGTCACAGAGACATGTTTTTCCAAAACATTTGCTGAATGTATATCCCCTAGCCTCTAACATAAATTGAGGATTAATAGAAGTGTGTCTTCCCGTAATCAATTTTTTAGCTTAAACATTCACCGTGTATTTCAATAACCTTTTGTAGTTTTTTCAGGAGAAGACAGTGGTGACCCAAAGAGAGGAGCCTCTGGTGTTCCACCTCATTGTTTTGATTTAAAAGACTTAGAATTAAGGCGATGGCTCCCTTTACTTTTGATTTATTCACTATATTGTATATTTTTTATTTTAAGCTTCAGGGAAAAATAAATTGCACAATTTGTAAAACTATTGGTGCAATTTGCATGAAGTAAAGTGTAATTTTAAGCATGAAACTCAATGAAATATATATTATTATACCCATACAATTACCTACTATATCAAAATATAGAACTTTTCTAACATCCCCTGAAGGTCTTCACTCAGAACATCCACTATTCTAATTTCTGTGGTCAAAATTTCGTTTTCTTTGTCTTCAAGTTTTCTGTAAGTTTAATCATAGTGTCTTGGTTTCTTTTGCTGAACATTAAGCCTTACTGATTTGTTGATTTTTTTAAATGTAGACATGGTTTGAAAAGCAAATTATGTTTGCTTTAATAGAAGAGAAATGATTTGAGGTCTGTTTTATTTTATACAGGATTGATTCTTTTCTTTTAACCTGTCATGTCCTCCATCCAGATTAGAAGTTAAAACAAGTATGTAAAAGAAGATGTGCTTAATTTGTATTCCAACACGGAAGAGTTAACAGCCTTGATTTAGTCGATTAAAGCACCATAGAACAAGACATAAGCCAAAAAGACTGAAAAGTCACACTCTCCTCCTATAATTATCTTTTAAAGCTTTGAATGCTATTTGGTGCATAGATGAATATAGAATCCATTGCCCTTTGAATTGAATAAAGGTTATGTTCCCTTCATTACTAAATGAGACCCTTTTCCATTCTTGTTTTTTAACTAAAAAGTAAAATGTATTATTTCCAGGCTTAACTTTCAATAGAGGAAAAAAAACTAGGTCGTCAGGGCTTTAATAGAAAAAAGATAAAAAGCAAATATACTTTTGTTCCCAAGGAAGCCGAAAGCAGGCTCTCCAAGCCATTGTCTTTCACACCCGCGTGCACCTGCGGGTGCGGGTGCATGTGCGTGTGTGCGCACATATGTGTGTGCATGTGTGTGTGCACATGTGCGTGCATATGCATGTGCGTGTGTATGGAAATTAGATATTATATATGTTGAGAACAGGCCATATCCACTAATAAAATACAGTTGTGCTTTCTGGATATATAATTAACAAAAGGAAAAAGATATTTAGGGTAGAAAAAGAGACAGAAGAGGATTTTCTTAGTGATAGGTTGGCCATAGATGTTAGAAAAGAGTCTCCCAAAACTTTTAAATATTTCACTTATGACTACTGAATTCCAGGAATAAATATAATTTCTCCAGAGCCAGCTTTGAAAATTCTTAAGTGTGATTAGCAGGACCAGTACCCAAGTTTTCAGGTAGTAAACGTCCAACAATACACAAAACATATGAATTAGCCTTCAACTGTAACTGGCAGAGAGATGAATGATAAGTCTCTGAATGGATTGTGTCATCTGTTTCAACAATTATAACAGTAAGAGTTGCTATTTATTAGCACAATACAACATTATGAGTTTCCATATGTTATTATTATTCCTATCCAGCAAATGAGGGAACTGCAGGTAAAGTAAGTAACTTCAATTTCATACAGCCCTTCATTGATAAAGCTGGAATTTGAACCTAGGTAGTGTGGCTACCAGAGCCCCTACTCCATAGTCAGTGCCCCAAGAGTTGCTCAGAATTTGTATGTTTGTACATTTGAGTTATGTCTTCATGTGCATTGATCATCATAATTTTATCTCATAAATCACTTTCTGCTGTCAGACATTTATCCCGTGGGCACTTTGACTCTAGATTTTGTTTGCTATTGTTGGTACTCACTGTATTATATTTAATACATTATGTTTTTGTGAGCCCTTTCTTTTCCAATAGCAGCTTGTTAACAAGCAAATGTCCACCTATGTCTGGAGGGAATAATGCATTGAAGCCAAGACCATAGGTACCTTAAAATGGCCACTTTTGTCTTGATTTGTATGTTTGACATGTATGAATTCTTTATTACGTTTCATAAAAGAGTCAGAATAAAAACAGAAAGTATGTTTGCACTTTTACCTTCCTTGTCTTACATCGGAATAAACTACAGGAGATCCAAAATAATGCTGAATGAATGAAACTGATTTTAAAAATTGAAAGAACAGGTTACTCTTCACATAGAAGTAAACAGTTATGAAGAATGGGAATGCTTTAAATTGCAAGCAAATACAGTCAGTTAGTTAGAAACATTTTCCCTTTCCAAGCACAGCCCTGAGTTGTCCAGTGACTAGCTGGTTTGTTTTGGGTTTTGTTTTTTTCCTTTTGTAGGTCTTCATCCATGTTCACTGTTTTATTTGGAGATTACACAATGCTGAGAGAAGCAAAAAGCTAGCAAAGCAAGGGCTATATTTAGATATAGAAATAGTATGAGTAAACTAGAACATTAATAATTTCCAAAAAAAAATTTCACTTGGAAAACTTTAAAGTTCTCAACATAATATAAGCAAGAGCTATTAAAACATTGTACCTCACTACAGTTACTGAAGAATCTCAGATACATTTGAAAACATTTGGAAGAGCAAATGAAAGGCGTCGGCGGGAGGGGAGAAAGACTCCAGCTATCTTGAACAAAACCTTTATTAGAATGGGGACATTTGGTTCACTATCTCTGGATGCTTAATATGACTTCTAAAATGTAATTATAAAAGGAAAGATGAATCAGAAAACATGAATATATTAAATAAGTACAAGGATAGAAAATGCTTTGCTAAATGTTCTTTTTCTTCTCCTTAATTAAAGTTGAAGGTCGTGGGTGGAGGTAGGTCCTTGTAAGGCAAGTTAGAATGAAAAGTAGATTTAAATCTCAGGTTAAACAAAAAAAGCCAGGCCACTCCTGGAAACTCAGCTGCAAACATATCTATGTTCAAGGTGATTGAATTAGTCACTATGTTATTATACCAAAACGATACGACTCGTGAGGGAAACATCGGCCATAACGAAAAATAATACCAAAAACCCCAAACTGAAAATCTCCCCTATGGGTAGCACGAATGCTACGTAACTAGGGAGCTACTTGAAAACTATAATCTTGTTGGTGTTATTAAAAAGTCATTAAATTTTAATTTCTGTTCAGATCATGGAACTGCTTAATATTTTTTGTATAGGTTTGCATTCAATCCCATTTCTCTATCATTTAGAGTCTTAATAAAAATGTGCCTTTTTTCTAACTTAGTCTGGCTTTCCTTGAGGTGGACAGTGATTATCTGTGTCATTACAGTGATGGGCAGGATGCCCAGTAATGGAGCCCATAATGCCTACAGAGGGCAGTGAACCAGGACAAGGGCAAGCAGTGACTTTCAGTCCTGTGCCTGCTCTAGGCTTTTTCCAGCTCTGCTTTTGCCACAGTCTGAAATTCCCTACCACATAATCATGAACCATTTCCTTGATCACACCTGCTTTATTTCACTATGGAGTGTACTCAGCTTCCTAGTCTCTTACTCCTCTGTCTGCTATGCCCACTCCTCCTTCCTGGAATGTCCTCTACTAACCCCATTATACCTTCTATACCTTCCCAGTTTAACTTTCAACATAGAACTCAGGTAGCAGCTCCTGCGACATCCCTTCCCAGAAACCTTCTCCCCTCCCTCAAACTGCCCTGGTTCCCACTTGGGCTAGGACGTCCCAGTCTGGGGAGCGTCTCACAGTGAAGTGGATGGGGCTGCTAGAGTTCAAAGGGTATGGAAATCTGTGAAGACAAGATCGTAGAAAAACTAAAATTCACAGGATACCAACTAGGAAGGTGAAGGGGACACTGGGTAAAGGAGAAAGGATCCAGGTAAGCTAAGTCTTAACCCATCCACTGAACAAGGGTTCAGAATTAAAAATCTAAAATTAACACATTGATACATAGCAACGTCAATAGATCATTTCACAAGATAGATGTAATCACTGAAAGAACATAGAAAATGTAATTGGCTTTTTTAAATTACATTTTATTTTTTTCTGGGACACAGAACTGAAGCTAGCATAGAGTAGGACAGAGCAGAGTATCAGTATTCATCAGTGTAGATTGTTTAATCATAAGTAACTATTACTGTTACTTAAACATTTTACTTGTTTAAAAATATTATACATCCTCCATCCCTGTTAATACCTTTGCTGGTTCACCAACATAAGCATTCTAATATTTTTATCCCTGAAAAAATCTTAGTTCATCTTCAGTTTTCTACCAATTTTATTCAAAGCACTGACTCGTTTTTATAGTGTCTCACTTTACTGCCAAAGTTTCCATTTTATCTTGTGTCTTTCTCCTAAGACCACCACCATTCCTCATCTCTTCTTTTTTCTATCTGAAGAGAGCTGCCTTGAAGATGTAATACTTCAAAAGGACTGTGTGATAAGTAGAGATATTTGAGGTCTATATGAGTGATAGAGACAGTTGATAATCTTGAATACTCAGAGGGAAGTATTCAGTGCCCTATCAATTTGACTTTTAAATTTTTAATATATTACTCGTGTTCAATTTAAAACAAGTGATTACTACTTTAATCCTATACTGATAATCTTCTGAAGCATAAGACATGTGTCTGGTGGTAAAGTCTTGCTGTGTGAATGAATACTAACTGTTGCTCCTAATAAAAAGAAAATACATATTTCTAGGAAGCCACAGGAACTGAAGAAAAACTTGTACTTAATTGTTTGTGTATGGTACTGCTTGACATCATCTGTGATGGAGATGTAGCGGCAACGGTTATCTCTGTGACTTAGCTTTAGAAGATGCATCCCTTCAGCCCCAAAGCTACCCGCGTGTCTGTGCAGCTTTACTCCAAGTTGAGTCTGTATACCATGGTTCTTCGATGGAGCCATCAGTCTCTAAGTACTATGCTGCCTTCACCAGTTTAGCCTTTTTCTTTTTGTAACTCTTATCGCTTTTCAAGGAATGTTTGACTGTTTTCATCCATGGATATGTCAGTGTATTCACCGATTTGTTCCAAGTAAGGAATATTACACCAAATGTGGAGAAAACCTGAGAAAGAGCCCCGGGTTCTTGGCCCTCTGTGTCTCTTATTCCATCCATCTCTTTATCTGCCAGCCACACAGTCTGTGAGCCTAGAACTAACCCTATTTTTAAAAATGGTGATTTTGCATATTGTGTGCATGTACGCACATACTAGCATTTGCTTGTTTTAACCAGCATATTTGTTTATATTTAAGATTCAGTAAAGTTTGTTTTTGTCTTGCGTATATAATTTGGAATAGATTAGAACTCTGTGTATAACAAATACTCCTAATGCATTCTGATCATTTTGTCAAATTCTGAATTAATTTTTCCTACTTTTAATTACTAAAGAGGTTTTTGTTTTAGTATTTATTTACATGTAGGATGTGTTTATTGAAATACTTGTCATTTATTTGATGTATCAGAAAGACAACCTTCAATTATAGAAATTTTAATGAAAAGATTTGGTTAATTCTTTGATGATTACGGTGAAAAACACTAGTCATAAAACAGATAGGTTTTGAAAGTATGAAGTAACTAGATCAAATCAGGATTCAACACTAATACCAAAGGCATGGTGTTAAAGACCAAAGTGCCTATTGAATGTCATTCTTCTAGAATTTTAGTATTGTTGCAATGTACTCTTTAGACCCTTTCTCACTGTAACCTTGACACCTTTAGCCTTTTTTGTCATAGAAAAGGTTCACAATAGTTTGTCTTTGCTCATAAATCAGAGCAAAGGTTCAATACTGGTATAAGGACCAAAAATAGACTGGCAAAAAAAAAAAAAAATGCAACTATGACCTCATGGATTAAAATGTCAGAACATAACTATCATTCCACATTTTATCCTTAGATCTGAAGAGAGAAGGGAAGAAAAGATTTGCAAGAGTTTTGATTGCTTTAGTAATACTGTCCAAGGTTTTGATTTGATGCTTTAATTTTTTTTTTATTATCCATGTTATACTTTGTGAAAAACCTTCATTTCTAGAAAATCAACACACTGATTAGGAACTGTAAGAGCACTGTCAAGGGCTTTCAGTAGGAAGTGATTCCCAGGAGACTGCTGGCTGCCTAGGGACAATTCTGTATAGAAGCATATGACATCGTAATTTATAAAGACCCAATAATTGTTTTTCTGTTTCTCTTTTCTAATTTTTTCCCCTGAACTTAATCCTTTTTAGTTTTTGAAAATTTAAAAACCCACCAATACACTGGAATAACAGTAAAATGCATACATCATCCACTGCCTTAGACTTTCTGTTCACACCTTGCCATACCCAGTTCACCCTCTCTCAAATACATATCTGATCTTTCCACTTGCCAAACCATCCAAAATTCCACAGTGGGCACAATGACCTTTCACTCTTGAACAATCAGCATGTGTCTCCCAAGAACAAGGACATCTCTTTAAATATCCACTTATTAGTTTTATGTTGCTGACAAATTACCATAAACATCATAGCTTAAAACATCACAGATTTGCTATCTTATACTTCTGTGAGTGAAAAGTGTAGCACAATTCTCAGTAGGCTACATTGAAGGTATCTGAAGCTTTGTATTTTTTTCTGGAATATGTGGGAAAGAATACATTCTTTGGCTTTTCACCTTCTAGAATCAAGGCTAATGCTTTGATCTGTGGTCAACTTCCATCAGCAAAGTGAGCACAGAGCATCTCTCTGACCATTCTTTGTGATAACATCTCTCACCTTGACCACAGCCAGAAAGGCTCTTCACTTTTAAGGACCATATAACCAGATTTTATGTACCAAGTAATCCAAGATAATCTCCCTCTCTCTAAGTTCTTAACCTTAACCACATCTGTAAATTTCCTTTTCTTTAAAAATAACATAGTCATGGTTTTCTCCAATTAAAATAAGGATATTCTCATAAGTCCACATTCTCCTTACCACACCACACCTAACAAAATCAGCCTTCATTCAAAACTGTCCAACATGTCGTCTGTAGTCATATTTCCCCAACTATTCCTCAAAAATGTCACCTAAATTTTCAAAATACATGGGAACCAGTCAAAATTCACACATTATATTTTATCTCTTTAGCTTCCACTAATCTGCAACAGTCTCATGAGTCTCTCTGTCTTATGGCATGAGAAATCATTGAGTAAGTGTCTAAGCTCGACTACAGGTCAAGTAGGATAGGAATCATCCAGCCTTTGCTCATCCTGCTATCCAGCATGACCCTGTCTGTCAAGGACTCCACATAGGTGCTGTTTCATTCTTCCTGCTGCAACACCTCAGCTCACATCTGGCTGTGCTGCCACCAGCAAAGCCAACACTCGACCGTTGGTTCAGGGTGCAACCACTAGACCTCCTGTCTGGGAAGGTGCTTTCAGTTCCTTTTATTATTATTTTAATAATCCATAAAGTACTGTGATTTCCCTCTAAAATTTCATCAAAACATTCAGCATCCTTTGAGAAGCCTTGTCTTCTATGAAAAAGAGCTTTTCCTCTACCTCCCTACCCTTTTTCTCCATCTTCCTCCCCCTCATTCTCTCTAACTTATGGTGAGCTCGTGCATTTTTTAAGACATTCAGTGCATTATAATCATACCCCCTTTGTTCTTTTTTAATTTTAAGCTGTAATTTACTTACAGTAAATACAGCAGGTCTTAAGGTTCAGTTGGATGAGGTTCAACATATTATACATATAACCTATACTCAGAGTCAGTACAGAGAACACATCTGCTATTCTAAAGAGATTCCTCTTGCCTCTTCCCCACTGGAGGAAAATACTGTTCTCTTATCTTCAACATAGTTTGTTTTGCCTATTCTATAATTTCTTATTAATAGAATTGTACAGTTCATATTCTTGTATCAGTATTCTTTCACTCAGAGTAATAATGTGTTTCATCTATACCAAGTTTATCATTGAATTATATAGTATATTTGTATGTATAGTACTGCAATTTGTTTTTCCACTCACCTTTTTTTTTCCTTTTCTTTTAATTTAAATCTTTATTGGTACATTATGAATACACATCATCATCGCATTCAGCATTGAGTTTGTACCAGAATATGACATGACTTGATTCTCATTTTTCCCCTTTCTGCCCACCCCATCATCCCCACCCCCTATATATATATAATCTTTGTTTCCTTTTTTCTTTATTACTGTCACATTCTTTTTCCCCTCGTTATTTATCTCTACAACCTCTTTCCTTTTAAATATTTTCTATTTCACAATATCAACTCTATTCACCTTTTAATGAGTGTTCGGGTTGTGTCCAGTTTCAGTTCTTCATACATAAACATGCTGTTAATGATGGTCTATTGATCATTAATTCTGGTTAAATCTTTTTATCTTCATAAAGAGTGGTTATATATGTAAAATTGTTGGTCCATAGAAGGGTATATTTAACTTTATTTGAAACTGCCAAAAGAGTCCTTATTACTGCATATCCTTGTGAGTTTTTTTCCTGATGTTCTATTCTATAAGTTATAAGACTGGTATTTCAAGCATGGTGGTGTGTGCTTGCAATCTCAGTACTCTGTGAAGCTGAGGCAGCAGAATGTCAGGTTGGAGCCCAGCCTGAGCAACTTAGTCATTTAGCAGGACCCTGACCCAAAATAGAAAAAGGGCTGCGCAGGTTTAACACAGTGTAATAGCCGTGGGTTCAGTCCGAAGTACCAAATTAAAAGGGTGAGAGGAGAGTGCTAGTGTTTCTTTTCATTAAGTGTTTAGTAGAATTCAGCGATGAAGCCATACCTGCTCTTTTCTTTTTGAAAAGCCTTTCCTTACTATTTCATATATAATGGCATATATGTTTTCTACTGCCTGTATATCAGTTTTGCAAAGTGTATGTTTTAAGTAACTTGTTCATGTGATCTAAATTACTGAAATCATTGATACAATGTGTTAAAACATTCCCTTATTATCTTTCTAATGTCTGCAGTATCTGTGGCCCCTATTTAGTTTCAAATATTCATAATGTTTTCCCTCACTTTTTTCTTTACCACTTTATTTAAAGCAAAAATTGGTCAATTCAGTCTACAAAAGTACAAGCTATAAATACTTTAGGTTTTAGGAGTCATTTGGTCTCTTTCATAGACATTTAGCTTTATTACTACAGTATGAAAGCAGCTATAGACTATGCACCAATAAAGGAAAAGGGCTAGGTCCCACAAATTGTGATATATTGTGATATGTTTCTTCATTCAGTTCAAAATATTTTTCCTTATCATTTCCTGTGTACATACAAGTTATTCAAATATGTGTTGCGTATATTTTAATCATTCAGAGATACTGCAGATACCTTTTTGTTAGTGATTTGTAATTTAATTCTTTTATGGTCAATGATACACTGAAATGAATTCAGTTCATTAACCTATCTTATAGTTGTTATAATAATGGCCCAGAGTATGATCTATCTTGATGTCACTTCCAGGTGTAACTGTAATGAATGTATATTCTACTATAGTCCTATTATGTATTTACTAATTATCTATTAGAGATACATACATGTGCCCATATAACATATTATGGCTTATGTCTAGATACCTCACACACACACCATGCAGTCATAGATGAAGCTTTTCAGAGGTAACTGGATCTAGAGTGTGTGACACTGGGACTGATTCATGCTGCAGTGCTAGGCTCAAGGGCACTGGGGTTAATGGCGTGAGTGCTACCTGGCCTAAGCAGCCTGGTTAAGATACAAGAGCTAGAAGGAGCTGTGGTTGTCCCTTGCTTGTTTTGCTACCTTCTGCCACCATGAACTGTTTCTTCTTTGCAGTGTCTACCTGCTACGCCACTCTGCCTTGTAGCCAACCCATTATGGGCTGCAACCTCTACACACTATGAGCTAAATAAACCTTTTTTCCTTTAAGTTTAAATGTTGGGTATTTTGTCTCAGCAATGATAAAAGTAAGTACAATACATACTGCACATATATACAATGTCAATATGTATATCATGCACATATATTGATAAACAAACACACACTGATGTTTACATTGTGTATGTATAAATACATACATCTGTGCATACACACACACACACACACACACACACATATAAATAAAATGTTTGCATCATAGTATAGATAATGCCACCAGCTGGTAAGCTAGAATGATGTTTACTTCATTGCTTTCTCTCTTAGGGGCTGACAGTATTTTCCTGCCTGTTGTTCAGCATCTGAACAGTTACTTAATTATTTGATTAAGTGTTATGGTTTGGGTCACAGTGGGAGAACTAATTCTGTACAAGTTTCTGTGTCATGACTGAAAACAGAATTCATGATTACTTTTACTGTTTTTGAGATTCAGAATGTCTCAGATACCTGACCTGACCCCATTTATCTTTGATTGCTTACAGTACAACAAATTTGTTATGCTCACCTTGTGTTTTTTCCTCTCATACCTGGGTTCAGCCATTTTCCTCCGAATCCAGGCTTCCTTAATCTTGAAATGTTATTTAGAAACCAAAATCTGACCACTGGATGTGCTTATTAAAACAGAGTTGGCTTTAAACACAACACAGACTCTTAAAGCAATTTTCTGGTAAATATCTGCTAAATAATTTTTTCTTTTAGACGGTATCTCACTTTTGTAGTTCAGGCTGGCCCTGAGCTCAGCCCTTGAACTCATAGCAATCCTCCTGCCTCTGTCTCCCAAGTGCTGGGATTACAGGCATGAGCCATTATACCCAGTACTATGGTATGTGGTTCTGATTGTTGTTGGGCATGAATCACTGCACCTGTCATTGTTGTATGTGGTTACTAAGGATCAAACCCAGGCCCTTGCATTTGCAAGGCAGGTGCTGGAACATGAGCTAAATCCCCAGCCCTGCTAAATAATTTTTTAAAACTCAGTAGTAAAACAACCCAGTTAACGCACATTTCTCTAAAGAATATAGATAGTTATAAGTATAGATATTTCTGTAAAGATATATAGAAGGTAAAGAAATACATCAAAAAATCACTCGCCATCAGAGAATGCTAAAATGATACACCAATTTTGGAAAATACTGTCATTCCTTAAAAGCTTAAAGATAGAGTTACTGTGTGATCCAGTAGTCCTACTCCTGGGTAGGTATACCCAAGAGAAGTATAAACACATATTAATACAAAAGTTATACCTAAGTGTTCATAGCAGCATTATCACAATTACATGAAGTGGAAGCTACCCAAATGCCCATCACCTGATGAATGGATAAACACCATGTGTACATATGATGGACCATATTTGGCAGTTAGAAAATAACTGAACTACTACTACATGCGTGGACATGAATGAACCTTGAAAATAAGCTAAGTGAAAGAAGTTTATGAGAGGTTAAGCTGGTACCTTTTCACAGCAGTCATGGTTAATCTCTCATGCTACGATAGCTGGATAAATGGAAACCCCAGTTTCCTTTCAGATAGAAAAAAACAGTTTTTAAGTCGGAGCAAAACAAAGAAGAAAAGTTAGTGATGTTTTCCTCTTGCAACTTAACTGCGAAGAATGCACTGAGGACAGAGGATGGGGGACCTGTGCCCTCGGCAGCTCTGCCTCTGCCTGTTGAGACTGAGTGGCCTCATCTAGGGAGCCTGAAGCGCTGCGAGTTTTTAATGACCAAAGAAAATAAAGGAAAGTCCTTGATTAAGATCACTGAAGGAAAAGACAGACTTCCTAAAGATAATCAATGGCTTGCTAAAGAGGAAAAACATCTACTGACATAATAGCATGTGTCATGAAATGCACATGGATGAAAACCATTGAAGGACAGACTTGGTGATGAGTTTGAGCAGTTTCTAGGAGGAAAAATAATATTGTAATCAAGATAACTGAACAGTTTTATTACTTTCTATACATAAGGAGTTAGTTAAGATCACTCTGGAAAAACAGTTTTTGAAAACCTGATTAAAGAGCCCATCAGAATTGTACTACATCATTACTTTTGACACTGAAAAAATAGATTTTGAAAAGGCTGAAGATTGAACAGTTGTAGAAAGCAGAAGAAGCTAAATAGAAGTGTCATTGTCACATCTCATAAGATCCAGTCAGTATCACCAGGAATTTAGGTAGGTGACCTAACTTTTTTTCAAGTTCTGCTACAGAGTGCCTAAGTAATTTTTCAAAGGTCATTTTAACATGTCTCTGTGTGTCTGCTTAGAAAACAGAACTAGCTAATCCACTTGCTGAAGACTTTAATCCATTCCCAGAGGTATTAAAACAGTTAAATGTCATTATTAGGTGTTGTATAAATCAAGGTCTCTCATGGAAAATAAAAATCACTTTAAGTATTTACCTGAGAGGGAATTTAATGTTGAGAATTGCTTACACAGATTAATGAGGATTTGAGAGTGAAACAGGAGACATTAAGAACACTCACAGCTCAGCAGCAACCTGGAGCCATCAGCACCATCAGTAGCCCCACACCCTTCAGCGGAAATAGAAAGAAGAGACATGTTAAGTAGCGCGCAGGAAGGAAGCTGGGGCGTGATGCAAAGTAGAGCCAGGCAGGAAATGCGTGAGACGTCATGCATTTGGAGAGGAATGAGCACAATGTCCTAGCTTCTCTTTGTTGTTTGCCCTTCATTTCGCCACCAACGTCTGCCATTGTCAGGACCTAGCTGGAGCCTAGGAAGTAGCCATATGGTTCAGCCCCTCTTCTGAGGACAGATGGGTGAGAGGGATAGTGGGACTGATGGACCTTAGAGTAAAGCAGCCTAGGAGTTTCAGGGTCTACCCATTTTCTGCACTCATTCCTACCCTTTACCTATATCTTCAAAGTTCATGCTTCTGCTTAATATAAATTCACTATTTATTGTATAAAAGCAATGCCTTCCATTTCTTTAATAAAGGAGACTCAAGTCTTATCAGTTATTGCATGCATTGCAAGCCTAGGGCTCCCACAGTCCCCCATTTTAGGTCAGACTTGATTCCTCGTGTCTGTTAAAATGTTAGTCACTACTGGTACTGCTCCTATAAAAGAGTATGGGAAATATTGCTCCATAGCCTTTAGGAAGGCTATTGTTTAAAAGCAAAAATATCAAATATCAATAGAGATGAAAAATTGGAATCTTTGTGGAATGTAAAATGTAGAAAACCATTTTGCTAGTCCTCAAAAAAATGTAGCAGTGTCCCATGATTCAGCAATTCTACTTGTAGGCATATATAGAAAAATGATAAAGCACAAACTGTAATAGGTTAACATTCACCAATGTTCATAGCATCATTCTTCACACAAGCCAAAATACAGAAACAATTATCCATCAGTATAAATGAATAAACAACAAGTTATATGTACATACAGTGGGCAAAAAGTAGTGGAATGATAGTCTATGGTAAACCGAGCCTTAACAGCATTATACTTAGTGACATAAGGCAGATGTCAAAGAACATATATTGTTTTCTTCCATTTGTTTGAGGTGTCTAGGATAGGCGTATTCATAGGTAGAAAGTAGACTGCTGGTTTCCAGGGATGGGGAAAGGAGGGAATGAAAAGGGACTGTTCAGTGGACACAGAGTTTCTATTTGGAATGAGGAAAAAGTGCTGGTTCCTTTGCACAGCACTGTGAATGTCATTTGAATCATCTATTTACATTTATTGATTTAAACCATTGATTTATATGATGATATATACATCTCTGTATATTTGAGTGGAATAAAAAAATAGGTGAAGCAGCAAAAGAACAGAAGATGCAAGCATTGATTAATATTCACAGCCTTGAAGTCCTCTTTTCTGTACCTGGTCACGGGGCATCAGGTCATATTCACCACTTACTTCATCCACTCGTCACATGATGCCCTTGCCCTTTGCTGACACCTCTAGTGACCAGAGTTTTTACTCATTTGTGTTGAACCCAGCCTTCATCCTTTAAGGACCCAAATCCTTAGTGGTTCTGCCTTCATTGAATTGTTATGGTTTTTCTGTGGCTTTTGCTGTGGACATGGAAGTACAGTGCTAAGAGGGGTCCCAATGAATCCACCATAGACCTCCTTGCCCTCACTGTGCAGAAACAACTTCCTTTTCCTTGGAAAGGCAAGTCATAAATTCCAGATATTCATATAATCCCTTTCTCTGTCTGTTGGTTCAGTACTGGGATAAGCCCGCATAGTCTGATGACAACTCTTCTTCCAATTAAATGCAATCGTTGTTATATCTTAATAGTGAAAATATTCCTTTTTGGGAGACACTAGGCCAATTCAGCCTAAAATTACACAGAAAGATCAAAACTTCCGTGATTAGTGTTGCTAATGAGAAGAAGGGCTTTTTCCACTTTTAGTCCTGTGTTCCCGATTCACATTTCCACATCATTATTTTGTGGGTAGGAGCCCTCTCTGTTGGTCTGTGGTTGAAAGTATTTCAGTACTCCAGCTTTGTGAGTAGTACCCTAACTTGCATCGTAGCTATATTCTGCATAGACCATTCCACCTCTGTTAGTATGGCTCCATCTCTGTACATTTGGATTACTTTAAGAGAGGGGAATTCAAGAACTTTGAGCCTTACCTCATTTTGCTGAAAATAAGTTTCTTAGTCACAAGCATTATCGAATGGGATGCCATGACAGTGACTAAGACCTTGAGGAAATTTACCAGCAGAGCTGACTGAAATGTTTCAGGCAAGGAAGATGATTCCATACCCAGTGTCTGTTACAGGTAGGGGTGAGCACAGCACGGCCCCTCCAAGATGAGGAGTCTGTCTACCTGCATTGCCCCCTCAGCCAGTCCTTGTCCTTCCCGGCTCAATTGGGGGTTGTGGGGAGACTCACCCTCAAGTAATGTGTCCTAAACTCCTGGAGCAGTGGTCCCAGATTTGGGCCCCACAGGAGGAAGCAGTGGTAGAAATTTGTGAGTGGGAGCAGGGAGACAGAGGAATAGGTCCCAGTGTATTTGTCATTTAATCAGATAAGGCACCAGCCTGCAGATCAATCACTTTGAAGCCATTTATGATGTTTTTTCCATAATTTCATTTAGTCTGCTGAAAATGTAGATTTTTAACCTTCCTTTTCATACATGTGTTAGTGTGTGTGTGTGTGTGTGTGTGTGTGTGTGTGTGTGTGTGTGTGTGTATTCCCTCGAGGATTAAATGCATGACCTTGTGCTTGTGAGGCAGGTGCCAGAACCACTGAGCTAAATCCCTAGCCAAAAAGAGCTATTTAAAAAGACAATTTTATGTATCTTTGGCAAATTTTCTTAAATGAATTCTTGTCAGACCTCTTGAAAGCTTATAATTGTATGGTAAAATTTAGTTAAACGGATTTAACTGTCACCAGAATTCTCAGATTCTCATCAGATCAAGCTCTTTAAAAAAATTACATGGTAAAAATTAAGCTTAACAGGTTTAACAGTCTTCTGCAGTTTTTCAGGCTTTTGTGTGAGCTTATGGGTCAGCTAGTTATGACAGGGCTCTGTATATACAACTCAGTACTTAACAGCCACACATCTTTAGTTCTTCTCTCTGTTCTTGACTGTGTCGGATGATCTCAGCACAATGACCTGAGTACCTGAGTTTCTTTTCCTTCCTCCTCTGAGCACAGTGACTATTCTGTTTCCTGTGGTCTCAACAATACCTAGTGTTTTCACTGAATTATGTATTTTCACAGTGAGAAGAAGGTGATGACTATGTAAAAATTCAAATCTAGACAATGGGAATGAGTCTGGTTCAGTTTCAGGGCAGTCATCCTGCCAGGAAGACACCTCACAGGGGACGATGCCTGTCTTCCTGTGTCCTGTGCTGGAACTTTAAAGTACCACTTGGGTGTTTTCTCATGCTTATTTGGATTTTAAGTATTTCTTTTATTTAAATAGTAAACATTTTAAAAGAAAGAAAGAAAATTTCAAAAGTATAGAAAAACACCAGCCAGGGTCCAATCACATAGTTCACATTTTTGATATACTGAGATCCAATCTTCTAGTCAGTGACATACGTAATTATTTTCTTATGATGATGATAATATACATGATACAGTGCATACAATTTAATAGTTGTTCAACTACATATTGAATGGTTTAAAAGAAATTATATCAAAACTATTTTTGGATAGTAAGTATTCTCACCTATATAATTGCTTTTTTTA
>PVIR01000031.1:360871-374181 GCA_004026965.1 Petromus typicus
CCCTGAGCTCAGCCTCCAACTCACATCACAATCCTCCTGCCTCTGCCTCCCGAGTGCTGGGATTACAGGCGTGAGCCACCACGCCCGGCACTGTGGTATGTGGTACTGGTTGCTGCTGGGTGTGGGTCTCCACACCCAGTATTGTTATGTGGTTACCGGGGAATCGAACCCAGGCCCTTGTGCTTGCAAGACAGGCGCCGGAACCACTGAGCTAACTCCCTGGCCCTCTTTCCCTTTTTTTTTAACCATCACAATTTTTTCTTTCCCCTCATTACTTACCCCTACTCCATTTCCCTTTGAATATTTTTCTGTTTTACAATATCTATCATACATTCTAGAAGTCATTTACATTTTCATTTTCTCATATCAGAGAAAAGATATGGGTATTTACATATCTTTGACCTATTTATCTCACTTATAAGTATGTCCTGAAAGTATGTCCATCTGAATATGAATGATTCAAAGTTATCACTATTTATGGCAGAGTAATACATCATTTTATGAAAAATTTTTCAAAAGCACATCTTCTTTTTCCAGTCTCCAGTTGATGGACATTTGGGCTTAGCTAGGCAAAAGAGTTCTCAAAGCTTATGTGATTTTAGTTTACTTGTCACTAGCCACCACATCTGGAAGAGAGGCAGGAAAATGTAGCAGGATATTTTGTTTTGTTTCAGTGTGTTTTTAACATTTAGCTATCCCAAACTGAGCTGCTGTAAACATGGGTGTTCTGATGTCGCTTTGATATGAATCTTTTCATTCTTTCATGTATATACCTAGCAGGGGAATAGCAGGGTCAAATAGGACCTCTAATCCTAGTTTTTTGAGGAATCTCCACACTGACCTCCATAGTAGTGGTACTGGTCTACATTCCTACCAACAGTGGAGAAGGGTTCCTTTCTCCTCGCAGCCTTGCCAGCATGTGTTACTGGCTAATTTCAAGATAGTACCCATTCTTTGTGAAGTGAGATGAAATCTGAGTTGTTTTCATCTGCATCTCTTGGATGACCAGTTGAGCATTTCTTCATATGCTTCTTAGCTGCTTTTACTTCTTCCTCTGAAAAGTGTCTGTTCATTTCAGTTGCCCAGAAAGCTTCTGTACAGCAAAAGAACTACCAGCAAAGTGAAAAGACGTCCAACAATATGGGAAAAAATTTTAACCAGCTGTTCCTCAGATAAAGGGCTACTATCTAGAATATATGAAAAGCTTTAAGAAATCATGCCTCCCAAATTTAAAGACCCAATTTGTCCATATAATTTCTAATGACTGTAGTTTTTCATAGCATGGTTGTGTTATAATTTAATAAGTCAGAAGGATTACAAAAAAAAATCTATAGTCAAGAAGCTCAAACCATTATTCTAAGGTTATTGTAACACATAAAAACCTTCCACCGAGCTCTTTCACACACACAAATCCTTGAAGGAATGATTTTTGTGTGAAATGATTATAGCTGTCAATCAGTTATCTTCCATGTCAGGGTTTCTGTGCTTTTTCTAGGTTGTTAGGGAATGATTATGGATTCCTGTCAAGTGAGATATTTACTATGTATTCAACATGAGTTACATTTGAGTTTGTATTTTTCTCAGTCTGTTGCTCTCCTATCTGAGGAGGTTAAGCAAATCTCGGTGAGCCAAAGGGAAACGGGATGGGCACCTAGCACTGGAAGCATACCACAGACAAGCCTGAGGCCCCCACATCTTTACAACCGTGGATCAGGCTCCTACATGATAACATTTGTTTTGATTGTCACATTCCACTCAGGGTTACACCTAAATGCATAAGAATGGCTTCAAGCCTGGCTTTCAAAGCTGTTTGCCTCTCCTGTTGCTTTTCAACCACCCAGCTCAGAGGCATTTTTTTGTGTTACATCTATCAAAGATGATTAAGGGACTGGAAGAGTTGATTTATAAGGGCAGTTTAAGAAAACTAAATATTTACAACTCGATAGTGGCAGCCCAGGGGAAGATATTATAAATGTCTTCTGGAGTCAAAATATGAAGGAGACATAGTTTTGCTTTTCCCAGTAACTGAGTTTTAGATATATCTAAATTCAAAGAAAGTTTTCTAAGGATGACATCACTTATGCTAATTAGGTGATTGTGCCAGTTAGAAATTACATTTAGTAGCTAGAAACAGAAACTTGAAATGACAGTGGCTTAAACAAAGACAGTTTCATTTTCTCTTCTATGACATGAAGCCCAAAAGCACATTATCTGCAACTGCGTCGCAGGTGTATGATGTCATCAGTTTGCTTGGGCGCTCTTATCTTTCGGCTCCATTATTCTCAGCACAGACTTCCATGCTCAAGGTCACCTGATGTTTGAGAAGAGATACTGCAGCTCAGTTGCCATGGATGCATTCTTAAGGGGGCAAAGGCAAAAGGGATCTCAAAGCTCATGTGATTTCAGTTTACTTGTCACTGGCCACCACATCTGAAAAAGAGGCAGGAAAATGCAGCAGCATATTTTATTTTGTTTCAGTGTGTTTTTAGGTCAGATACAGTACTGACTCAAACAATATTGAGTCCTTTTTTGAGGAAGGAATAGGATAATGAATATTGGGTCAGCAGCTAGTTGTTTCTGTCACAGTAATTCATGCCTGGAAGATTATGTGAGATAGTGACATATACGATGATGTAACGTAGTTGAGTTTGAAAAACTAGTTTGGGATCTAACTTATTTCTGGCTGCTCATTCTTTTATATTAAAACTTTATTCATCATTGCATGGTTTGGCTTGACTCTAAATGACTACCCATCTTAACAAACCTATGAAAAAGACCAGCTATAGCCTACTTGCTTTGATTAGTTCCACGCATTGTGTTACGTAAGAGCATTATCTGCGTGATTTGCTTCCAAATACTGTGATGAGGGTAGTGGTGAAGATAGAGGAAACAACGCTTACTATAAGTTGCTGGTAGCAAAAATGGGCAATGGATACATAACGGTTTGTCATACTCTTCTCTATGTTTATTATTATTGAAGTTTTCCCAGTAAGGAAGTTTAAAAATCATTGGTGCTTGCGTTATTTGATCAGTACTAACCCTGAGTGCAGTGCTTAAGGAAGTTAAAAAGCATTCCATTTTAAGTGACAGGTTCAGCATTCAAGCTGACTTTTTCCTGACTTGGAAGCCCGTGCTTGAACTCTTGCTACTCAAAGAAAATACAGTGGGCCCCCAAGTTTCAACTTGCCTGACATACGAACGATTGGATTAATTACCTTAGTAGAGGATTCATCTGCTTCTTGTTATTTGTGCCTAGGTAAACATACAGATGTTAGCTTTACTGATATATAGCAACTTGAGTTACAACCAGCCCTTGGGAACCAATTGAGTTTTAAGTCCAGAGTCCACTACAGCCTTACATCACCTGGAAAATAGTTATAAATGCCATAGATGAGATTTGTTGGCACATGTTTCACGAGTGTAGTCCAGGGCACAAGATGCCTCCACACTCATGCCCTCAAGCAGGGGTGAAAAGAAAGAATGAAGGGGTGTTATGTACTTATGCCAACTCCTCATAGTGAATGCAATCATTACGTTACTGCAAACACTTCGAAACAGAATAGTTAAAAGGAATACTTCAAACAGGAAAAGGTAACCCTTTAAATAAGTTGAATCATGAGTTAGTACTTGGTGACAGAAACATTTTTAAGAAGATTTAATTCAGTGCCGTAATTTCTCTCGACACTGAGCATCTGCTGCAGTGCTGGGTTTTAAGTGCCTGTGTGTCAGTTAAGATCTTTCTGTTTCACCTGTTGCTAGACATGGGTTGCTTGAAACTCAGTTTGAGCTATTCAGATTCACTAAAGCCTTTGCCTATCTTTTCACTTAAGGTATGTGGTGATTTAAAATCCCTGGGAAAACTCCGGATGCCTGTGGTATCCTCCTCCAGCATCTGCTCTGCTTGTCTACCATGTGTAACTTTTCTGAAATGACGTGACTTTTCTTCCTACCATCCTCAGTTACTGGTTCTCATTTCCCCTGCTTCTGGGAAAGGGACTTGATGGAATTTGGCAGCCTGAGCCCCAGCCTGCCCCTCCACCCCCACTCCTATTGTGTAGACAGAGCCCTTCGCTTTCCCATCCTCCAGTCCTTCCTCCCCTCAGGAGCTGTGGCATGTGTTCTCCAGATCCTTCCAGCTCTGTCCTTTGTCATTCCACATAACTTGGGCTTCTCAACCCCTAAGGGCATCTGGAAGACACCAGGCTGTATGTGAAACCTGATTATATTTTTCCAGTTAGCAAATGAATCTTGGCATTGATTTTTACTGTTTTTTCCAAATGACGAATACCTCAGTGCTCATAATTTGTCTGAGATCTTTTCTAGAAAAAGTGAATGAATGGAACTTTTCATCTATCTCAGCTGTAAGCTGTTCTTTTAAAAAGATAGGGTACTCTCTGGTTTTGACTCTATATTTTATGAGTATAATCCAGGGCACTAGATGTCTCCACATTCATGTCCTCAAGCAGAGGTGGGAGAAAGAAGGAATGAAGAGGTGTTATGTACATATGCCAACTCTTCAGAGAGAATGCAATCATTATGTTACTGCAAACACTTTGCAGTAGTACTGAAAACAGAATTATTAAAAGGAATACTTCAAACAGAAAAAGGTAACCCTTGAAATACATTGAATCATGAGTTACTACTTGGTGACAGATATATATATCTATATAGAGATATATATAGATATATATATATTTTTATATATACATTATATATGTTTTACATATAATATAAATATATAGAGAGATATATAGAGATATAGGTATTTAGTTTTTTGAGACAAGGTCTTGCTTTACACTTCAGGCTGGTTCTGAACTTAGCCTTGAACTCACAGCAATCCTCCTGCCTCTGCCTCCTGAATGCTGGAATTACAGGCGTGAGTCAGCATGCCCAGCAGTGTGATATGTAGTTTACCAGGGATGGAACCTGGGACCTTGGGCTTGCAAGGCAGGTGCTGGAACCCACTGAGCTAGATCCCTGGCCATTTTGACTTATTAAAATACTTTCTAGCCACCAGATTAACTTGGTTATTCCATTTTTATTACAATAACCTGCAAACCATGTACATATTTGACACCCTAACTTCATGAGCTTCCATAGCTGGACAAGAAACAAGGAAGTAACCTAAAGCGGGCAGCATTGAAGCCACCCTGGGACTGTCACTGTATTGTCCAAGCCCATACTGTTTCCCGCGGACATTGTACCACGGGGGTCAGTTCTTTCTTCTTTCAACACTGTCTCCCTACCAGAATACACTCTTCTTACAAAGTTAGACCTAGGGGAAAGAACATGCTGTGAAACAGTGATTATAATAATCAGTGTGTTAGGCGTGCCTTAAAAAGTGTTACCTGCCTTTACCTCTACCATGCTTTAAGTGAAGTATAATCCTTTTTTTTTTTCAGGGCAGCCTTTGGAAAGGAGTCTGAAGTTCTAATTGGGAACCTGGGTGATAAATTAATCCCTCCACAAGACATCCTCCGTGACGTCAGTGACCTCAAAGCCTTGGCTAACATGCATGAAAGCTTGGAATGGTTGGCAGGCCGAACGAAATCAGCTTTCTCCAACCTTTCTACACCTCAGAGTAAGTTTCCAATCGTAGAGTAAAATTCTAATCGTAGAGATGACTGAAGAACTGATCTGAGGGCTGCCGTTGAAAAAGTGTGTACATGTGCCCATCACTGTGTGTGCACACACCCAGGTTATTGGTTTTGTGTTGCTTATCTCCAACTTCAGATTCTGTTGAAGGGACTAATTTAAGTGTCCCTGGTGTGGAAACTTGCACCATGGGGGTTAGGAAAGGTGCTGTTAACATAGCTTGAAAACTTAGCAACATAAAATCGTGGTAGATTAAACCACCTTCCCTCCAGAGCAGAAGGCAGTACAACTTCTAAAGGGCAGCCATGTTCCAGCTCAGGGCTGAGGGTGCAGCTGTGTTCTCATTTTAACTTGATGCAAAGCTAATAAAAAGTGTCTAAAAAGAGAATAATAGAAGTGATTAAGGTGCTAGGAATGAAGGTAATGAGGACAATTATTCTGGAAAAGAGATTGCTGAGAGATAACAATTAAAGATTTCAAGGATATTAAGGAGTAGGATATGAAACAATAATGGGAAACTTCTTTTTCTATCAAGGACCAATGACTCAAAAATAATTTTAAAACTTTAATGTATGTGAGCCTTAACAACCATGAACTAAATAACTTTTTAAAAAGCATTACTTTGGAATATTTATGACATTGTTAATAGCAAGAAAAAGTGATGTGAAGAAAGAATACAGGAAAAGCCAATTTAGATGCATGAGTCGAGAGATGGAAACAGGATAGTCAAAAAGCAGCACATCAGCAGGAAGAAGAAAACGGCAACATCAGCTGTGAATTTCCTATTAGGGTTAATTGTCAGATGATTACAAGCAAGAAAATGCTTACGCTATTTGGACTGTGAACTTCAGAGTGAGTTATTTATTACCGTTGTCCTTTGAGAAGTTGTTATTGTTTGATTAACCGTGATTCCAGCCTAGAGAAAGCAGAAGAGTGACTGATATTCACACAAGTAAATTATTTCATGAAATACAGGCCCACAGCCACAGTCAAGCCCCTGGAAAGCTTACTGCATGTCGGACCTCAGGCTGGTTGTGTCTCCATCTGGGAGACCAGCAAGAAGGCGCTGAAAGAGTGAGCTGTGAGGCAGAGAAGACAATCTGCTTTATAAATCCCCAATCAAATACTGTTCACTTACACTTTATTTTTTAATTAATTGATTTTATTGGTACATTTTGTATACACATCATGATCACAATTGACTTTGAAAATTTGTACCAGTAAATGATATGACTTAATTCTCATTTTTTCTATTCCCCTGCCAACCCTACAACCCTCCGCCCTGTATATACATCAGCTTTGTTTCCTTTTTTTTTTAACCATCACATTTTTCACCATATTCATATAACCCTACCCTGCTTTACACTTTTTTTTCTATTTTTATTTTATTTTGTACTTCTGAGAACAGAACCCAAGCACCCCTGAGCTACATCTCTAATACATTTCACTTTTTATTTTCAGACGGGATCTTGCTGAATGGCCCAGGCCAGCCTTGCCCTTGCCATACTTCTGCTTCACTACAAAGTAACTGGGATTACAAGTGTGTGCCATCCCACCTGGCTGGGCTTGTATTTTTATACATTTTACTTCAAACATTATGTTATCTGATGATAAGATTGTTCACATGTACTTTCAGGAGTCTATAAAAGTAGGACATGTATATACTGAATAAGGGTAGTCTGGGCACAGTATTTTACGTGAGCAAACTGCATGTAGACATATCCTCAGAAGGCCCATCAAAGTTTCATAATCCATAATAAAGGTCAGTTCTGTCACACAGTAATTAAAGTATCCATTTTATCTTCTCCTCCTACCCAATCCATATACCTATCCCTCCCCTGAAGAAATCAGCTAATTTTCTCTTTGCTAATTGCAGGATAAACAATTCTGAGAAAAGACTAGAGTCCTCTTTTTCTTTGGCTTATGCTAATGTGAGGGCCAGTTTCTTGGTGATATTTAGAATAGGCCCTCCATGTTGTGGGCCAGCAGTGTCTCATATTTAATAACACCATTGCTTATTTCAAATGGCCCAACATTCCAGATTTCTGTCCTTGTCCATTCACAAAGGACTCTACGAGTGAGGTTGTTCATAGCCTCTGTAGTAAGCAACTGAGTGACTCAGACCAGCTAACTTGTCCTCAGCTGGTTCCAAAAGGAGAAGGATGCTCTGAGAGTTAGGCTTAACTTCGCAATTGGACGTCTAGCTATTGTGTTCATGTCGCCAAGAATCCCCAGGAGAGATGATGTCTACTTCATGCCTTTAATCATCTCTGTTACTCTGACACATAGAGTTGCACCCTCTCAGTTTCTGCAGGGTGATTATTCCACTCAGTGAGTGATTTAAGTAACTGTCAGCATTTTGACGATCAGTGCACAAAGCCGAGTGAACTGTTAATCATGGTTTCTGGTGTTTTCCTAAAACACAGCACTTGAGGGATCCTAACTTATACTGCAGCCACCAACCTGGTCCAGCCACAGCTGCCTTCTCTGTGAACTCCGAGGACGGATGCCCACTGGTATTTATAATTTGAACAAAATAAGGGATTCTGTCATTATGAATTGCTTTGATTGTTCTACATCAGTGCAATTCTACAAAAGCAGTGAGGGACAGCTCTTCATTATTCTTTTAAGAAATGAACAAAATGGTTACTACAACTAAAGCACTGACAAGTTTGAATACTAGGCCTCCCGGAGAAAACAGTGGACTAGAACAATCATGAAGAAGTGGGAGGTTGGGGAAGAGACAGGGTTTCCGGCTTATTTCTTGCTGTGTGTCCTGTTAGCTATTTGGTACTGTAAATGCCATCTCCTTTTCCAAACTGAAGAAGCTATAATGAAGAAGAGAAAGTTTCCAGGAAAGCTATTTTTATAGTAGGATCTTCCTTGAAATAGTACAAAGCAGGATTCTCAGCCAGCTGAAAGTTGGTCACGTCGTCAGAAGGTGAGGACAGGTGATGATATGTTCAAAGGTAATTTAAGATTTCTTCTACTGTTCACCTAACTGTCACTCCGTCTTCTTTACACATAAAAGGCCTCCTTCCCTCTTCTTCTGCATGCTAACTACACAAGTGAGGCTCTGTTCTTACTTTTGTGCTATTACATCCTTCATTCCCATTCCATGTCCTTTGGGTACTTTCTCCCTCAGCCTTTGTGACACTTTTTCCCTGAAAACTTCTTTCAGTCAAAGTCTACAGACTAACAGAAATCTAATGACTGTACTGACTCATGGGGCTGATAAAACCAAGGCCTTCAGCGATACTTAGAAGATACTGTCAAGGCACAGGCCTGCTTACACATCTGTCTCTCTCCCTTTCCTTCTCTATCTTGGTACTTTCTGTTTATTGCTTTTAATCCCAGGTAAGCACTTTCCTGTGACATCTTTGACCACCTTCAGTCTCAGAATGGTTTGCCTTCATTTCATGGTTGTTAAGTGCTGCGGAAACTGGTCCAGAGAGGACTTGGAGTGACCAAGCTTGACCTTCTCTGCCTGTCTCTCTGGTTCTCCTTTATCAATATGTCTTGTTTTCTGATTCTGTCATTCTCTCCCAACCCAACTAAGTCTCTGTCCACACGTAGCCCTGACTATTCCTGACAGTCAGGTCTGTGGTTAGCACTATTCATTTCCACCGTGCATTAAAGACATAAAATAATGCCTGCTTTTTATAAAACTTTCTGTTTGTAATGATCCTAAAGACTGATGCTGTTATGGTTTAACAAAAATGTCCAGGGCCAGGTGTGGTGGTTCACGCCTATAATCTTAGTACTCAGGAGACAGAGGGAGGTGGACCACTATTAGTTCAAGGCTCACCTGGACTACATAGTGACTTAAGGACCAGTCTGAAGTATAATACAAGAGCCTGTCTCAAAAAAAAAAAAAAAAAAAAATTCCCAAATTAAAATGACCTGCATAAAAATTCTTCGATTATATTCCAATTTTAATATCTTTTTTTATTCTTTTGTTTTAAGGCTATGTTACATGTACTTATTAAATGTATTTTAGCTAATTCTTAAAAATAAAAGTCAGCATACTGGGGTAACATGATGTTTTAACACCTGCATTCATTATTTATCACATATCTGTCTCCTAACATTTATGATTTTTATTGTAAAAGACATTCAAAATTCTTCTTTTTAGCGTTTTGAAAGATATGCTATGTTAACATTATCTGTCATCACCCTACCGTGTAATAGCTCACAAGAACTCTTCCTGATTATAATTTAGAACTCTGTCTCTCTAGCATTCATATGCTCCCCAGCTCTAATAACCACCATTTTACTCTTAATTTCTGTGAGATAATATTTTTCTAATCCACATATGAATGAAATCATGTAGTATTTATCTTTTTTTGTGTGTGTGTGCCTAACATATTTAAATCAACCCAGACTGGGATTGTTAGATCATACAGTACTTTAATTTTTTGAGGAACTTCCATACTACAGTGTTTTCCATAGTGGCTATATTAATTCGCGCTACCTCTGCCAGGATACAAGGGCTCTCTTATTCCCCTTTCTCACGAGGATTGCTGCCTTGCGTTCTAAGTCATTCTTAGTGAGATGCAGCAGTATTCCATCATAGTTTTGATTTACATTTCCCAGATGACTGGTGATACTGAGCCATTTTGTATACCTGTTGGTCACTTG
Organism: Petromus typicus; assembly: GCA_004026965.1. Classification (NCBI taxonomy): domain Eukaryota; kingdom Metazoa; phylum Chordata; class Mammalia; order Rodentia; family Petromuridae; genus Petromus; species Petromus typicus. Next base: position 371,108 of record PVIR01000031.1, read on the forward strand.
TATACTTTATTTCAAGAAATATCTGTTTGGATCTATTGCCCATGTTTAATTGAGTTGTTTTATGATTATGGAGTCTTTGGATTTTGTATGCTTTATATGTTAAGTTACATACAAGTTGTGTAGATTACAAAGATTTTCTCTCTTTTGTAGGTTGTCTCATCACTGTTGATTTTTGTGCTGTATGGAAGATTTTTAGTTTACTATGACCTCATTTGTCTATTTTTGCTTTGTTTCCTTTCCTTTTGGTGTCTTATTTTTAAATTCCTTGCCAATTCTACTATCATAAAGCATTTCCTGTATGGTTTCTTGTAGCAGTGTCATCACTTAGGGTTTTACATACAAGTCCTTAGTCCATTTAGTTGATTTTTATAACTGGTGAGAGACTAGGGTCTAGTTTCATTCTTTTGCACATGGATATCCAGTTTTCTTGGCACCATTAATTGAAAAGACATTCTTTCTCTGGTGTGTGTTCTTGACACCTATGTTAAAAGTCAACTGTCCGTAGATGAATAGAGAGCCTCTGGGCTCTCTAGGAAGAAATTAGCAGATTCCATAGAATTGGAAAGAGGCTCATGATTTTGTTTGCCTGTATTACTTGCTCTCTCTTGGAAATTATTACTCAGCTGTCCCATCATTGAAACACAATACACAATACCCACAGTTTAAAGGAGGAAAGGCTTACTCCATAGATTCCATCTATGATTGGCTGTCTCTTGGGTAAGACAGACTATTGAAGGAAATTGCAGAAGAGATGACAGAATAAAGCCACTTACTTCATGGCAGTGGGAAAGCTGAGCAAGAGCACAGTGCCAGAGCAGGAGAAAGGACTCGACATGATCCACCTCCAGGACACATCCAGATTCACCTAAAACTGTGCTGTACCGCGGCTCAAAATGATCTAAAGCCGATCAATTTGAAACTCTACCCTTACTGCCTTAGATGCCCTCTTTTGTGTCTTGGTTTTTGGTTAAAAAAAAAAAAATCTCCAAGATTAAAATTATTTTTTATTTTATTTTTAAGCAAAGTATTTATTGATACATTTTAGATATACATGGTGATCACATCCATGGGGGTTTGTATCTATACACAGTATATCGTACCTCTTCTTTTTTTTCTATTTGCCCCTCACCTAGACTGCCTCCCAACCCTATAAATAAAAGCTTTGTTTCCATTTTTTCCTTCTATTTTCATTTTTTTCTTTCTTTCTCCCCACCCCCCGATCTCCTTACCTCATTATTTCTCTGCTGTGAAAAACTAAAAGTGGAAATGAGGACGAAAATGTATAATAGATAATGAGAAATGGAAAGAAAATGTCCAAAAAACCTAAACATTACACAGCTTCCTCAGATATATACTATACTGCATTTTGCTATTTATGCAACTCTATTTAAAAGATCATCATTTTCAATTAAAACTCCTTTGCTTCAGTCTAAACATTTTTGTTCTGTTATGTTCTATTCAGAAATTAAGTGATAAATCAAGATGTTTTCAGATGTCAAGAGAGTTCTCTGGCCTCTTACCTGCCTATGTCCAGATCTTAAAGACTTTTGACTGAAAGTTCCGTTCTCCTTGTCAAGGATGCCCAGTCTTGTAGGTTTGGGAGCCCAAATCAGGTCCCACTCTCTTGCCCTAGGATTGGCTGGGAGCCTTTGTGAATGTACCTGCAGTGCACCCCATCAGTTGCAGACATCCACTCCTCCTCACTCAGGTCCATTGCTGAAATTCTTGCCAAGTCCATATGCAAGGACATTAAAAGCCCTACTTTTTCGATGTAAACAACCACAACTGCCTCTTAACTGCAGTGCAGAAAATTTTGTAATGTGGGTTCCTCAGATTGTCTCAGGAATTGCAGTGTTACTTATAGTTACTTACATGCTTATTTCTCAAAGCAGATAAGCATCTAGTCTCGCTCAGTTTTGCACATGAGGAAATAAGGCCTCCGAGTAGTCATGCCACATTGTCTACTTTGAACTGGGACAACAAGTCTTCAAATTAATCAGTTTCATTTCCTGTCTACTATAGCAGTGTCTCGACCAGTACCAGGGTTAGAGCCACCAGCTGGTACTTTCATGCTATACTGTGTTATTATAAAACCATTCCAAGAGAGTGGACATATTTTATTTGTATTTAAAGATACAAACAGCCACAGTTCACTAGTGATTGTTTCTGATCATCATTTTTTTTGTGTCTTGCTGGAATTTCTGTGCCTTAAATATATGATTTTTTTTCAGATATAATAAGATATGTGAACATGATTTAATATCATGTGACTTTTGAATACTGTATGACATAATAAAACTTTTCTCTAATTTTCACTGTCTTTTGCACTATTTTAAGTTAGGATCTCTATCTTATTTTGTTATGCAATATATTCAAGATTTGCACTATTCTGTAAAGTAGTCATGAGTTTGTATGGCCTTTTAAGTTAGAAATTCAGTTTTCAGTCACTTTTCAGATGCTCAATAGCTACATTTTGAGGCAGCACACACACAGTTGTTGGACTCGATACAGATCACCAATTAGGTAGTTGGTAAAGTTTCAAAATAATGACAGTCTATATATTTAACCTCTGAAACATACTTGAAGTGTCCACCTAGTTAATGTCAAAAAATGGAGACTACATGTTCAACCTTGAAGTCATTCTTACCCCTGAAGCAAATGTATGTTTCAGGCCCACCATTATCCTTTTTTCTATTAATATTCCTAAATGCTAAATAGAAAAAGGATGTCTAAACTTTTAAACATATTAACCAGGTGATAATGCCATGTTTCTCAAATTTATTTTTTAGTAGAAAAATAAGAGCGTCTCACAGAACTTTTTTCCCCCCATGAAACAGCCTCTGGGTCACAGAATCAAATGCAGTGCTTACATGAATTGTTCACCATCTTTTATTTCTTTTTTAAATTGACTTGGTTGGTACTAAGATATAAATAATGATCACATTCATCATAAGGAATTTGTACCTGTACATAAGTTACCCTAATTATATATCTTAATTTCTTTTTTTCCACTCCCCTCCCTTCCCTTCAACTCCCCTTTACCTCCTTTTTTTTTTTTTTTTTTTTTTTTTTTT
>PVIR01000032.1:0-169059 GCA_004026965.1 Petromus typicus
AAAAAAAAAAAAAAAAAAAAAAAAAAAAAAAACATTTGCGTGATAAAGTAACATGATAGTTCTCATTTTGAGCATGCAGTTCTGTGGCATTAAGTTCATTTACATCTTAAACATCACCTTTGTATGTCTTCAAAACTTTATCTTCCCAACCTCAACCTCTATACTCATTAGGCAACAAGCCCCACCTCCCTTTCCTCACCCTGAGTTAAAGTTTGGATAGAAATTGTCCCCCAAGGCCCGAGGTACTCATCGGTGGGGCATGGGAAAGGTGCTTTGCTCATGGGCGTGAATACCTAGGAAGTGGGGCCTAGTTGGAAGACACAGAAGAGGCAAGTCATGGGGTAGGACTTGGAAAGATATATCTCCCTTCCCATCCCTCTACTCTTTTTCTTTTCTAAACACCTTGAATAAGGAACTTCTGACACTGGAAGCCAAGTTAAACCTGTCCTCTTTCAAATGGCTGGTGCCGGGTATTTGTGCCGTAATTGAAAAAAAGTGTCTTAAGACACCCAGGAAACCATCCTTCTACTTTTGGTATCTATGGATTTGCCTGCTTTGGGAAGCTCACTTCAGTTTGGATGTTGAATCTGTGTCCTCTTGTGACCTTTTTACGTTACTTAGTGTAATGCTTTTAGCGTCCATCTGTGTTGTAGCTTGTGTTGAATGGATAGACCACATTTTGTGTATCCACTGATGGATTCTTGGGTAGCTTTCTGTTATGAACATGAGTGGTTTATTATCTCTTTGAGGTATCGCCTCTCGTTTTCTTGGGTTTGTATCTTGGAATAGAATTGCTGGCTCATGTGGTAACTTTTGAGGACTCCTCAACTTTCCCACAATGTCCTATAATTTCACTGAAATCTTTTTTGAAAATTCTTACTGCCTTAGCTGCTCTTTCTAGCAGTTTCTGAGGTTTACTGTTTTTTTTTTGAGATAGACTCTCGCTTTGTAGTTTAGGCTAGTCCTGAACTCAGCCTAGAACTCACCATCAATCCTCCTGCCTCTGCCTCTTGAGTGCTGGGATTACAGGCGTGAGCCACTATGGCCGGCACTGTGGTATGTGGTACTGATTGCTGGTGGGCACGAGTCACCACCCCTGGCATTGTTGTATGTGGTTACTGGGGATTGAACCCCAGACCTTGAACTTGCAAGGCAGGCACCAAATCAAGGAGCTAAATCCCCGGCTCTTAGGCTTATGTTTTACACACTTATACAAGTTTAGAATTTTACTGTCCTCAAGAAAACAGTCCAGGTGTAGTAAGGAGGGTGCCCCGTAAGGATAAGGCAGTATCAGATTTCCTTACTGAGAAGGAATCAGACTTTACTTGGCAACTCTGACTGATTCAGAGGCTCACTTGCCCAGGAGAAGCCCCTGTGCAACCACTCCTTTAAGGCCCTTGGATTGTCCTCTGCAAGAACGTGTTAATTCAGGTGAAGAAGAATCACTTACCACCTCCCGTCTTGGAAAGTGCATTGTCTGCAGTCAGTCTTTACAGCTGTGTGTGCCCTCCTCCTTGCCCGGCATTGTCTCTCACATAGCCATATCCAGAACACTCTTCTTCAGCAGGCCACTCCTTTGTGTTGGAGTTCCATCCATGCTGATGTGTCTGCATGAGAGTTCATGTAGTGAAAACATTGATTGTTTTTCTTTTATTGCTTTTTAATTTTTACATCCCAAGCACCTTGCCATATGCTATGGGTAAACTTAATTGTAACAGGCTGACTGGCTTGGGAGCACTGGGAGGTTGAAGCATATTTCTGGGTTGTCTTGGGGTGTGTGGCCTTGGGCGCTGAGTCCCTGGCCCCTTTCCTCTGTCACTGTTTCTTTGTTTTTTTCTGCCAGCTGCCATGAACTAAGCAGCTTTGCACCATCAGTGCCTTTTATTTTATTTTTTTCTGCCTTGGAGCCAGCTGACCATAGATGAAATGCCCTTGAGATGTGAACCCAATGAAAGCTCTGTTCTTTTCAGGTGTGAGTGTTAAGTGTTGTGCCCAGCTGTGGGAAAGCTGACTAATATACCATGCATGTGTAGACATGTTTATAATCACTGTATGTCAGTTCAGGACATGTGCCTGAGCTATGCATTCATATGCTTAATCAAATAAATTTTTCTGCTGTTGAGTACTAAGATTTTGTTTTTAGTATTTGAAACCTGCCTTGAATGATTTCATTGACAAGTGGTAGATGGTGTTTATCTTTTCCTTTAATCTTATGATTTGTTCCCTCTACATTGATTACCCTTGCGTTCCTACCCACGTTCCAGGAGAAGCCATTAATTTTGGGGTGGGGGATCCTGGCCACCTGTTTGCCATCTGAGCTACCTTGCTCTTCTGATGGGGCTCCCTGGCAGAAAAACTCTTTTGAGCATGTGGCTTCTGCTCAGGAATCTAGGGTAATTTTCTTCCCCTGCCCCTTTCTTCCCCTGAGCCTTCACATCACCCCCCACTGTATCCTTCCTGCAGGTGCACGCTCCATTTTGGATCTTGCCTCTGGCCACCATACCAGGGGCCATTGACTCCTTCTCCTTTCTGCATCGTGGTCAGGATTTATTCCTTTCTCTTAGATAGAAATCTCAAACTCAACATTCATTGTTTGTTATTAATTTTGAAAAGTCATTCGAACTGTGCTCCTTTTGCTCCCTTCCTGGCACTGTGAGGCCCTTAGAGGATAATGAGACATACAGTAACATCTGTGTTCTCTGGTAACATTTGAGTAAGACAGGAATGCAACCAATAACCATAAATACCTAGTTGTAATGATTATAGTAAGTGACTTCAAGCGAAAAGCAGGCATCCTCTTTTTATGAATTATAATAAGTCATTTTAGAAAGAAAGAAGGTGTGGAGTGATGAGGCATAGCAGGTGGATTGTTAAGAGTTTGAGCATTCTAGGAAGGGTAGAAGGAGGAATGAGGTAAGGTATTGTGGAGTGGGCCAGATTCAGGGAGAAATGGGGAAGGAAGATATTTGCCGCCTTCAGGAAGTTAGATATTCCGTGGTGGTTGTGACTGGCTAGTGAGCATTATGGAAGGACCTTCAAGAATGGAGAGCCAGAGCTGAGGATCTTTGGGCCCCTTCAGGGTATGTGGAAGCTACTGAAGGGGACTGTCTCACCGCTGGCTTTGCCAAAGGGCATTTGGAGCGCTGGCTGGAGAATAGAGAGGCCGAGAGGGGAAGTAGGAGGTGGGACACTGTTCTACATCATGACTGTGGAACTGGGGCAGAGCATGACTTTCCGCCTTAGTCCAGCTGGATACTTGGATCTGTTAATTCTTGTGCATTGCAGGGTACTTAGTAGCATTCGTGGCCCAAACCCAGTAGTCTTTTTTTTTTTTTTTAGGAGTTTTGAGACAGGGTCTCACTTTGTAGTTCAGGCTGGCCCTGAGCTCAGCCTCCAACTCACATCACAGCTATCCTCCTGCCTCTGCCTCCTGAGGTGCTGGGATTACAGGTGTGAGCCACCAAGCCCGGCACTGTGGTATGTGGTACTGATTGCTGGTAGGCATGAGTCTCCACGCCCAGTATTGTATGTGGTTACCGGGGATTGAACCTGGGTCCTTGTGCTTGCAAAACAGGTGCTGGAACCACTGAGCTAAATCTCTGGCCCTAAACCCAGTAGGCTTTCCCAGTCATGATGATCAGAAATGTCTGTAGAAATTTGTGCGTGTTTCTTAGGGTGGAGTCTGGGGTGAATTGCTCCTGGTTGACAATCACTGGGCTACTATATTACCGGTAGAGCTTAGAAAAGGAAATAGAGATGTGTGGTTTAATCTACAGATTAGGGTGGTAATATGATATGGAAGATGAAGAAGAATAAAGGAGGTGTCATCTCCAAATCTCCAAATCAAGCAACTGTAGACACATTAAAGAAGCAAGTGAAGCCTGCAGAATACACAGACCTCATGAGAAAGCTGCTCTTGAGGCCCTGCTGGGAAGTTACTTCTAAGAACCACAGTGTTGTCCTCACTGCCCGCCTCCGGCATGGGAAGCCCAAGTCTAAGCATTGTAATGTGCTGATCTGTGCTTGTGTGTGCCCACATTTTGAACACTTCCTTTGTGTTTGTCATTTTGCCGTGTCTCACTATATTATTGTTGTTTAAGGTTGAGTTCTCATATTTCTCTCATATTTTTGTCTGTATCCTCTTTGCACCCCTTACCTGCTATCTGTTCAATGGATAGTGTAGGCTGTTGGGTCAGTGCAGATACAAAGCCCGTCACCGTTAGACACATGATTATATAACACCACAGAGGAGAGCACCAAACTCAGACTTCCATATGGTTTGGAGAGAATTTATCTGCTGCTTTTGTCCCAATTGATTGTGCAGCATGAACTAATCCTAATCCCTTCTATTTGTGCAGCTTTTCAGTCACCAAAGCCTTTTGATGCATGTTATCTCTTAGGATCCTCCCAGTACCACCATAGTGGCTGTTAAAAATAATGATGAAAAAGCTTTCTAAAGCCACAAGCAAAGAGCATAATCATGTAAAGTCCATGTGTTTTAATAGATAAATTGTTGATGGAAACATTTCTGTCCCACATCCACTGGGTCTTTATCTGGGATCTTCAAATGCACACGCCTCTTGGAGCTCTTCTGACAGCTTTCAGGGTTGTTGCAGACCGGTTTAACAGAGCTGCGTTATCAAGCGCACAAGGGCTGATGTGCAGTTCATTTATGAATGCAATCACTATAGGTGTTTGCTGGTTCTTTGTATGTTTTTGGTTTCTATAGCATTCAGCCCATTTGGATTGCAAATTGCAGCAACTTCAAATAAGCTCTAAATAAAAGGAAAGAGATTCCCTGTCTACAGATAGGATGACTCAATATTGCTGAGATGCCAGTTCTTCTCAAGATGATCTACAGATTCAGTGCAGTTCCAATCAAAGACTCAGCACGTTGTTCTGTGGCTATCGACAAAGCGATTCAGAAGTTTATGTGGAAAAGCAGAAGACCTAGAATAGCCAACACAGTATTGAAGAAGAAAAACAAAGTTGAAGGGCTGACACTACCAGGTCTTACTATCAGCTATGAGAATAAAGTAATTGCACAGTCTCAACTAAAATTTGGTTCTGGAAAGAGGGAAGTTACTTTACTGACATAGCTGGGGAGTCCAAAGCAGTGGGCTAAGTGTGTCTAGAGTTCAGAGTTATCCCCTACTTGGCTTAGCCATTTATTTTCTTAAAAAAGAAATAGTGGTCACCAGTAGGTAGAAGCTTGTATGGTTTTCATTATTTAATAACTCTCAGAGTGAGTGCCTCTCATTTTCAGGCCATGCCCATCCTCAGAAGGTACCCTTATAAGCAAGGGATCATCCCTGAGAAGGAAGAGACTGGTTAGCTGAAACAGAAGCAGAGGTTTTCTAATGCAGGGAGGAAAGAGAGCTGGATGAAAGCAGTTAGCAAGAGAGCTGGGGATATTTGCAAATGCAGCTGAAGCCAGTGCGAATATGTGGCCTTATAAAATGAGTTCTGCAGCCATTCTTCGGACCTGTCTCAGAGTGATGGGAAGAGTTGTTAAAGCCTTCATTTAGGATTAGTATTCAGCCAGAATGCTAAGTAGCCCAGCCTGAAGCTTGGGAGGAACCTAGCCCTTAAATATCCGCAGGAAAAACTTTAGTGAGAAAGATATCAGTGAGTTCTATGGAATTAGCAAGTGTGAAGGAGGAGTATTCTATATATCAACTTGAAATATCATAAGGTTAGCTGGAATATTTTCAAAATTTCATTAAAACTATTTTGCAGAACTTGATGATGAAGTAGATTACTCTTGTGCAATAAGTAATATAATCATGGATTTTATATAATTGGCTTTCCAAAGTATCTGAGTAGTTAACATCAAGAAGTCAGGGGTGGGGCCGGGGATTTAGCTCAGTGGTTCTGGCACCTGTCTTGCAAGCGCAAGGGCCCAGGTTCGATCCCTGGTAACCACATAGCATACTGGGCGTGGAGACTCACCCCAGCAGCAACCAGTACCACATACCACAGTGCTGGGCGTGGTGGCTCACGCCTGTAATCCCAGCACTCGGGAGGCAGAGGCAGGAGGATTGCTGTGATGTGAGTTTGAGGCTGAGCTGAGGGCCAGCCTGAATCACAAAGCGAGACCCTGTCTCAAAAAAACCTAAAAAAAAAAAAAAAGAAGTCAGGTTTGAGGGACAGGAGGTTAATCTTGAGTTTTTCCTGGAATTTTCCCAGGGCTGGAGGGATCCTGGAGGCAGATCAGATCCCAGTTTTCTGTTCTTCAGCCCAATGTTGTTTCCATGACATAGTCCCAGTCATATTTTAAATTTGTATATAACATTGACTTCCTTTAGCTTCCTGTGCCGGGCGGTCTAATTTTGACGAGGACTTGAGCTGTACTACTCTTCATGAGCTGTGAATGTGACACTTTGATAATTCAAGTACAATTATTTTCCCCTGAGAAATCCTATACATTCAGCATGGTACTTTGAATCAGGAAAGAGGTAAAGGAAAGAGAGAGAGCTATAAAGACATCTTACTGAAACAAAGCAGTTTCTTCTTTCTGTTATAATCTTTAGATACAGTAGTTCTTCCTTGAAGTTACTGTTTTAAGCATAAATTGTTTTTTCTAGATAAATGATTAAGGGAAGACAATAGGCTTCACTGCCCAATTAGGTAAACCATAGCAAGGTGTAATTAATGTTTTAAAAAGGACATTTTCAGGGCCAGGGTTTTAGCTCAGTGGTTCCCGAGCCTGTCTTGCAAGCACAAGGGCCCAGGTTAGATCCCTGGTAACCACATACAATACTGGGTATGGAGACTCACGCCCAGCAGCAACCAGTACCACATACCACAGTGCCGGGCATGGTGGCTCACGCCTATAATCCCAGCACTCAGGAGGCAGAGGCAGGAGGATTGCTGTGATGTGAGTTTGAGGCTGAGCTCAGGGCCAGCCTGAACTATAAAGCGAGACCCTGTCTCAAATAAAATAAAATAAAATAGAATAAAGGACATTTTCATAGCATTGCAAGAAATACGCATTCTGACGTTAAACATTTTATTAGTCATCTCTGTCACTCGATTAGCTTCGTCTCTGTTGAGATATTCAATTTTCCTTTTCTTCCTCCTTCTCCTCCTTCTTCTTTTTCTTTCTTCACTTTTCATATTTATCTTTTATGGTACTAGAGATCAAACTCAGGATCATGAGCATGTGAGGCAGGTGTGGTGCCACTGAGCTAAATCCTTGTCCCTTAAATTGCTTAACAATAGAGAAATAATAAAACAGGAAATTCCATAAAATAGTATATGTGAATCTATCATTCAGAGATGGCTGCGGGCCCTTTGGTTATGGTAATTTATAAATAAATACAGACTATCCATGGTGTACACATGACCAAAGTTTTACTCCACATCATATTCACCACATGATTAGTCTCGCCACATGAAGCTTATTGCTTCAGCGAGACTTCAGGATTGGGCCAAATTGGCATCAAAGTTGCTGGTAAATGGAGAACTGTCTGACAACAGAGAAGCCTGAAAAGGACAACCAAATGATGACCAGAGATTCATTAAGAAAGCACAAAAAGTCAGACAGCAGACCTCCGTGGGAACTGTGGGTCTCAAGGTCTGAGACAGTCTCTTCTGATGGTGTGAGAAGGACTCTTTGGAGGTCTGTAGGCTGTATCTCTGTGCATCCTTTCCCGCTCCAGGGTGGTTTTGCTCTGTCTGCTCCACGGGCTTATCTGCAGGCTTGGCCTATGCCTCATCTTTGCCCACTGCCAACTCATAGGCTTCCTTAACTTCCCCCATGGCTGGTCCTTCCTGGCAGCCTTTCTTGTTGGCATCTCCTCTGCGTCATCCTCCTTAGCCATAGGCTTCATATTGTGCCCTCAAATTCCTCCCTGCTTTCCTGCCCTGATTTTCACTGTAGTCTTCAGACCTTCTTGAGCAGAGGCAGCTTTGTGCGTCTGCACGGAGTAGGTGCTGATTGGTCCCATAGCATTGACCACAAGAGTGATTCTTGAAGGAGCTCGTCTCTCTGATGCTTCTGAAGTTCTCTGAGAAAGCAATATCAAGTGGTTTTTACAGCTTGTCTGGACACTGAGCTTCTGCTGGCTGTTATTGTAAAGTTTAGCATTTTAATGTATATGTACCTCTAGTCTGGGATAATGTACACTGGGTTCCTTGGCTTTATAGTATATTAAGTGCTCATGTGGTGCCAGCTCTGGACTCATACTGGCCAGAGGCTGTAAATAATAGACAGCAAAAGGTGTAGCATTCTGTTGCAGGAGTGCAAACGAGGCATTTGACTCTGAGAACAGATAACCGATGAGGTGGTGGATCAGTGGTTCATTGGGCATTCAGATTAGAAGCTGTAGGCAAGACAAGGACTCCCAAGAATGTGGCAAGTAGACTAAGACTCCCAGAGAAGGATTTTTTGGAGCAGATAAGACTGACTCTGGGTTTTCTGGGTGGGACAAGTGTTGAAGCAGGGAAGATTACAGGGAGAGATCAGAAGAATGGGGATGGAAGGAGAGAAAACAGAGCTGGCAGGAGTGGCTTGCTCTTGGGAAACACAGGAGGCCAGAGGCTGGGGTGCAGAGCTGAGAGGAGTGATTGTGGAGGGGCCGCCCCATTCCACCCTGCAGCCTGATACTGAGAAGACAGATATAGTTGTGCTCTGATGTCTTTGATCCCCAGCTGGCATACTGAGAATTGACTTACAGGTTTATTTTTTAATTACATTTTTAGAAAAGATTAAGATCTCCCAGGGAAGACATAGGGGTAAGATTGGGGTCTCTCACTATGAAAATTACATGAGTTCCTGAAAATTTAAGCTTATAGAATTATTAGTTTTTTTAATTTTTGTCATGGGATAACTTTTTTTCATTCGTAGTCTTAAGTAAAATATGTTTTTAATTGAAAAGGTTTTTCTAGAACCTCGCTCTGTCCTTTTCAGCGTTTGTGGTGGTCACTGTGAGCCTTCTTTTGGGGTGCACAGCCACTCCTTGGCGCAGGCTCCTCCAATCCCCTGGCATTGCGGACATTTCATATCCCAGGATGTGGGCCACATGATCTAGTGCCTGGTCTTCACTTGGGATACCTTTTGCAGCTGGAGAGTAGGTAAAACATGTTAGACATCCTTTGCATAAGAAATCTATCTGTGGAGCCGGTTGTAGTGGTACAAGCTGGCGATCTCAGCACTTTGGTGGCTGAGGCAGTAGGATTACCATGAATTAGAGGCCAGCTTGGGCTACCCATTGAGTGCAAGGACAGCTTGAACTACATAGTGAGACCCCTGTCTCAAAAGAAAAAGGAAGGAAGGAAGGAAGGTAGGTAGGTATTTGTGGAGGTGATTTTCAAAGGTGGCTGGCATCGTTTGCACTCCTGCGACAGAATGCTACACCTTTTGCTGTCTATTGTTTACAGCCTTTGGCCAGTATGAGTCCAGAGCTGGCACCACATGAGCACTTAATATACTATAAAGCCAAGGAACCCAGTGTACATTATCCCAGACTAGAGGTACATATACATTAAAATGCTAAACTTTACAATAACAGCCAGCAGAAGCTCAGTGTCCAGACAAGCTGTAAAAACCACTTGATACTGTTTTCTCAGAGAACTTCAGAAGCATCAGAGAGATGAGCTCCTTCAAGAATCACTCTTGTGGTCAATGCTATGGGACCAATCAGCACCTACTCCGTGCAGACACACAAAGCTGCCTCTGCTCAAGAAGGTCTGAAGACTACAGTGAAAATCAGGGCAGGAAAGCAGGGAGTATCTCTGTGGCCCTTGGGTGACCCTGGCCTCAGGCTCTGGGTCCTCAGCTGTCTCTGACACCTGGGAAGTGTAGCTCCCAAGCCTGCTGTTGTGGGCTTTTCATTCTGTCCGTGTATGTAGTCTCCCAACTTGACATGTGGGAAGAATGTAGGGTGAGGAATCCTGGGTGAGTCTCTTCCTGTTCAGGCACAATGTGTGAATACTGTGTTACTTGAGGAATGAGTTGAGAAGAGGAATGAGTTGAGAAGTGTCGTACCCCTTAGGCAGACCCTTGTCTGGTGACAGCTCTTACTCTACATCTGCTGTTACTGAGCAGCACCAGCTTTCTGTGAGTTAATGTTTGGACGGGATGTCTTTTTTATCCTTGTACTTTCTTTTTCCTTACAGTCATGCAGTACTTATTACCTACAGCATGCTGTTTATTAAGTCTGTCAAACTGACTACCTTTGTTTCTGATTTGGAATACTTAATTTATTAAGAAGAAAAGATGGCTTTCTCTGAAAGCTGAATTTTAACTTGTATAATTTATAGACATTGAAATGTCTGCATTGGAAACATACACCTTACTGGGTTTTGATGAGTGCTCACTCCGTGTAAAGAACATTTCCATGACCAGCACCTTCCGTGAGCTGTGTTCACTGTCAGTGGGGGCTGTGTGTCTTCCACCTTCTCCTAGAGTACGAGTCTTTAGGTTGCACAGGTGCTAACAGCTCTGATTCCTTTGGACAGAGTCTTTGTGTTCCATTGAATACTGTTGTTTCCATCTAGAAGACAAAGGAAAGGTCTGAGCTATGTTCTGAGGTCCCCTCTGCACTGAGCTCCCTGTGATCCTTTCTCTAGAAGCAGGACGTTCACCTCTAAATAGACCAAGAACATCACAGAAAACCTTGCAGCATTTGCATAGGACAAAGTGCCATCATTTGCTCACACTAGAAGTCATTTCTTTTAAGTGTGCACATAGAGTTTTAAAAAGAAATCTGTGGAATATGCAATGCAAGAGTCAGTCTTTGGGAGTGTGACGCTTTATTATTTTAATCTAATCATACCGCCAGAATTAGCATGCCAGTTGGGTGATATTTAAGATCTTTCCCTCTTTTTATTTTTTGACACCACGTTAAGTTCAGTGAAGCAGAGTCTCATTCACACCCCACTTCTTCCTAATTTGGGATAATTAGTGCAGTGCTTGGGCTGCTGTGCACCTCTTCCAGCTGGCAGCATGGGCTTCACCAGACGTGCATATCACAGCCAGAACTAGGTCATCCGTTTAGGTCATGCAGGGGACACGTGTCCGTGTCGACTCTTCCTCTACTGGAGGACGACTACAGAATGCTGTGTCCCACTGCAGCTCAGTACCTTTAACGTCTGACTAAGCTGGGTTATGAATTTCCGTGGGAAACTTGAGAAGAATGGCATTTCTTCTTTTGGAAGTTTATCAATCTTCCTACCTTTTACTAATGCTTCTGTTACATAGTAGACTCAGGGATTTGATTTATATTTGCCTTTATGATATAACTACTGTTTAACGCTCAACCTTCCTGAGGTTTTCTTCCCTGCAGTTAGATTATCGTGTCTTTGAGAAATGTCACAATGTGTGGGGCTGTTGGGGTGGCACAGTGAGGGCCACAAGGGATATTTCTGGCACCTTTGCTTCATGAGATTGCTCATAGCTTAGTGCAGAAGGAGGGATGCACCAAGCGTGCACTTGAAATCCTGTGTCTCAGTTTATACCAAGTCTGTCTCTAGAAGCTTGTCTTGAACTGTCGGCTCTTCTAAGTTGGTTTTATTTATTCTGTGTTTGAATTTGTACTTTGCTTTTCAATAATTTAATATTTTAAAAACCGATGGCTTTGGTCTTTGCCAGGGTGATGTTAGCCAGCCTGCAATTTCCCCCTCTGCCCTCCTGGTGACTGCTCGTTAGCTCTTGATTGTTTTTATAACCTCCCCAGAGCCTGGTGTGATTTTGCTCTCAACTCTTTGTGACCCTCTCAGGTAGTAAAGTGAGGTTTCCTTTTCTCTATATATTAAATATGTCATCTTTATTTGAAATGTTCCTGAACTCATGTGCTATATTTTGGCAAAATATACACTATTTCCAGAAGTTTCAAAACAATCCATTAAAACCTGTATTTCTTTTTACTAGGAGATGCAATGATTGTAGTAGACAGGCAACTACCAGCTGACATTGTCCTTCCCGGAAGCAGAGGCTCCTGGGAGTTTGGCTGTCTGTGTGTGATACAGGAATTCCGTCTGATTTGGAGACGTCATGTGTATGGCTTTGTTGCCTGTTTGAGATTTTCTGCCTTTAAACATAGACCTAGACCTTCCACGTTGTTTAATGCTTTCATATTCCATCCCTATGTGACATCCAATGCCATTGGCCAGTGTGTTGCTTCTGTCTTTCCTGTATTTGTTCTCCTTTGTCCCATTTCATCTCTTTCTGGAGAGCCTCTGTATTGCCATACAAAAACCACTGTGATCTCCTGCGTAGTGACAGCAGCTTCAATTGCTACGGATTTCCTGGCCTGCTTCCAAGATGGAGGGTGGGGAGGAGGGCCAACACCTGTGTCTAGTGTCAGACTGTGAACCAGTCTTTTCTATCCTACCTTACTGTGAACAAACCAAAACACTGTCTCTTATGAGTTTCCTTAAAAGTCACGTCTTTGAAGGGATAGTTTACATTTTGACATCTTGGTGTTTTTTGGTGGGGGGGTGGTGGTAAGGCCTTCCAGAGGGGCACGCATGCATCATTCCTGTCTTCA
Source organism: Petromus typicus (assembly GCA_004026965.1). Classification (NCBI taxonomy): domain Eukaryota; kingdom Metazoa; phylum Chordata; class Mammalia; order Rodentia; family Petromuridae; genus Petromus; species Petromus typicus. The sequence goes on from PVIR01000032.1 coordinate 12,495, forward strand.
GCAACACAGCAGAGAGTTGTTGCTTCTTTGGGTGCTGTCTTCTGTTCGGAAGGCAGTTAATCTGTAGGAGTGTGAATGTGGCCTGCCTGCCTTTCCCTCAGCCTTGCTCTCAGGATCTTCACTGACCCTCATGCTTAGTTCTTCCTTGTTGTCCTTTACCAGGAATTGCTCCCCACACTTAGGCCCAGGAAAGCTTGCTACGGTGAGGAGGAGAAGGCTTTGTCAGTAGGAATCAATTCCTGTCCCAGGAACCAAACAGATGGCTTCCTCTTACTCAGTCCTCTGCTTCTATAAATGAGAATGTCCGGTCCTGCCCTGGCCCGTAGGTTCCAGGAGTGGTGTCTGCCCAGATCTAGAGAGGGCAAATTGAAGCCTTCCTGGCCGAATGAGAGGTGACAGTGCGTGTCTGCCAGGAGTAGAAGGAGCCAGTGCCTACTGAGGGCCCTGTCTGTCCAGCCATACATGTTTCTCTGTACTAGAGGGGTCCAAGGAATTCCCCCAAAGAAGAGATGTGGACCTTCAGTCAGCCCGCCAGGTAGAAGCAGGTTCTTGACTTCCATTACAAAAAAGAATTTCAGGACATGTCATTGAAAGGCATGGGTTTTATTAGGTAGTTATGAAAAAACACAATGAAACTAGAGCGTACTCTGGTCTGGAGCTGGGGGTGTACTTGTGCTCTTGGGGTGTCCTTTAAGAGATGATCTAAGCTGTTTTGCATAAAAAGATTTTTTGTTCCCCATGATTCTTTTTCTTTATGTTACTTAGGTGAAAGCTGCTACATTTTACCTCATGTAAAAGAAGAAGTAAATGTATCTGACTTGTAGTGTCTTTAAGGGATTTGGGTGTGATGGGCTTGGAAGAAAAAGCAAAACATGTCTAGGGAACATCAGCACGCCTAAGGAGGGAAGGAGGGGGTGGAGATGTGGATGACCTTGGGGAATTTGTGTTTTGAACTTTCAGTTCTCTGGAGAGTATCATTTGAAAGTACAGTTTTACTTGTCTCCTTTTCATCTCTCTTCATTTCTTTGACCACTCTCAGGACTCAAGTGGAGGCCCTGGTAGCTTTGGGCCTCGTTGCTGTCCTCTATGCTTATTTCTCAGTGGTGCTGGTCTTCGGCCCTCTTTGAGTTTCACACGCAGAGATCTGCCTTCCTGGGAAGCCTGTCAACAAGGCTCAGAGTAAAGCCCTGTCTCTTCTCAGAGACCGGCCTGTCAGTCAGCTTTTCCTGTCTGGCGCAGAAGCCACTTGTTCCTCTACACTTGTCCTGGCATTGTGTCCTTCCTAACAGATGGCTCCCAGAGTTCTCTGCAGAGGACTGTGTTGTAATAAACCACACACATAGAGCAGGTGTGTTGGCGATTGTCCTTTGCGTGTCCTTCCTATTCAGCAGTTGGGCACAGCACTTTGGGGACAAAGGAATATTAGTCACTGCACTGGAGATCAGACAACTACTCTGAAAATGCACCTTCCTGGGCATTGGTGGCAAAGTGAGGCCCTTGGCACTGTTGTGTGTGGTCCAGGACCCGCCCAGCTGATGCCTTAGGTGTCTCTTTCTGGGTCCTAAAGATGTGCCCTGGTGCTTAGAGTCTCACCTCTCCTCGCTTCTTTCATTTTTTTGCTTTGACTTGAGAAATTTTTAGGCTGTTAAAGTATGAGTTAATCATATAAGAAACTCACAAACTGAACTTCACAGTGAAGAAGTGTGCTTCCCATTGATAGATAATAAAGCAGAGTGGAATAATTTGAATTCTTTATAATGGATGTGATTATAAATGATTTCCCTATTTACTCATATAAAGGGCCAAATGGAAGATGATTAGTGAGTTTTGTTTTCTGTTTTTCCTAAGGTGATTTCTTAATCTTCCAAACAAATTCCTATGATACAAAGAAGAAAAAGAAAAACTCATTAAAAGTTACTTAAAACCTTTAGAAGCTGTTTAATGCTTTAAAATCTTTCTGTCCCTTTGGTATATTATGGCCCAGGAGAGGAAACAAATTACAGACAACAGCTTTGCTGAGCTTTGTTAACCCTGGGTCAGCATTGCCAGACATCGCCTTGACCATAGTGTTGTACTGCTGTCGCTTGTCCTAAACACTCGATGAGGTTTTACATGTAAAATATGTGTAATTGTCCATTTTTTGCTCTATCACCCCTAAAAAAATTAATATTCTTAGTGGGTTTAAATCCTTCTGAATCTCATTATTACATACTGTTATGTAATTTGATGATTAAAGATTTTTTTCCACCTCTTTTATCCTTAAATCCTTCACCCAATAATTGCCTGTCTATAATTGTGGCTATCTCATGACTTAACAATTAGTTAATCCTTTGTTGGTTAGTGATTGTTAGGTATCACAATTGAGAAGATAATATATCAAGCCAATTTTATTTAAGTGCGTGTTAGCTCTCCACTGGGCCTGGATTCAAGTGTCCTCTAGGTACTGAATTTTAATTTTCTTTGACTTTTGTTTTTGTTACATAATAGGGTCTGGTTAAAAAAACAGTCTCTTAGCAGCGAGCTGAAGAGGAGTCATCGTATCTGGAAAGCTCTTTCCAAATGAACCTCTGAGTGAGTGGGAGGAGCGTGGATGGGGCTGTCTCAGGGTGTACGGATACTTCTCTTTGGTGGCTTAGATGGAATGACATTCATGCAGCTAGTTCCCTTGTGAGATAAAGTACTGACCAAAGAGCTAGGACTGCTTTCTTGGGGTGGGAGGTAGAGATGCCTTTTGTTATTTCTTCTGTGTCAATGAGCACAAAACAATGAAAACAGGTTCATGTTTTAACAAAGTACTGTTTTGCCATATCTTTCCTAGGAATTTTCCTGAAGAATTTAGTAGTCAGTGCAGCATGTTCTTCGTAAATTATCCATTTCTGTCTTGATGATCCCTTATTTCTCTCACCCCTGATGCCCCCTACAATCACACAGGTTCTGAGGAAGGTGAGGAGAGAGCCAGGATTCAACAACAGGTAGATTCCCTCGTGGGACATGGCTGATCAGAAACAGTTTAGCTCCTGAAGATTTGGGGTATTGGAAGAGAACACACTATTTGGGCCAAAGGCAGCTGCCAAGGGTTATTAAGACCATTTTAGTTTGGAATGGGACCAAAGAGGAGAAATCCTTTGCCTTTTGTTGCTGGTTTATTTGCTTTCCTGTAATCTAATGTCTGCATTTTAGTACTTGTCTTTCTAGCGTCAGATTCTCTCTTCTATATTGCAGTGAGTAAGAAACAATATAAAACCCTCTTTCCCCTTCTCTTGCACTCTGGCTTCTGCAGCAAGAAAGAAGCCTTAGTCTTGCAGTATGGGAGGGATGTCAGTGGGGAATTAAGTGAGGGTGAGGTGAAGAGTAGAAGATTAGAATTCTTAACCTTTTTTTACTGTGTGGTTCCTTGGAGTTTTTGCACACCATGGCTTTATGAGTCAGTTAATATTAAAGAAATGAATCACTCTCTCCATGTCGGGCAGTATTATAGACCTCTTGTCAGTGGACCAGGGATGGGATGGGATTATTACAAATAGGGCTTCATGTCCTAATCACGTTAAAGGGACAGTAGAGAACTGTGTTAATCCATTAAGATAAAACACAAAACTAACCAGGCTTATTGCAACTGTCCTTTTATTTACGAAAAGACTTCCTGACCTTAAAGACTGGTAGGACTCAATCTCTTCGTAGGGAATGAATCTAAGTTTTAAAAGCTTTGGTCTGCTTTAAAAGCATTATTTTCTTATGTCATCTCAACAAAGTGGGGGTTTAACTTGCCTCTAGGCATTCAGGGGATGCATAGAGTTTTTAACCAGTGGCATCTCTCCTGTCCCTAACACTCATCTCTAAATACTGTGCCTTTTGACTTTTTTAGAAAAAAACTTTCAGGGTTCTTATCCATGCATTTGTTCATTCAGTATTCGATGAATTTTCCCAGCATCAGCCAGAGGCCACATTCTGTGTGAGATGCTGAGGATCAGAAAGACATTTATCTTTGTATGTGAGTGGTGTGGCAGTGAGGAGGCACAGAAGGAAGCCCGTGTCCTGCCTGTCCTGGTGCTGCTGGAGTTGGACAAAATGGCTCTATAGGTCATTGGACAAGTTCTGTAAAAGCACATTGGTCAAGGAAGAGACCACTTGTTCTCTGCAATGTAATTGTTAAATCATATGAACTTCTACTTTTCCTGGAAACTAGTCCTTTGAAGTTTAGTAGGCTTTTAAGTCCTCATAACACTGTCCTCATTTTTATTTACTTTTTTTTTTTTTTTTTTTTTGTGGTACCAGGGATGGGAAGTCAGGATCTTGTGCTTGGCAGGTAGGCATGTGTGATGTCACTGAGCTACATCGTTGGCCCCATTTTTATTTCCTTAAAAAAAAATCCAAAATACTGCAGTACATTTGCCTGACACCTCTTTGTTGGTTTGGCATGATATCAGAGGTTACCTGGACGAATGAATTAAAAAGAAGCAAATTTGACATTTTCCTGCTGGACTAGGGAATTGGTCCCTGGAGCTGTTAGGATCCATTATAGTTTGGGGAAAACTCAGAAATCTCAGTTGCTCACCCTCCCAGAAACTAGCCAGAGATCATACCGAGTCATAGTTTCTTCATCTCTGAGACACAATACCTGACATCCTCATTTTATTTTATTTAAATTTTTAAATTTTTATTTATTTATTTATTTTTTAAAGGATTTTTGAGACAGGGTCTCGCCTTGTTCAGGCTGGCCCTGAGCTCAGCCTCAAACTCACATCACAGCAATCCTCCTGCCTCTGCCTCCCAAGTGCTGGGATTACAGGCGTGAGCCACCACGCCCGGCACTGTGGTATGTGGTACTGATTGCTGCTGGGGTGAGTCTCCACGCCCAGTATTGTTATGTGGTTACCGGGGATTGAACCCAGGCCCTTGCGCTTGTAAGACAGGCGCTGGAACCACTGAGCTATATCCTTGGCCCCTTGACACCCTCATTTTAGAGAAATGTATTAAGACTCAGAGCTTTTTACAAGTTTCAATCCATAGCCATCTGACTCCATATCAGAAACTGCATATCAGAGGGGCTCACTGGAGGGAAGCTGCTCTTGTCACGGTAGCTGGAAGTAGAGGGCAGAAAGAGAGAGAGAGAGTGTGAGCGCGAGAGAGAGAGAGAGAGAGAGAGAGAGAGAGAGAGAGAGAGAGAGAGAGACTTCCAGGTCATGGCCACAGGACCTTCCTCTTCTGTATAGACTCTACTGTCTTAATATCACACTCAGCTTTATACTCTGCAGTAGACTAATCCACTGAGTAGTATAGCGGCCCATGAGCCATTCACTCTCCGGAAGCACTACTACCTCTGAAATGTGTGAGGCTGTTGTGGCACCTTCCAGATATAAACTCTAACACCCTGTAGTGAGGCTGGGTATCTTCCCGAGTGTGCAAGAACCTGGGAGACATTAGCACAGACCTCATTCCCAACAACATCCTGAGCAACTCCTTTGAGGGTTCTGTGGGGCTTGGGAGTGCAGTTGAGCCTCTGCAAAGCTACTCTGATGAAATATGAGTGATATTATACACTCGGCTTTGGCATCATTTAGAGAGCGATCTATGTAAAGTTGAATAAAAGTAATTTTAATATTAATTGGTCATTAAATAGATAAATGGTGCTTTGGTTATAAATACAAATCTTTGAAAATAATGGGGAATTTTATCCTGAGTTTTTTCTCCATGATTTTATTTTTATACATTATTGTTTGTCAAATTCTAACCCTTCCAAGATCTAGAGCTGAATTATTTAATTTTCTCTGATGGTCATGTCATTTCGTTTTCCAATAAATATAATTATTTTCTGGCCATTGCTTTTGTATTTAATTGCAAAGTTTTCACTGATTTGCTGTAAATCATTTTTTTACAAATGCAAACTGAAGACTAACAGGTTTTCTTCTCTGATGCTGGCAATTATCAGTGTAATTGTAAAATTTATTCTGAATTTTATTTAACTTGATGCCCAGTTAGCTGTCATCCAGTGCCCCATATATTTTGCTATCATATGTTCACGCTTGTTGTGAAATCATCAAATACCAAATCTTTTGTAAATTGCTTGCTGCAGCTTTTGTCCTTTTACCTTATTGCACTATTTACTATAGTTTCCTATGACATTTTCTCTTCCCTTCAGTCAGTTTTGAAGCCGGCATATTCTTCTGGAGTAGAACATCATTATTGGAACATCATTATTGGCCATATTAAACACAAGAATATGGTTCCTCATCTGTGTTAGATATACTCATTAGAAATTATTAAACGCTGTTAAACTGAGTAGTGGTTATGTGCACAGTAGAATCCCAGTAGACATTATTTTTTCTATTACTGGGATTGATTGAATCAGGACCTTGCTCTTGCCAGGCAGGCGCAGCACCACTGAGCTACATCTACAGCCCTCAATAGACTTTTTAAGAAGTTTATTCTGGCTTCTTTGTACTCCTGTTTTTGTTGAAATTAATCTTTTATTTCTGTTACTATACATGAAAATAACAATGATTATGGTGCTTTTCAAATAATTTGTTTGAATTTTCTGTAGGAAAGGAGACATGAAAGATATGCTTTACTTCTTCCAGTGTCACTCAGAAAAATGCACCTCGAGTCAGGTTATGGGAGAAGTCCATTTACATTCACTTATGTTGACTTTACTGTGAGTCTCCCGTTTAAGTGTGTTGCACTTCAGAGGTACCCAGCCTGAAAGAGACTTGGAATCCTGTGATTACACAGTGGTTTGTGACTGCACCTCTTGCAGAGGTCAAAACTTCTATTAAAAAGAAAAAAAAGGTAACCCTGTATTAGGAGAGGTTCTTCCCCAAGGGTTCAGTGGCTGTGCTGAGCAATCCTTTTATAGAATGTAAACTCTGTTTTCAGTTAACCAAGTGCTTTTTAAGTTGAAAAAGCGTGTGAGTGAAAACATGCGGACTGAAGACTTCTGGTCTTAGAATGTTTCCTGAGCACTTATTGGTTCTGCCTTTTATGGAGCACCCAATCCATCCTGTTCCCCAGCCCTTTTCTGAGTGTCCCACCAAGATGTGGACAGTAGCAGGAACCTTGCAGGGCTGGGTCCTTTGAGGATATGTGGCCCTTGCTGAGTGCTCAGGTCAGCCTGCACAAGGTTGTGGTGGAATGTGCGGGGGTGTGAGGTCCAGTGTCCAGCAGGCTGTAGAGCTGTTTTCATTGCCATCTCCTGGCTCTTGATTCTTCTGGCGTGGGATGCCAACATGTTAGTACACAACTCTTTCTAAAAGTGGCTCACCAGTCCAATGGTTTGGGATGCTTGCCGCTCCTTCTGGAGTTGGATTCCAGGTTCTTTCTCATCTTGAGCAAAATATTAAATGGAATAATAGAAAAGAAGTGGCAAAGTGTATTTGGAGAACTAAAAGTGAAGCAGAGTGAAAACGGCTCTGCAGGGTGAGCTTGGGTCAAGTGAAAAAAGAAAAAGCAAGAGAAAAGAACATGCTGGGGGAATCAGAGTGGGCTATTGTGAGGAAAAGCCAAGATAGCAAGCTCTTCTTGGCGTCAGTATCCTTTCATGCTGTCCAGAATATCAAGGAAAACGAACCTCTAAATGCGAACCTCTACATAGGGTACTGAGAGGTAGTGCTGGGATCCTACGCCTCAGGCTGACAGGTCTACAAGTCACATGCACAGCAGCACTTCCATGAATCGAACGCCTGCTGTTGCTGAGCGAGGCTGACTCCAGTTTGTGGCTTCAGAGTAGGCTATCGATGCCCTTTGCTGTGTGTTTCCGTACCTATGAAATAGGAAGTAGGATAGCAAAGAATGTGGGGAGGGACAGCATCCACCTTCCTTCCTCAAGAAGGCGGGAATCAATAATGATGCTTGGGGCAGAGCACAAACCGTATGGGTGGGTTGTTGATGGAAACATCTAGAGAAAGTACTTTGTGTGTTTGTGTATATTTTGAAATAGTTCTCACTGAGTAGTTCAGACTGGCTTTAGACACACTATGTAGCTCAGGCTGGTCTTGAACTCATGGTGACCCTCTGGCCTCAGCTCCTAAGTGTTCTTGAACTTGTGGTGACCCTTCTGCCTCAGCCTCCTGAGTGCTAGAATTTATAAATATTTGCCACCAAGGGTTTAGAGTGGTGGATTTTGACCACTCCTCACTTGAGAGTTCCTTTGAAATAACCATGACAGTACTGTGAAGAGAAGGAACAAATATTTTTTTATGAATAGGATGCATTTGCAAAGAAAAGGGAACAACAACATATGCTGAATAATGTTCCCTAAAATCTATTTTTTTGAAGCCTGCCTCAACATGTGACTATTTGGAAGCAAGGTCTTTATATATGTGATAAGGTTGAGTTTGTCAGTGGGGGTCATCCGTGTGTGACTTAATGTCTTTGTAAGACAAGGAAGGTAGCATGCAGCACAGGCCAGAGGGAAGGTCTGAGTGATGATGGCTGTCTGTATGCTAAGCAGGGGCCTTAGCAGAAACTAGCCTCCAGAAACCCTGACCTCAGAATCGAGCCTGCAGAAGCAGGAGACACACTCTGTGACTGTCATATGAGCCACTCAGAGGGTAGCGTTTTGTTAAAGCAGCCAGAGCAGACAAACTCAGTGTGTTACTTCAGTGTTGATCCCAACCTCACTCCTCTCCTTTCCAGCCTCTCACCTGAACTTTGGCTGCCCCCAGGGCCCAGATGTCCTTCAGCTCCTCTGTGACTCGATTCTGCGCATTTTTCTTTCTCTTCCCTCTGGTCAATCTGTATCAGCTGCTCCGGTGGGCTTCTCTCTTTGCACCTGTTACCAGTGTTCCTTGAGCCCTTGCTTGTGGCTCTTCCCTCCACAGTGCCCGCCCTTTGGGTCTCTAGCAGAGTCTCTGTCTTGGGAGGCCCATAGCCTTCCTCATCGGCCAGGTGGCCAGGGCATTTCCATGCTGCCTTCTCTCCTTCTTCTGTGTGGCCACTTGCTTTGTTTCCATTTCTCTGGTCTCGTGGGTCTCCATCTCCTCGGTTGCTTTTACCTCCTTCTGGGGCAGCAGACCCTGAGGGGTCTGAACTCCACATCCAGGATGCTAGGAGCCAGCTCCCTCCAGCCAGGAGTGCAGGCTACCTGTGCTTTCTGGGCCCAGCTGGCCCTCTGCCTTTTCAGACCCCAGCAGGGCATGGTGGCAAAGGTGTCCGATCAGCTCAGGAGTCTCCCGGAGTGACAGTGCCCAGAGCTGACATCTGTCATGGCTGATGGTCATTGTTCCCTGACCAGCCTTTCCTTTGCAAGAGAGAAAAATGGACCTGTGGAAATATTTTTAATTCCATGATTTTAAACATTTCTTTCTCTGTTTTGGCAGTTTACAGAATTTCTTGCCCTAGCCTTCAGAGTACAGTTTATAAGTTATTGATTTGGATGTTTGTGTTTTATATCCCCTAATGCAAAATGTTTGTTGGAACACGAAGTGGAGCATTGTCAAAACAGCTGGAGAAAAGTGTGTGCTTGTTCTCGGGTGGAAGGTGAGCATGGCATCCATGGGTGGTGATGGGTATTTCGGGATCTGGGGATGGCTCTCCTCTCTTCTTTCCTTGAGTCCCTGTCTAATGGGCCTAATTGAACTTTGACTAATTAGAGTGATGGCTTTGATAGTGCTTTTCATGGGAGACACAACCATTCCAGTGTACCAGCAGTGGTGTCTGAACTCATTGTTAAGTTGACTGATCTCAGTGACATTATTTAATGATAGTCTGAAGCGTCCTGATGTTTCCCAGGTGTGTCTGTCACTGCTGGAGACCATTGTGTGGGTCAGCCACAAGCTGGAGCTGAGGAACAGATGCTGACTCAGACAGGAAGTGAAGAGCTAGGAATAGGACATTCTCATTCCTCCTCATTTGTTTTTGGTTGTGCTAAATACATATAACATGAACTTTGCCATTATAACCATCTTAGAGGGGACAATTTTGTGGCATTGAAGACATTCACAATGTATGTAGACACATTGTCTGCTCACACATTGTCATGCTGCAACATTTCTGTTGATGCAAGGCTGCCTTATTCCCATGAGAGTCCTGCCCCCAGGGCCCACTGATCTGCTTCCTGTTTATGGGGGTCAGCCTATGCTGTGTATTTCATTTAAATAGCACCATAAGAGTTGTGGCCTTTTGTATCTGGCTTCTTTTTCTTAGCATATTTTCAGGCATTGTCTATGCTGAACCATGTATCATTGTTCCATTCATTTTGTGGCAGAATAATATTCCACTGTAGATGCCCTATATTTATCTTTTCATCCTTTGATAGACACTTGAGTGGTTCCACTTTGGTTTTTGTGAGTATATCTGCAGGTTATGTTCTTATACAGGGTTTTGTTTTAACATACATTTTTAATTTTTTGGTGTAAATACCTAGGAGTGACCTGGTAGGTCATATGGTAGCTTGTTCAATTCGGTTAAGAAAGAATATATATATTTTTAATATTGTTTAGCTGTGTGACCCTCTGCTGAGTTCCTCCTTTGAGTTCTGAGGTTGTTCTGGATGTTTTCCATTTATTTTTGTCACTGTTGTTTTTGGTTATACTGGTGATAGTCTGGATATTGAATGCCTCCCCAAAGCCTATGTGTTGAAGGCTTGACCTTGGATGGCCCTACTGGAATATGGTGGAACTTTTGAGAGGTGAGGACTAGTGGTAGATGCTTTGCTGCTTTGGAGTGTGTTCTTGGAGAAGCTTGCGGGACCCTGATACCCCCTGCCCTTGTCATTGTCCTTGCCATCTGGCTCCCCTACCAGAAGCCTAGAGCAATACCTCTGGCTGTTATTGGTGTGGAACTTCCAGAACTGTGAGCAAAATAAATGTTCTCTTTTGTTAGACAAGAGACAGAAAACTCTTCCTTCAGTGGATGGATAGCTGAACAATATGATGCCTTTCTCTGTAGGTTAAACACGGGGCTGTTTTTCATGTTTTGAAATGGTTAAGGTCCTGGGAAGATAGAATCTGAGGAGTTAACACTCATGTTGTCTTTTTCCCTAAGCAGGCAAGAAGGTCAGGTTGAAGGATGCTTAGGAAGGGAATCGTAGAAAAGCCAATCAATCCTGAGACCCTAGAGACTACACAGTCTGAAGCTGGCCAGTTAGACACAGACTCCCTGTTCCCAGGGAAATTCCTGAGCTGTGACTGTGTACCCACCCCTTGCCTTATTGTGTTCTGGTTAATGCTCACAAGATGCATGCTGTGGAGCACGGTGGTGCCAGGGAACCTGAGGACTAGCAGTGGAATGAGCAGCCTGAGGGATGCTGCCATGCTCTTATGATGTGTCCTCCAGACTGAGCTTGCTTCATTTCAACTTAAATCCATTCAGATGACACTAAAGCTCAATTTCTGTGCCTCATCTACCCTCACTGTATTTTAGAAGCTTATTGAGTGTGTGTTTGGCTGTTGAATCAAATAGTCTGGAAGTTCTCCTGGACAATGCTGGCTAGAATGTAATGTCCATGTAGAAGTGACCACAGCAGTGATGTTGCTGGGGAGCTGAGGAGTGCTGGGTGCAGGGAGGAGGTGTTGGATGGGTGAGGAGATGTCAAGATTTGGTCCTGGAAGTGTATAGTCATTGTCATAGCTCTCACCCCTGAGGAATACAGACTTCCTACCCCAGGGCCATAGCATCTCTGCGTCAGCCATTGCCTGACGCCTGAGTTCACACGGGCCCATATCACATCTCTGAATGGACTTCAATTAGTTTTCCATGATATGATGTAGACAGGCTGTAGATGAGAGAGTTTTGCAGTAATTTTATACTGCTCTGCCATCCAGGCAACATTTCTACTTCCTAGAGAATCACTTTTATTGTGGTTTCTAGAATTTTAAGTGAAACACAAAATGAAAATAAAAATCTAGTCTTTTTCTGTGAGAAGTGAGAGTCTTTACTGTAAGATGCCTTTTGCCCTTAGAATAGGGTGATGTTAGTTTTCTGGGTTTGCTGTTAGAAATAAACATGGTCTGGGTTACATAAAATAACAGGAGTTTCTTCTCCTGTAATGGGGGTTAGAAGCCTAAGAACAGGGTGTCTGCAGGGCCATGGTCTCCCTAAGAACTTTACAGGAGAATCTCTTGTTTTTCTTCTACCTTCTTGTTTTGTTGGCAAGCCGTGGCCTTCTGTGGTTTGTAGCCACTTCGCTCTAGTCTTGGTCTCTACCTGTTCATGGCTTTCTGCTCTGTATGTCTTTGGGCCCAAGTCTCCCTCTCTTTTCTCTGATAAAAAATACTCAACATTGGATTTTAGGCCCATGCTCGGCCTAGTTTGTTTGCATATATCGTATTTAAATTAAGTCCACAGTCCCAGGTGCCAGGAGGTCTTGTTCATTTTGTGCTGTTCTAATAGAGCAGCAGAGACTGAATAATTGATAATGAATAGAAATTTATTGGCCCATGTAGCACCTTGCTGCCCTGATGAAGGTGGCAGAACCTGGAGAATGGATTCTCACTGCATGTGTCATCACGTGACAGAGGAAAAGTGACAGAAGGTGAGAGCTGGCTCTTTTAGAATGATACCCATCCTGCCGATGAAAGTGAAGCCCTGATAGCCTAATGGATCCTAATGTCCCTCCTAATGCTGTTACAATGACGACTGAACCATTTCAACATGAACTTTTGAAGGGTCATTTAAACCATGGCACATGTGATTAGGACTTAAATATATTGGGGACCTGGGCATGAGGTGCAGGTGGGCGGGTCATGCTCATGCGGGGCTTGATGCAGAGCTTTGGGGCCTTCTGTAACCAGCTCAGCACCTGTGCCTGTTGGGGTGTCTGTACGTGCTGCCCGTCCTTGTGGCCTGGTGTGGGGATAGCAGCAAGGCCATCAGTATTGGTCAGCCGCACCTTGATTCAGCAGCCTGTGGCCCTTACTCCTTCCTGCCTCGTTATTCTCTGTCATCTTGCATGTGCCCCTTCATTCACCCACTTCTATTTCTGAAAGGCTCCATTTCACCAGAGTATTTTCCCAGTATTATTCACAAATAAAACCTAAGTGTAGTAGTTATATTCTCTCCTTGGTGTTTTCAAAACCACTTCGCTATGGTCCAGGCCCTCAGATGCTGTGGAGTTGGGCCATTTTCTTGTCCTCTGGCTTCTGAATTTCAAGTGTCGTTTTGAAAATCTCCATCCTTTGAAAGTCATCTTCTGTCTCCTAGATGCTGTCTAGACAGGTAACCAATTTTCACCCATTGGGAAGCCTTGGAGGCCTTTTCACAGGATTGCTTCCTCTTCCTGAGCTCTTAGAGAGGATTTAGCTGACATAAAATTTTAAAAGGAAAAATAAAAAAGGCAAAAGAACAATTGAGTAATTTAATTCAAATTTGTTTATGCTAGATTGCCTGCATTAATTCTGTGCCTGGATTCTGGGAGGCTCCACAGATGAGATAACTGTTCCTGCTGGTGCTCTGGTCAGCCATATGCTCCTTTCTCTTGCTTCCACTTTATATTTTGTGGTTCCTGGTCCACAGCCTGTAAATGCAGGGTGTCTGTCTTCTGCCGACCCACTGCCGCTCTGTCCCGACTTCCTGATATGGAGGCTTCTACCTTGGCTCTTTTGTGCTGTTACTGTCACTTCCATCCTTGTCCACATTTGTTCTGGTCTCCCCTTTGCCCAGTGCTGAGGACAAGTGGGCATACCAGGAGCAGGCCCCAGTCACACGTTCCACCAGTGACTCATACGGGGTTACAGAAGGCCTGTGATGGGAGAACTGAGGCTAGATGCAGAGAAAGTGACCATCATGGCCAGAGTGGAACAGCCCTTGGGTTCTGCTAGCCCAGAGCTTGCCAGGCTGACCCAAGGGTGGAGGACTTCCGTGCTGTGGGAACCCATTTATGAAATGGCCACACTGGTCAGGAAGCTAGTGAGTGGGATGTGTGTGAGTATGTGTGTGTGGGAGGGGATACTTAGTAGACAGCATTGTGAGATGCTGAAGGCCACATTCTTCCCTGTGAGCCCAGGATCCTGATCCTCTTCCTGGTACCGGTGCTCTCCCAGACAGTCCAGACAATGGACTGCTGTGAGTGGGACTTGAGAAATCTTAGCAAGTTTATATTTTCTTCATTCACTTTTCAGTCTGGACTTAGTGATGGGTAGTAGTAGATACCTGTAGGATCACTGTCCCCTCACAACTCAGCTGACACTCAGGGTTGAATGAATGGCCATGGATTGGGCAGGAGAGAAGAGGTGTGTTGTTTTAAAGACTAGAATCTCTTTCAAGGAAACTTGATGATGAAGGGGGCCCATCATTTTTAGATTTGAGATATGTAAGGTATAGGTAGTCTTTATTTAATAGGATAGAAGGCATAGAAACAGTTATCTTCTTCTATTTATTCTGGATTTCTGTAGCACATACACTGGAGTAGTGTGTTCCTGGAGCCCTCACAGGGCTGTGTCATGTGCCCTGTTTCAACAAGACCCCACGTCTGGGCTCTCCTGACGGTACCTACTTTGCTTTGTCAAGATTATCTGGTTCTTCTGAGGCCCTAGCTCTGCCTCACATCTTTGAAAGATGGAACACTTAAATCTGGGCAGAGACTTTGTGGACCATATATATTTTAGCTCAAAACTTCCAAATGGAACAATTTTAATATGTGTTTTCTCTAGAAATATGTAAATTAATAATTGCTTCATACATTATTCAAGAAAACCTTATTTTGTATCACCGATAGCTCTCCTAATCTTATATAAAGATATGCTAATGGATTTAATTAAAATAATTATACTGAATAATGTAGCCTGAACTTTACTCTAAAATAGTGTCTATTAATCATCATCAATAGTAATATTTTTAGCCAGATAGACACTTATAACATTAAACTGATCCTACATAGAAAGTGCATTTTCTGTGTTGCTTTACCGTTTGTGTGAAGTTGCCAATTCTCATAAGATGCATGACAATTAAATTTGCTTAGAGTATGAAATTTATTTAATTTCTTTAACCTGAATGATGTCAGCAATTAAAAGTTTTTGAATTTTCTGCCCATTCATACTCCTTTTATGGGTTTCCTTTTTTTCTTAAAACTTTGGTTTCAGTATGTTTCTTGTCCATTTGATTCAGTTTTGACCTCACTTTCTTTCCTAAGAGTTATGATTGTAGAATGCTCTGAGTTCCCTGATTGCTTAGATATTAAGAGATGAACCCAATTTTAAGATACTCAGAAACCTGCCTGTCTTTTAATCTAAGTAGAAATAGCTTTACCACCAGCTGTGACTGTCTCTAATTTTTTTTTTTGGTGTCTTTCTGTGGATTGCTGGCTTTTAGCTAGTGGTTGGTGGTGGAAGCCCTATTGCTTTTCACGTGCCAGAATGTGTGTGAGACTCAGGTGTGGGTTCTGGTTGGGTCAGTAGGTCAGTGCGTACCTGTGATCACCTGGCTCAGGTACATTTAGAATTGGACCCATCCACCCTCAGGAGGACAGATAAATACTTCATCAAGGGCAAAGAAAAGCTTGATCCAGGCTTTAAACTGCAGCAAAGTTAATTTAGCTAGGTTTAAGGTCCAATCTAAAGAAATTAAAAAACATTCATTTGTAAGTTTACTTATGACTTATGGAGTAGGAGGTGAATAAAGAAAGCTGAATAAAGAAAAGTGATCCCTGCTGTGCAGCAGAGGACTGGACATGAGGCTGGGTCCTTCCTTTGGCTCACAGCGCCCTTGGAGAGATTACACGGCTCGGCTCAGCCCTATTCTGTCACATGCTTCTTCCTGCCACTCCACCTGGTGGGACGTGTCCCCTGCATTGCTGCCATGGCCTCCCAAATGCCCTCCCTGCCCCTGGGCTCTGGCCCTTCCGATCTGTTTGGGATTTGTCCACCTATGCATGAGACCCTGTCCAGTCACATACGGACTCTCTGTTTCCCAGCGGGCCCAGTCCCTTCTTGCCACTCAGAGGCTTATATTTAAGCTGCTCCCTACTCCCTTTTCCTGGCTTCCCCGGCTCTCTTCTATGCAGTCCCCAGCTCAGTTCCTCTGCTCACAGCCTCCCGCCTCCAGTCCTGAAAGCAGACTTGTGGTTTTCCAAGGCACCAAGATACTGTGTCCCTCCCGCATCCAGAGATGTTCTTCGGGAGCAGTATCTGAGCCTGACTTCTCTATCCTCACAGACAAGGCTCCTCAGGGGTGAGGGTGGAGCCTCTTCATTGCTCCTTGTGCCCCTCAGCCCTCGACGGGACACAAATGACCTCCATGACCATCAAATCTTGACAGCAACCCCGCTTAAGCCACTTTCTTTTTATAAATTTGATTTTATTTGTATGTTATTCTCTAGAATATCCACGCTCTGCTTTGGGCCAAAGCAATCACCATATTTAGCGTGGAGAATAAAGTAATGGGCTCCATTTTTCAGAGCACGTAAGAGGTGTGGATCTGTGTTTCTCGCCTCCTGCACTCCCTGATTCTTTGGTGGCATTGTCTGCAACCCACTGCCTTAAGCGCCACACCTAGATTTGCTCATTTCTATTACCGGTGGTTCCTCCACAATTTCAGCATTTTGGGCTCTACTTGCCCTAGCAGGAAAAGGCTCCAGCTTCCTCTGTAGAGCTGGGCTGCTAGGTTAATTCAGTTCTCTGGGAAACAGAAGGGCTGCTGTGTAGACTGTTTGCCAAGATGCAGATTGTCTGACAGATACAACAAGGGCGCAGCTGCGCAGAATCCTATCTGCACAGTGAAGTCCAAGAGCAGCCAGGAGAGCGAGTCCAGCAGGAGTAACAGGAGGAGGTGCTCTGGGCAGCTCAGGCTGCCTCACAAGCCTGAGTGTTTGGGTTACCATGTTCCTCCCACCACTACCCATGATGTGAATTTGGTGCCATTTTTTTCTCCTGGGCAAAATGGTGGTGATCAAAAACCAGCCTCCAGGGGCTGTTGAAACAGGAAAATGACTTGTGCACAGGATAAGCTTGGCTGTGGGTCCATATACCGCACCAAGGTTCACCTGACCACGGCTGCTGCTACACAGTGTCCAACAGTGGGGTGTGCACACAGGTGCTGCCTCGCACAACTTCTCCATGGTGCACATCTCTCCATCAAACTAATGAATGCAAACTCTCTTTGATAAAGTTGTTCTGCATCGTGGCTCCTTTCTCCTTAATTAGAATTGTTTACCACGTCACAGAAGTCAGGATGCTAGAAATAAAGAACAGTTAAGTATTTTTCTGGCTTTGTTTGATTTTTAGTATTTTGATACATTAGTGAAGGTCTTTAAACAAAACGTGGTTGAGAATGTGCCAGGCCCCTTCCCACTGTCAATGTGGAGTGAGAAGCAGCCTCTCAGCCCCACCTGCCAGCTGTCATAGATTCACTGCAAATGTGAACTGAGGGTCAAGAGTGGGGTTGGGAGCAGGACCTGGGATGTCCACAGGCAGCAGCTGAGTGGAGCCAAGGGCTCTTACTGCACCCCACAGGCCGGGAGCAGGGGACCCTCACCCATTGTGAACACAGTCCTGTGACCTATCTTGCCCTTGAGCAAACAAGAGCCATACCTAAAATTTCAGATGAATTCACCCCCAGGATGCCAGCCAGGTCACCCTTACTCCAAGGGCAGATACTGAAACCCCTGGTATCCAGGTTGGGTCCCTTTGAGGGCTGAATGGAGCAGGTGAGGAGCGGGCAGGGAGGGTGGTCGGGAGGCCATGGCATTGAGGCAGAGGACAGCACAGGCACCCGCCAGGAGGAGTGGCAGGAAGAAGCATGAGACAGGATGGGGCTGAGCTGAACTGAGCTGCACCATCTCTCCAAGGGGGCTGTGAGCCAAAGGAAGGACCCAGCCTCCTGTCCAGTCCTCTGCTGTGCAGCAGTGCTACTCTGGGAAGAGAAGGCAAATGGGTTTCTGAGACCTGTAGGGAGGACAGTGTGTGTGGGACAGCCCCTCAGAAGTCCAGGGCTGTTGAGTATGGAGTGAAGTTTAGGAAAAAGGCTACCATTGATAGGGATCCCAAGGTGACAGAAGAGGTCCCTGTAGGAAGAGGTGGAGGAGACTCAGAACAGCCAGTAGAAAGAGTGGGGGAGGGCTGTGAACAAGATGCTGGGAAGGAGGGGCAGCACGGAAGGCAGGCTCTTGGAAGTGAGGATCATGGGTGCCACAGTGTGTCATGGCTGTCGTGTCACAGCAAGGGTCATATAAGGACATATCTCATGTCATTGTGACCTCAGCTCTTCGGTCCGTCTCCCTTCTCCTTAAGATGTGATTTCTATAGTGTTTTGATCTGATGAGTAGAATTCAGGCCTAACCACCATCATGAGGTCACTGACCTCAGGCATCTCGCCTCTGTGGGAGTGCCACTTGGGTACTCTAGGAGTGGGCGGCCGGGGAACACCTCAGCAGGGGAGGGCTTTGGAAGTCCTGGCCCTGCCCAGCACTCTTTGCATCCTGGTTAATGCCTCATCAAGTGTCCCAAGGAGACTGGTGAATGGTGGGCCATAAAACCTATCTTGCTGTTGCTGTTGGCTTCACCCTTGTGAAATGGTATTTATGAAGTTGCTGTGGGCACATGATGCTTTGGCAGGTGCTGTGTAAAATGCATGAAGCCAATTTGTTCCGTAACCTCTGGACATCCTTAGACGGAACAAGACAATTTGGAAGACTGAGCAATCAGCCCGTGCAAACGCTTGTTATTAAACGTCATGATAAATATTTTCTAGTTTCTTCACGCCTACTCTGAGGTAGTTGGAGCAGAACGTTTGAAACCTGCAGGAGGTTATTTCTGTTCAATTCTCTTTTCAATCACCTCTTGCGTAGATAATTAGAACCCTTGATCTGGTTGGCATTGAAGGATAGGTTTAATGCCTATAAAGATCAACTGTCACATCTGTGATTCTCTGGGGAAGATTTATGTGCTGAACTTACCTTTCTGTGTTTTGTTGTCTGAACCACCATGTGTTGAGTTTTGTGGTAAAGACTGAATAAGGTGCTTTCAGGGAATAAACCACGGGGGTACCTAATGCTCTTCCATTTCCACTGAGGATGACCCCACCTCTGCCCCTGGCAACAGTTGTTAGATTTTACTCTTTCCAGAACATTATAAAGTGGAATGACACATTGTATGGCCTGTCCAGTTTGTCTTGTTTTATTTCTCTTACTGCATCTGAGAGTCATCGTGTGTAATGGTGGTTTGTCCTTTTTGGTACCGAGTAGTGTGCCATTGCATGGATTCACGGGACATTTGGGTTGTGCTTAGTTTTTACCGGTTACAAAGGAAGCTGCTGGAAACGTTCATGTGAAGACATAACTATTTAAACAAGTCCGTAGGAGTGCAGTTTGTAGATCTTCTAGATCATTCCTGTCTCATGGTAAGAAGCTGCCAAGAACTTTTCTAAAGTTGCCCCGCTGCTTTTGCACTCAGACTAGCAGCATATGCGAACAGCACAATGCTATAGCTTTCTAAAAACGATTCTGTTAAGATGTTAGTGATGTCTCATTGTTGTTTGAATTTGTGTTTCCCAAATAACTAAAGAGGTACTGGGCATTTTTTCAAGTGTAGAGTAGCATCTATATATCTTCCTCAGAGAACTCTCTCTTCAGATCTTTTAAGCTTCTTTTGACATATGGGGCAGGGAAAAATGGTCTAACCCTGTATTTGACTCTTTTTTATTATCTAAATGCTGTCTTTCAATTTGGCTAAGCTCAGTTTTGGATGCTTTCTTTTCATAGGTTGTGCAGTTAGTTCTGCATCTATGAAGATTTCCTCAGCCAGTGCCACAAGTACTTTTTCTTAAAAGGTCCATAGTTATACATTCTTCGTTTGAAAATCTGTGGTGTATTTATAGCTAATTTTTGTACCATGTGTGAAGTGTGGAATGAAATCTATGTGTGATCATGTGGAGGGCCAGTCATTTTGTTTCAAGTTCCTTGACTATTTATGTTCAAGGTGATCTTTATAAAGGGCATTTCTGTCCATTTACTTTGGAAAATAGTGTAAACAATCATGTATGTAGTAGATATAGTGTTTTCCAAGGTCACCATGGTATTTACTTATTTCCAGCTTCATTCTTATTCTAATCCAGTCTGGCATGAGTGAGGTTTAAATCATGGAGGTAAGAGATCAACCTCATATGTGGAATTAGAGTCACTAGCGGAAGGTGGCTATGCATAGTCAAAACATTTAAAGTTCACAGCTTTGCCTAACGGGATATAACAGAAGGGACAGAGTCTCTAGTTTCCCCCACATTGAATTTAATTTTAGCTTAATTCACTTCTAACTGTTCGAGCAAGGTCACAGTAATTAGTGTCTCTATTTTCAAATTTTTATTATGCACTACAATTGAAGGTAAAATATTACAAGGGTCCAAGCACAGTGCATGGCAGGTAATAGGGTCCATCATTACCATTACTCTGTTGAGAATATGTTTTGTAGAATGTTATGAATGTAGACGATACTGTCACTGAGGAATAAAGTGGTGTATAACTAAGATGTACCAGAAAGCATGTTGGGACTAGAACAAAGATTTTGGTTGTTGAGCATAGAAGTGCTGCAGTGGATTTAATGCAAGAAGATTCTTCTAGGTAAGACATAGTTTTCATTTTGAGACTTAAAACCACAAGAAAGCTTAATATACCATGTAGGTACTTGGTCTGCAGGTGATTAACACCATTTTTTATTAATACTACTTTTTATTATTATTATAGGACAACACTACCGCTTAAGAAATTATGAAATTTTGTGGATTAAAGTTTCCTTTCGCTCTTTTCTTTGTGTTTAGCCATCAGCTCATCACAAAATGATCCTTCTCTTCTTGACATTGCTATTTCTTTGTAAGATTACAAATTTGCATTAAGTTCCACCGACCTGCATTTAGCTCAGCCTTCATTTTTCTTGGTTTGCAGGGTGCAGCGCTGAAATACTTGCCGACCATTGTCAATGATGTGAAATTGGTGTTTGATCCCAAGGAGCTCAGGTAATTGTGCATCCAAGGTGATGGTTGCCGCGGGTCGCCTAGTATATATGCATATAGTCCATGGGATGTTCTGGGTTCTGTGTGTCCTCTGCATAGATCAGTGCCCTGACCTTTGTGGAACTACTGCTGTGGTAAAGTCTGTGAAGCTTTGCTAATTATGACTGTATGCAAAATGAATACGGGAAAAAAATGAGAATTAAGTTGTGTCATATACTGATACAAATTCCTATTGTGGAGTGCAATCATGATGTGTATATGTAATGTACCAATAAAGATTTCAAAAAAAAAAAAGTGAATTGGCTGTCACCAGCTACAATGGCTTCCTTAAAAGATCATCTCCAGCCCTGTGGACTTTAATCTGTGACATAAATTTGCCAGTTTGTACACATTGGGGTTTGGATTGCTGTCTGTAGTTGTTAGTTTTAATTTAATTTGCAGCATTTGAAAAACTTAATGTGAGAGCAGGGTGTTGTGGTACATGCCCATAAGTCCCAGCACTCTGGGAGACTGAGGCAGGGGGATTTACAAGTTTGAGGCGAGCCTGGGAAACTTAGTGATTTAGCTGAACCCTGTCTCAAGATAAAACATTTTCAGACAACAAAACAAAAACCCAAACAAGCAAGCAAACATAAGACCTGTACTATTCTACTGTTACTTGTCCTTTCTTATCACACAGAAGCTTTGCACTTCACACGTAGGTATACAAGAAATATTTTTGGAAAAGAGCAAATACTTTTTACCTGTAGATTTTGAATGTGGAAGATCCACTGTGGATTTAATACAAGAATAATCATACAGAATACCGGGCTTCATTTCATTATGTGAGACTTTGTTGGGGTTAAAGGAAAGAAAGCACGGAGAGGCTTGACACACAGTGCAGAAATACTACTTTTATTATTCTGTATCCAAAATGAGAGGCTGTGCACCTGAGGCGGAAGAGCTGGGAGTTGTCCTCTAATATAAATCAATGAACGAATGAGTACATACGTACATACCCTAAAAACATATTTGGAGGAAGACACTGATTAGGCATTCAGGCTGTGTAGTGTGGTTGGGAACCAAAGCCTTTCTTTTACTTGCAAATGTGCCACTTTTGTCAAAACTGCCCATGCTCAGTATTTGGTCTGTAATCGCTGGATGTCACTACTTTCAGAAAAATGCTGTGGGGAACAAATGAGAGGCAGGAATTAATTACAGATTAATAGCCCAGCCCTTATCTCCCTTTTATTTTGGTTTTGGTTTGACACCATGAACCAGCCTCAAGGGGTGGCACTACTTGTACCAGCTGAAGAAGCTCCCATAAGTATTAGGAAAGGAATGGCTGTCTCTAAACACTAACACTGAACAAATATTGGCTTCTTCCTGCACTTGATGGCCATGCTAGGTCACTTATGGCCTGGAATTGAAGGTCAGGGGTTTCTCAGGGAGGTGCTTTCTGTGATGTGCCCGAGGATTTAGTATCCAACAGGGATGCTTCTATTTTCTGTTCCTGGGGGCACTGACAGTGAGGTTATACCCTTGTAGATATAAATGATAAAAAGAGAAGGAGATGGGCTGTGGATCGGGTGTCTGCCTGCCTGGTTTCTGTGCAGCCGTCTTCTTACAGAAGAGTCCCTGGGCTGTCAGCCTCAAGACCTCCTGGGAGCCTGTTACAGAAAAACAAATTTTGGTTCCTCCCTTCTCAATGGCTAACTGTGGTCCAGCCATGTAGTTGGAAGGGACCTTCCAGGGATTTCCAACATATGTTGATTGTTAGCTTGCGTATGTTTTGTGTCATTATAAAATATGCTCATACAAAAGTGTATATAACTTGTACAGGATGTGTTCTTATTTTATATCATTAGCATAACCAAGGAAGTAGAATTACTTGCTTTTACATTATCTTAACAGATTTTTAGTAGATATTAAACACTTGTCCTTCCAAAGGCCAAATCAGCATTCCATAAATGCATGTGGAAGTCTGTTTCTCAAATGTTGGCAGCACTAGGAATTAGTATTTCATAGAACCTTGTTGATTGATGAAAGGGTGTCTTACCATTTCATTGTGTATGTTTTTTAGCTATCTACAAGGGTGTTTCTAATATCCTTTTTAAGTCTGTTGACTATCTGTAAAAAACATTTTTAAAAAGCTTCATGAGATATTATTTTTGTTTCACAGTCACCTGTTTTAGTGTTCTAATTCATTAGTTTTAAGCATATTTATAAAGTTGTACAAGTATCAGCACAGTGTCTAATATTAGAACATTTTATTAGCCCAGTTAGATCCATTGCACTATTTCCAGGTATTTCTCAACCCTGTCCCCTGCTTTTAGCAGTCATTATCCTATCTCTTCTATCTCTACAGTTATCTTTTTTCATTATTTCATATAACAGGGATCCTATGTGGCTTTAACTTCATGTCAAGTTTTCAAAGTCCACCCATGTTACAGAAAGTATCAGTGCCTTCTTCTGTTTTGTTAGATAAGTGGTACAGATATATTGCATTTTGCTTATATCTTCATCTGTTGGTGAATGTTCGAGTTTCTCCTTTTTAATAATAAGAATAATGACAGCATGAGTCATGTACAAGTTTTTGTTTGGAGAAATACTTTAATTTTTAAATACCTAACACCTAGGGATTAGAGTTGACTAGATCACATTAGCTACTTAACATTTTGAGGAGATCCTAAACCGTGTTCCAAAGTCACTGCCCCATTTTTTATTCCCACCATTATAATATGGGGGTTCCAATTTCTTTATATCCTCACAATTCTGTTATTACTGTCATTTGAACTGTAGCAATATGTTAGTGATTCTGAAGTAAAAATATCATTTTAAAACAATTTTTGGGAGAGAATTTTGTTCAGTATTGTGTACGGGATTTGTCCATCATGCCAGTGGCATTTAATGAGTGTTTAATGACCTCCTGCCTCAGTACTGTCTTGGAATAACATTGGATCATTTTGCTATGCATGTCTGAACAATTTTACTTACATTTTTCCTAACAGTAAAATGTTTACTGAATTCATCCTAAATGTGCCTGTGGGTCTGCTGACCATTCAGAAGCTCTACTGCTTGATCGAAATTGTTCACAGTGACCTCTTCACACAGCATGGTGAGTGGAACCCCAGGAGTTATTAAATTATCACATTATCCATTGTCCGCAAATAGAGTCCCTCTGAATTCTGTCCTTGACATAAGGAGTGGAGCTTGTACCTAATTAAAACAATTTCATTGCAAGACAGGGTGACTTAGCCCTTACTAGAGAATAGTAATTGACACACAGTGCAGGTAATAGATCATTGAAAATGAAGGCAAGAGCTCGTAGTTTGTAATTTGGGTGCACACCAAAGCCCCGGTATAATCAGCAGACATTGTAGCCTTTACAGTGTGTGATTGTCTATCTTGGGGAGGCAATCACTTTTGTCCACTAAGATGATTGCAAAGAGAAAAATTGAAATTTTCTTTAAATTCACAAGTAATGGTTCTGTCCTAGTCTGAACTTTACTTTTCTCTGGTTAAGGCCCAGCTCAGAGTAATAAAAATTCTAATGATTCTTCAATTCTTTTATCCTGAGGAACACCTTATATAGTCTCTCATTATCTCCCAACCTTTTTGATTAATCCTTTTCTATTTGGCAGATTGAATTAATGTTATACATATGTCATGTAGTTTTATTGAAAGTTGAAAATCATCATGTAATTCCACAATCTTTTTCATTTCTTTGAGGCAAACATGGAGTCTCTTGTGTGGCATCCAGACTGATTGGCTCAGATTTATTTTCTTTCATTTGTGCCCAGACATTTCACTGTTGCACTTGTTTTCTTTAGCTCTGTGTATGGTGATGTTGGAGTCCCTCTGGCTTGGCGACTCCTCTGGGCCAGCCTCGGAACTCTTCATGTCTAATTAGTTCTTGGTGCTTTCTGGGCTTCTGGGTGCTGAGTTTAATCATATTTCTTGACTTAACTTTTAAAATACACTGTACACTAGTTAATGAGGCTTACTTTGAAAATAATATTAAGACCTCACATCTGGGTGAGAGTATTCTTCAGAATAACTATCAACCAAGAAGTGGGTGGCTTTCTACATCCCTTCCCCACAAACTTGTCTTTGGCCAGAAACCCATTTCTGTCTTCTATAAAAAAAGCCAGCTCTCTCTGTTGTCTTGGACTTGAAGAAAATGACCCTTTCTTGAATCATTAACCTCAACTGTCTGAATTTCAGGCTTTCAGTGGAGGACTGCGTCCTGAATTGTCCATTTTTCAGGTGCCTCCCCCTGGGGCCATATTGAGGTTTAAAGGAAAGTCTACTAAGGAAGTGATGTGTGGGGATTCTGCTTCTTCTATTGTTCCCACATGGACTACACAGTGATACTGTGGTTTTAGAACTCAATTCATGTCAAGTTCATGTTTGAACACCAAAAAGTTTGAGAATTGAACATATTTTTTCCATAAGAGATAATGGAAAATCAAAAATTTGGTTCTGAGGCCCAAAATGAATACTTATAAATTAATTTTTCTAGGAATGTAATAACTTTTGCAAGGATTTTTTTATTGTTGTTGTTTAAGTCTTTCTTTATTCTTACAGTTTTGTCTTAGCTTTACTGATGATATCACTAACTGTCAGTCGGTTAGATTGTATTTGGAACCATGGTTATGATATTTATGATTTAGCAAATAAAGTGCAAAAAAATGAATGTTTAAACATGCTCACACATGCGCTATGTGCCAACTGAAGTTTTACCCCTTTTTGTGCTTGGAGGAGGGATGCAGAACTCACTAGTGGCCAGTACAGGGTTTTTCAAGGTAGATTTTAAGTTCGGTTAGTCAATGAAGTTACAAACACTGAGCAGACTTTTTTTGGAAGGTTGCTGCTCAGATAGTGGAGAATTCAATTTTGGAGCTATTTGACAGCTGAGGTTTCACTATACTTTTTAGGAAAGTGTGTAAAATCCCCTAGAAGTTTCATATTTAGGTTTTATCAGGTAGATTATTGAAGTTCCGTATCTCCACCACCCAGTGCCAAAGGCTTACATGTGCATAGAAACAAATAAACACACACAAAAATATGTTCTTTCATTAACACTGCTATCATGAATTCCTTTTATGTTATACTAGTTTTTACCAAGAATAAACAGAAAAGAAGCAGTTTGGTTATACAATGAGCCTCAGCTTATTAGAAAGTCATATTTACAAGTATCTGGTAGAATCTTGTCTTTTAATGCGTGAATTGTAAGTGTGTAAGAAAAATCAAAACTGGGTGAACCAGGCATAGTGGCACAGTAGCTCTGATCCCAGCTTTAGAGACACTGAGGCAGGAGAATTGCAGGTTCCAGACTAATGCCTTGTTAGGTCAGGCGAGGCTATTCCACATAAGGAGACTCTGTTTCAAGAAATTAAAACCAAAACAAAAAAAACCCCCACAAATAAAAAACAAATCTCCCAAACAAACAAATGAAAAGCAAAACAAAATGGTGGCAGACCAAAATATACAGTAGTCACGGTTAAATTAACAATAAAACTTGTTTATTTTTATGATTGGCAGCTTTTTAAGTAGTCATAACTGATTAAGAATAATTTTCATTACATGTACATCAGTAATATTTATCAAACATCACTATAAAGTACTAAGCATTTATTTAGCCAAAGTGAGGAGCCAGATTTAGCTAGGTAAAATATAGTCCCTCAAAGTATTTTAAGGTAAATAGTTAAAAATATCCTTTTTATATATATTTTTTGAATGATCAAAAACAATAAAGACAACAAAGAATTAAAAATGTGACCACAGAAGAAATTATCTTGATAAGAAAAATCTTTCTTGGGTCGGGTTTATAAATTTTATTAGAAGCACATCAGCATTTTAAGAAATGCTTATTACTTTAAACATAATGAATTAAATTCTGGTTTTGTATGAGTACATTAATGTTTAATTTTTCAGAAGGTTTATAGATAAGTTTTGAAAATTGTAGCTAACTTATTCACATACATATTTCCCTTTGTAAGATTTACAGACTTGTCAGATTCTCTGACTTTCTGAAATTTTTAGTTTGGGTAGGTTGACCTACCCACCCTCCCTCCCTACCTCTCCTTTCCTCCCCACTTCTGCCCCTCCCTCCCTCCCCACTTCCCCCACAGTTTTGTCTTAGCTTTACTGGTGGTATCCCTAACCATCCCCTCCTTCCATTTTGGAACAGTCCTGTCATTCTACTTTCGGAGAGAATTTTTATTTTATCATACATGATCCATTTTATTTTGTCCAAAAAGTCTTTTCTAAATGTTCTTCATCAAAATTATATCTGCATACCTAAAACTCACTGGTTTTTTTTCTGCCTTCTTTCCTTTCTTAAATTTATATCTTAAAACATTTCAACTTGAAATCTAGATAAGATTATTTTTCTCAATAAAGAGGTATTATGCTTTTTCATAGTTCTTTCAACAAAATACATCTTAATTTTTGTATATAAAATTGTGTACATTAGAATTTTTAATGCTTAATAACTTTAATAGTGGAAACTCAGAAAGAAAATACTCATAAATTGTGCATTTCATTAGAATATTAAAAAATATATTTATTCATAGCTCCAAAAGTATAGTCATAAAAATAGAATTTTAAAAATGAAGAGAAATTAAGTTTATATTTAGAAATAATTTTTTTATTTACAATTACCTGATATAGTTATCTTTTCCTAGATTAATTGCATGAATTGAGAAAGAAGATAAGCATAATCATTATTATTTTATATCATTTCTTTTAAAGAAAAGCTGTAAATGTTAACTCGATACACAAGAAGCAATGGTGGTTTCATATGCATGTTCTTAGGTCAAACTTAGGTCTTTATGGTCTTAAACAGCCAATAAAGAAATATATAACTTCTTATCCTTGAAATCCAGGCAAAAGTTACATTTATTTTACCAATAAATTCATGAGGCAGAGTACTATAGTAATGCAAATTTACTGCTTAATAAAAAGAGTTTAATCCAGACTATAGTAAAATGGAACAGGGTGAAGATACCTATTCAGATAGATACAGTTTTAAGCGTTTCATTTGTGTCTTATAAATACTGTGGATCAAATTGTCTAGTAAGGCTGTTCTCATACTAGCGTGATTTTAGAAGCTTCTGTTACCCTCCTCCTTTGAAGTCTCACATCAATTTAGTAGTTAACTCTTACATGTTTGCATTTTAGCTAGGATGGACTGAAGTAACCTGGTAAGGAAACTTAAACATAACATTATTTTACTAAAGTAAAAGATTCAAGAGTAGGAAAACAAAAGAAAATAGTGAGAAGAAAGCCTTTACTTCTTAACCTTATAATTGCACTTTGTGAACTATCTTAGAACTGCTGATAAGAAATTCTCAAATTAGGCACCCAGATTAAACAGAAATATTAAATTAGGCAGAAGTGTAAGTGAATTTACCAGAAAAAGAACATAAGATGTTACCATGAACCCAATTACATTAAAAGCATAGGAAAAATCACTGGTAACGAGCCACATACCTGCAGGAGCCCCACCAAAGCTATTCCTATGAATTCCTGTGTCCATTTACCTTGACAGATTCAAATTAAATTCTACCCAGTGGGGCTGTTGGGACCCAAGGAAAGAAGAATTACCTTCTCCTCCGTTCATCATTCAAAGAACAAATGGCATCTGCCAAAGAGCCCTTCTATGGGAATAGTGATCCAGAGAATTCTCTAATGAAGTTCTGCTTTACTTCCTAAGGAAGGAATACTTCCAAAACACCCCAGATGAGATCAGCAGAAAGCCACTGTACAAAGTGGGGCCTGATGGGAATGTAGACAGACCAGGGCAGAAGAAGACATGCATGGAAATGGAGAGCACAAAAGAGCCTGTTGCAGGAGTTGATTCTCTCTGAAGTTTGGTGTTGCTTTCTTTCCTTTTGTAGTTGCTGGGTATGTCATTGAACAGGCCAATCAAACAAACAAAATGCAAGTACAAATGCATTCTCTAAATAATCTTTTCTTTGAAGATGGCAGAGACTTGCAGTAAGAACACGTGTACTGTTGTAAGTGATGGGCATATTCAAGAAATTGATGTGAGAGGATGTATCTAAAGGCCAAATAAGGAGGATTACATCAGACTTTTTAAACAGTAATCACCACAATGAGCAATATCAAAAGGGGCGACAGTCCAGATTGAGCAGAGGCTTGCTGCACAGATGTCCTTGTGGACAGATTTTTGGTGTAAGCTTGCTGTGGCATCCTTGTGTGCTGGTGCAGAGTTCCTTGTGATACTTACTGTAATTATGGGTAGCAGCGCTCCCATCACAGCCTATCTTGTCTTCATTTTTTTTATTGATCCATCAGTTGATTGATTGGTTTGACACCCCACACCATCATTATCTGGATGACTTTCCTACTTCTCCCACACTCTTTATGAATGTCCATCATTCATGACTAAGAATTGTCAGGGTTTAGTGCTTGATTTGATTGAATGCTCTGGGGACATCTTTATATGTATTTTAAAATCTCAGCTGCAGAATTGTTCTGTATGTTATTTAGTTCCCTTTAGGGAAAGACCTAAAACAAAAGTTTCAATAGAAATATTTAGAATGGAAGTTCTCTTAAGTGTGTACTTCAAGGTGATTTTTTTTTTCCCTCTGTGGAAACATGCTCTTTCTCTTGCTGCTTATTTTTGGTGATGATCTCAGCCTGTGTGCTTGGCTATCGTGTATCTTCCTTTTTATTGTGTTACGTTACTGTTGGTCTTTGAGGTCCCCCCCCCTTTTTTTCCCTATGAGTCCTTTTATCAGAGGCTGCTTCAAGTGCTGCTTCAGAATCATGCCACATGCAAATACTTGGCTTGTTTTTATAAGGAGTTGCCAGGTAATATAATATTTTGAAATAATTCATCTGTCTTTTTAAGTACGAAGTTAGGATTTTTGATCTTAATAGCAAGTTGTACCCAACATAGTAAATGAGATTGGATGAAATCTAGGAATCCAAAATTATCATAGGCTAAGTGAGCTGAAATTAGACAGAAGCTTCACGTCTTACAGGCAGTTGCAGAATTTCCTAATCAGTAGCAGTTGTCTAAACCATAATCAGCAGGCGAAATGTGCTTCTGAGCACACATTGGCTGCCTAGAAGCTTTTCAAAATACCTTGGCCAATATGAAAATTGTCCCCTTTATCCTCTTTGGGTTTTAAGTCTTTCTGAGAAGGAAGGCTGGCAAAGACAGCCCCGATTTTTCTCATTTGCAATCACTGTGTTTCAGAGCAGCCAAGTGCTGCCTTACCTCCTTGTCGGGAAAGATTTATCAACTGAAATCTTTTGGTTGGTCTGTTCTTACAAAGATGTTATTACTTTTACAAAATATTCCATGCCACATTTGGTATAAATATTTAAAGCCAAACCATTTTCTGATGAGAAATGATGGCTGCGATTTTCATGCTTTGTTCTGTTTCTTGTTAATTTGTAAAAAATATAGTTGTCTTTGTCTGGTTTCCTGGTCTTGGTGGAATCAGTCAAATTAACTTTCCATGTGTCCAGATTTTCTGAAATTTATAAGTAGATTTAACTGTGTGTGCTGTTAAATAGTCTAGATATTCATGAAGGTCCCCTGGCCCGTGGTCAGGATGCCTCTGTGAGCAGGTCCTTGGGGTTTCCTTGCAGGGGCTCTAGGCTTGAAGTGAGGTTCTTAGGACTCTGCCCATACTGTGTGTTGCTTCTCATACTAAAAGCACCACTAGTTGTGTTCATTTCTTTCCATTGTCAACCAAGATTAAAATCAACCTAGTCACAGACAAAGAAAATTACATGTATTTGGGGTTAATGAGTATTGCTATGTGAGAAAACAGATTTAAGCAGTCTTGAAAATGGGCTTTGAGTTGTACAGAATGGCCACAATATTTACAGATTTACTCCCCAAGGGGGATTGGAAATTACATCACTCATTGTCAGGAGTTGTGATAGATGCTGGCAAGAGTCATGTGTTACGAGGAAAGAATTGGATGTATTCTGATTCTATGGGAGTTTATTGTGGATGAGTTACACAAAGTTACAGGAAACTGAGGTTTGGCCCAGTGAAAGGTTAGCACACTGAAGCATTAGGTGGGTCCCATAGGCTGGAAAATATGAAACCCAATTCAAGGGTTCACCTGCACCTTGTGTCTGAGCCTATGTTTGATAATTCTGTTGAGCCCATTTTAAGTTTCCAGAATGATTACTGTTGCATTCCGAATTTCTTCTTTGTCACCGTGTCTGTCTGTCCTTCTGTGCCCCCCCCAACCCCCATACCAGAGCCGTTCATAGCTGCAGGGACTTCCCTTTAGTGGGGCTTAGAAATAGACGTGTGCAAGAGGCTGGCAGTGAGTTCTGACCTGGAATGGCTGCTCTGCAACACAGCCTACCCTTGCCAGGCGTGGGTCCTGGAGGCCAGGATTTACAGTGCTGTGGCTGTTTCCAACCTTGTCTCCACACTTGTCACTTTTTGAGGACATGGAAATGGAAGATGCATCCAGCTGAGTTTGCTGGTCTATAGCAAGAGATACAACTTTTGGCACAGAGGATTGTGTTGGGTCCCAGCCTATGTGGCACTGGCTCAGAGGAGAACTCTGTGAGTATTGTCACTGCCACCTTCTGCTGACAGAGGAATCCAGCTGTCCTCTCCTATTCTCTCTTGCCCTTAAGGATTGCTTGATGTCTGCTCACCTCACTGAGGGTGGATTTGCCTTACTTACTCCCCCAATTCAAGTGCTAAGCTTTTCTGGAAATGCCAAGAGAGACTCACCAGAAATAATGCTTAAGCAGCTATCTAATCATCTTGCGACACAATCATTTAATATGTATAATTGTCACCAAGCACTTTCTCTGAGAAGCACTCTCAATTGTCCTTCCTTGTGGGCCTCACGGCATCTCTATACCACTGTCATGTGAAATCATTGTGCTTCCTTCCTTGTGACTTGTTATTTCTGCCCCCTGCTTTGAATGACAGCGCATGAGTGAGACCCTGTTTGTCTTGGGTTTGCTGTGTTCCCAGGTCCTATAGCAGTCTGTTGAGCCCTGTACTCCTTCATTGCATACATGCTAATGGAAGGAGATGTACATGGACATTCCAAAGCCCAGGTAGCAACCAGAAGATGATGCATGACAGTCCCATTTACATGTAGTTCTCTTGCTCTGAGGGAGGTATGT
Source organism: Petromus typicus (assembly GCA_004026965.1). Taxonomy (NCBI): domain Eukaryota; kingdom Metazoa; phylum Chordata; class Mammalia; order Rodentia; family Petromuridae; genus Petromus; species Petromus typicus. The sequence goes on from PVIR01000032.1 coordinate 44,496, forward strand.
GTTGGGCTCAGTTGAGGAAGTAGAAGGTACTTTTGAATCTGATCTTGATCGTGGGGAAGCAGAGGCTGTCTTTGAGGAAGAATGACATGGAGAGAAAGGAGAAGAGAACTCTGGCAAGACCTAAGGTAGAGGGTTGGTTGTCTGTAGGCAGCCTTAGGAAATCTGGAGGGTCCTCACTATGCTTCTGTCATACTGATTATCCAGGGTTGTGGAAATGTGATGGGGACACAGTTCAGTCTAACTCTGCATTCAAGAGATCTTTTTGTCAAAATTACAGAAAAGTCATAAACAAAAAAGTGGAGAGAAGGCTGAAATGCATACTTATGTATCCATCATCCAATTTTAAGAGTTATGAGCTCATATCTATTTGCTCCTCCCCCATACTTTTTAAGAAAATCCCAGCCATAATAGCATTTTATTAGGGTTGTGATACTCAGGGGATGACACTGTTCCCCAGTGGGAGGATGTGCCTTGGGGCTGGTCTCCATGCTGGTGTGCTGCACCCGCCTTGGATATCCCATTCCTGCTCTTGCGTTAAGGTGAAGGGCCTCTGACTCATTTGCATGCTGTGCATGACAGCCAATGAATGGGCAGTAATGGCTTCTGAGCCTGCTCTCAGAATGTGACTTGACTACTTGAAAGCCAGCTAAATAGATTATGTGCTGCAGAAAAAGATGACTCTTGCATATAATCTGTGGTGTGGAGTGAGCAGATTTCTAAAGCAAGATACAAAGAGAAGGAAAGGTCGACACTCATAATTTGTGCATTTGTTGCTTTTTTTCCCCATGTGGTTATATTGTTGCCCACATATCTGACAAAAGCTGTGAAAATTAAAGCTTAAATCCTATTATAGAAATGAAAAGTTTCAATGTAATTAAATTAAGCACAGGAGTACTGAAGTTTAGGATTTATGCCCATAAAAATGTTTTGCATTTGTGCAATAGAAATCAGAGTAAAATGAATCAGTCTAAACTAGCAGTAACTTTTAAGGGTGTTCACTGCATTGGCTATACTGGCAAGAAAGTTTTGAAGACCAGTGAGTGACCTGGTGGACCTGTGCTCTTATCTTTGTGGGGTCGCTTTCTCTGCTGCTTTAAAACTGAGACCTGTGGGAGATTTATTCCAGTCAATACTGAATTATACCTTGCTTTTCAAGGTGCAATCTTTCTATGTTCCCACACTCACATTGACCTGAATGGTAGATTTTATTTCAGAAATTACTGTCTACTTTTCAATGAGTCCTGTATGTTTGGTGTTTTTTGTTTTAAGTTTTGGAGACAGGATCTCATTTTGTAATTCAGGCTGGCTTTAAATTCACTGTGTAGTACAGTCGAGCCTCTAACTCACAGCAATCCTCCTGCCTCTGCCTCCTGAGTACTAGGATTACAGAGGTGAGCCACCATGCCCAGCATTGTGGTATATGGTACCAGGAATCAAACTTGGGACCTTAAACTTGTTGGGCAGATGCTGGAACCACTGAGCTGAATTCCTGATCCCCACATTTGTTTTTGTGAGGAAGTATAGGGCTTGGTAATGGAAAGTGGTTCAATGGCAAGACTCCTTTGGTCTTGATGGTAGCTGAATATTCCTGACAGATTACTTTTTTGTAAGTCTCCTATCCCTTCGTAGCCCTTTGGTTTGTTTGTTCATTTTATGTTGTTGCTTTTAGCTTTTCCTCATGGTTGGAACCTAGTGGTGAGCAGGAAGGGAACATGTGTTATTTCCTCAACTGTGGTCTTTTCTTCACTGTGACAAATAGGCTCCGTGGAGACAGTTGTTCATTACTTAGTCTTTTGCACTTTTGATTAGTGTTGCATTTTTGAGCACTACAGAACTTCTTAAAAATGTAACCCTAAAAAGTTTAAATTGTTTCATTTTCTTTTCAAGGTGAATAATTCTCATAGCTAGCAAGCAGAGTCAAACGGTCCATTTTAATGCTGGGAGCACTAGGTACAGCCACCTTTAGAAGTCCGAGGGCAAAGTCCTGTAAGCCTATTGGGATTTGCTCTTAATAAGTCAGATTCCTTTTTCCATGGTGATGGGGTCCATGAGAGGAAATTTGTATCTCTGAAAATTGTACTGTTCATCAATTCCTTTGCTTTAAATCATAGACAAGAAAAGCTGAATATTTAATGCAGACTTATAATAAAATATTACTTATTATATTTTGGTTGGACCAGTAGCCAGTTCTATCTCCATAAACAAATTAAAAGAATATCTCTTGAGCTTCTGCAATGTGGGAAATGTATCTTAAACCCAGAGTAACTTTGAAGTAGTTTTGTTAACTTGATGGATATCATACATAGAGAAAAATTGGGGTTGGGGCTAATTTTGCCACAGTCACTTAATGTACCACTCATGCCATATTCTGGAATACTTTAATTAGATAGCTGTGCTGATGACTTCTAATGAATGCTGCCAGCTGTGATCTCACAAGAGTGATGCTTTTTAAATAATGATAGAATATAAACATCATTTTCTCTTCTGGTTTTTCATGCCTTCAGACAACTTTGAGTCTTTATCTATAATGTGGCTACCTTTTCCCTCTCTTATTCTGTTTCTCCATACTGTAGTATCCTTTCTTTTTTTGTACCTTTTAAGAGACTTTAAACAGGGCAGAATGTTTGTTTGCCATGTCTTATTCGATCTAGGAGAGAGTGAGCTCAGTTTCAGTGTTTTACCTCAATTTGAATCCCATCATAATTTATTGATCACCTATCATGTACCTAGGACCATTAGTTAGCAAGTTTGTTTCCTTGGAGAGTCTTCAGAATCATTAGTTTAAAAACTGAATTGGAAGTGCTATTATTTCAAGTTAGAAATAAGGATACCAGAGTTCAGCCTAATCCGTAGGCAAAATAGCAGGCAGGGAGCTGTCCAGCACCGTGGTGCTGATTAAGGAGTTAGCTTGTTATACAAGTACATTGTCCACTCTTTTCCGAAACTGTTTCACACCCACTGCATGATTAATGCATTCTGAAAACTCAATTTCCTTCGAATGTTATACAAAATAAGACAAAATACACATAAATGAATAAACAGTTATTAAATTAAACATGAATTACATAGTGAATGTCATGCCTGTATGTTCATGGAATTTTAATAATTTTCCTCTTTCCTTTCTATGTGGCGACTCTAATTTATCATCCAGTTTGCACTGCTTGCAGTTATTATTCATTCAAAATTTCTTCATCTTCTTTTGACCCTGTGTTTTTATCTGGTGAAGGAGGCCTTCTGGTCCCATTGCTTGGTTTCGAGTGCAGGACAGATGATGAAGAATTACCTGGGCTCCTCCATACTTATTCGTGCACATCCTTTAGAGCAGGTTCTTCAGTCCTCTGGTCCATGCTTTCTTCTAGTCCTTAGGGATTGTCTCTGTACCTGTGTAACACATTACCTGGGATAGATAGTGAGACAAGGTCCAGATTAGCTTGAGTCTTTGGGGTTTTGCTTGATAACCCCATTCTTGTGTTTCTGTATAACCTTCTCCTTGAAGACACAGTCTTTACTCCAGCATGAGCTGGAGCACACCACATTTTACACAAATGAATCTCACTGTTAGGGCAACCATGGTGTGTTCCTGTAGGACCACATTGACCAAGATCTGTTTACTTGGTTATTTTCATGCTCTTGGTTAAAAGTATGCAAGTCCCATCCACTGCCCTGTATCTTCTTTTTCTGTTTTCTCATCTGCTGATGAGATTCTGCTTGTGGCCTGGCAAGCATGTGGAATTCCTTAGAATTCTTTTGGAACTTACTCAGTCCATCCACTTACACAATAATATTTTTTTTGCCTGAACTCTGTTTGCCACTCTCTTTTCTTGTCTATTTTTTATTTTTTATTGATGAATTGATTAAAACCAGGGCCTCATGGATGCTAGGAACACACTGACCCACTGTTCTATATCCCTATCCTTTTTTATTTGAGATGGGATCTCACTAAGATGCCAAGGCTGGCCTTAAACTTTTGATTCTCCTGCCTCAGCTTCCTAAGGCATTGGAATCACAGACCTATAACAGTGTATCTAGCTTTTAGTTTTCTTCCCCACTGCTTATAGGAGGTTTATGTTATGATATTCATCCACTGATTCTTTTTTCACTTCTCCTGACACATTATATGCTACTGTACTACAATAGGAACTTGAACCCCTCTTGTTACAGTTCTCCAAACCAAAGAGTACAGAATATGTGTTGTCCCACAGCTCTCCATCTGAAGGGTAGTTCCTGTTTTGCAAGGCCTCATGGCAGCTTTCTAAAGATGTATTTTGAACAAATGTTTCTCTATTATTCCATAATCTGAATATCACTCCCCACATCCGTTATCATTTTTACTTCCTTTGTCAACCTATCAGTACAATTCTGTGACATTGAGGTACCTTAAGGCTGAACTGCAGATTGCCACATTTCTGACCATTTCAGACTGTAGTCGACTGGTACTGTGCTGATCAGAATACCTTAAAAAATGTTGGCTGGCTGGTGGGAGTAGAAATGCTAGGCAGGGAATTTGTATTTATCATTTTATAGACTAGGAAGCTAATATTCAGAAAGGAAAAGTGATATGCTAAGAATGACTTGATGTTTGTTTCTTCTCAGCACTATTAACTTTCATGATTTGCTATATTAAAATGATTCTTGGTAAAATTACTTTACATTTGACATGCAAATATGCCTGAATAATACATACTTAACGCATATGCACATGCATGCATCATTTACCTTGAGGGGCTGTGGCGTGGGAACCAGGTGTCTGATGCTGGCCCAGCTTCTCCTTGGCTGTGCAGTTCTAAATGTATCTTTCCTCCAGCTTCTGATTTCTACGTCTGGATGATATGCAGATGAGTAGGTAGCTTCCCTGACCCCTTCCAGGCCTGGCACTATCCTTTTGTATTTATGGTGCTTAAGGATATGTGTGGAGGGAGAAAATCACTTGAACATATTGAGATGTGGGTATGTGATTCATAGATAGTTGAAAAATAAGATGATTGTCCATAAAAGATGAATAGCAAGCATTTCCCATTTATATGACTCTTAATGTTTAATTCTCATTAAAAGTGTTATTCTGGCCTCAATTCTATGCAACACACACTAAGTTATTAAATGCGCTTTATGGATCATTTGTTTAATGTGACCAAGCTAAAAATTAAGAAGCACATTACTCATTGTTCATAAAAATGAATGCTTTAAATGGACAAATTCATTCTCGTTTTTGTATTTTACTTTAATGTAGAGCTGTAATGGGGTTAGAGACAGATATTCTGCTTGGACATTTATAAGCTGCTGATGCCTGTTGAATACCTTTTATGAAGATTAATATTTTTTACTCTGTGCCTATTACCAGAGCATCAATCATCTTCATTTTGGCCATGAGAGCTGAGGATAAGTAGATGTCGAATGATTGGACTCTGTAATCATTTTGGGTCACACTGGGAAAGAAGGGAATCCGAGGTGGCTGGAGCAGTCCCCACAGCTGATTGGCATGGAATCTGGGTCCACCCAGTTGCCTACCATTTCTCTGGCTGCCACGGCTAAATCACTTCAGTTGCTTTCTGTGCATCACAACAAAAGCAAAGAAAACTGCTCTTTCTTGCCTGTGTGCCTTGAGTTGGTGCTAACAAGTAGTGAGAGGTCTGAAAGTCACATACATATAATGGCATGTCTAGTGGGTGAAACTTGTAGCCTTGACTGTGAGGACTCCAGTTCATTAAAGTAAGAAATTGCACATGAGATTGTCAGCATACGTTTCCTTGCATATTCATACTGTTCCGTCCCAGGAAAACAAAACGTGTACCGTGGATAAAATTTAAATGCTGCCACATTAGTTGCCACATTAAAAAAACCATGTACAACAATTGGGAAAATTCATTTTATTAGCAGATTCTATCTAAAATATCATTTCAGTGTGAATTCAATGTAACATTTACCAATGGTATGCTGTATACTTTTTTTTTTAATACTATGCCGATGAAATCCATTGTGTATATTACACTTGGTGTGCATTGCAGTTTGGGTACTGAATTTTCATCAGTTGCTTGATCCTTACTCTTAAAATGTAATATAATTCAGCAGTGAATAATTAGATCCAGTATTCAAGTTGTTTTAAACAATCGTTTTCAGTAATCTAAGTCAATCTCATTTTTTACATTTGAGTTTAAAATATATTAAAGTAAAAGTTTTTGTTCTTCAGTGGCACCTGCTAAATTTCAAGTGCTTAATCTTTACCATATTGGATAGCATAGTTGTGAAAGATTATTTTCTTTAGTGTACATTTAATTGAAAGGGTAGCTTTTGTACAATATTATTTGTACTGCTTTTAACATCTACTGTTTATTGTGTGCTATTTGCTAAGTATACACATGGTATCATTTAGTACTTGGAATAAAACAGAGATTTAGAGCAGCCTCATTTTGCAGGTAAAAAGAAAAATTGAGATTTACAGAGTATAAGTAAATTGTTCAAGATCTGTAGCCAAGAATGAACAGGATGGATTTTATTTTTTAAAATCTGTATGTATGGAATGATGATAGGCTTTTCATGGGCTGAGTCACTTTCCCAGACTACTGACTAGTTCAAGAGTTTTGAAAAAATTGTGTGTTTGTAGTTTATTAAAAAAATGCATTTTTAAAAACTAGATCATTTTTGCTTGGCCATCTCGTTTGGACCTAATGAGAATATCAGTGCAAATCCTAGTATAGAATTTAACTTTTGTGCATGGAAAGGGTTTCGGGGTGCTGTGTTGGGACATCTGTGACAAGAGATTCTTCTTCCATTGTTCACAGGTGCAGGGAGGAGAGGTAGGGACTGTATGGATGTGTGGTATACTTTTCCAGTGCTCTTAATTTGACAGATTAATGTAAGATAAGATTTGAGGACCTTACTGGTATTCAAACTTGTGCCCTACCACTTCTGGAAAAAAATCTCGTCTACAGACTGAAATACAGAATAAGAAAAAGCCCTTTAACAGTGAGATATTTACACACTTCTGTGAGCTCTTGCTATTGGGGATGAAAAATGAGTGGGAGACTGTATGGGGTTGAGTCACTTAAAAGCAGTAGTAGTAGTAGTGTGTGTGTGTGTGTGTGTGTGTGTGTGTGTGTGTGTGTGTGTGTGTGTGTAAATTCAGTTTGAAAAGTCTGCCTTTGAATAATGCCATCGTTTGTATATGTATTTAATAGCCACTATGTATTGAGGACTCGGCTAGCACTGGGTACTAGACTTGTGTTCAATTATACACACTTTACTTTGCTAGCATAAGCGTGTAATTGTAAATTAAACAACCAGATAAACACACACATGCACACATGCCCCTGTGTGTACTTGTTCACTTTCATCCAGATTGTCTTGGAATCTTCCTGGTCAAACTGGATTCCCCCCAAGGTGGGGAAGCCTTGTCATTGCCATGTGTGTCCTTCAGCAATTGTCTTCAGGGGAGGGAACCGTGCTGCTCCAGACTGCGGGCTGTCCTCACTGTTTGATAGACGTGAATTGCTATGGTTTGCAGATAAAAAACAAATAAGGACAGAAGTACATACTCACAAACTGTTCTCAAAGGAAGAAGAACCTCTTCTCCACATGGAGTATGTGAGTGAATTCCCAAGCACGCGTGTGTGTTAACATCAGATGTTTTTAATGCTAGAATTGTTTTCTGCTTTCCCAGAGATTACACCGCAGTAAAGAAAAACAGGAAGTTAAAGCAGTCAGTGTGTACGGTGGCTGAGACTTGGGCCTTTGAGGTCTGTGTGCAGAGGCCTAGAGATCCTGGTCACCAGGAAGACGGAGTGTGTGACTCCTGCTGCCTCCATCTTGGGCCCTCCCATCCTCTGCAGGACACTGGGGCTTTGCCTTTCCTCCAGGGTCTGTGACAGATTTCTGTGGCCCTAGTGACAGGCAGTGGTGAAAGCGATCTCCTTTCCTTTGAAGGGCTGCTTGAGATCCCCACCTCGGGCAGTGTGACCTCTGGCTGCTCACTCTTGGTGATCCTGTCTTGTCTTGTGGCCTCTGTAGAACATGGTCTTGTTGGAGATTTTGGTAGTAGTGGTGCTAATGCATAGGGATCTTTCATAGTGGAATATTGTGTTGCTTTCTGCAAAATCATTCATCAAGCATCATCTCTTTTTATCTTCACAACCTGCACTTATCCTCATCTCCCCTGCCATGGATAGATGGATAGTGAACAGTGAGATAGGGTACTGAGCCATCAGAAAGGTTACAGTAAATGCCTTTTACCTTCTTACTCTGGGGCCTTAGTGAACAGAATGATTTTACAAGTGTCAGAATGGCAATGATGGTTCCGAAAGGTATTTTTTTTTTTTTTTTTTAATCAAGAGAAGATGGATAACAGTCAGAGTTAACATAGACCTTCGGGCTGGGTGGACGTTGGTGGCTGATGCCATTTCTTCTGAACATGAAGATTTCACCCTTTCACCCTGGTGTAATACTGACAAATGAGACCAACATGCCCAATTAACTCTGAAAACAGTGCATTCCACAGCTGCATACCTGGCATGACCAAGAAATGGGCTGTAACACACATATGTAGGCCAGGTTGTTTGGACACGACAACTTGAAGTGCCAGTCAGTCTTCCTTCCAACCTTTACTGAATAAGCTTTGTATCCCTTTTGGGACTTTGCTAAGCTGGCTCCAAATACAACCATACTAAGCTTATGTCACTGGTTTTTCTTAGTGATACTAACTTCTTCCTCTGAGATGCTTTGGAAATGGACTTTTTCTCCAGAGTGGCAGCAGTAGTAGGAGTAGGTATGGCCTCTGGCTTGCCCTGTGTTGAGGGTGGGTATCTAGAGGCCATGTGTGTTCACAAAAAGGAGAAATTACTCATCTGTAGATGCTGAGTAGGGACCACATGGAAGGAGATGGCATGGTGGGGCCGGGCTTGGGCATGGTTTGTCAAGGAATCTTTCTAGCCCATTGAGCCTGGGTTGGAGGGTGGTTGGAGTGTTGTCCCACACTGGACGTTGCATGCAGTTAAGGACAGAAGGTCTGAGAGTCGATGTGGTTTGTGAATATTGGTGTTTCATTGGAAGGATATTGGTGTTTGAAGTGTTTGTGGAAATAGCAGTCAGTGTGTTAGTGTTTTCTAGCCTGCTTTAGTCCTGTGACTTCACTAACTAGTGCTTTTTCCCTTGGTCTGGCCTTGTCTCTGGGTGGTTCTCATACTGCCACAAGCTCCTGCAGGGGTGGCAATTTCAGCTTTTTGAATTATTTCACTCCAGCCCAGGGAACCATGGTCCTCTCCAAGAGGACTTCAGTACTTTCATGGATATCACAGTGAGGGTTAAGTGAGAAGATAGGGCACTTGATTCAAGGCCTCCTGACATCCAAAGATTAGGCACAAAGGGGCAATCCTGGTCCCTCAGATAGCCTCACTTTGGTGTGCTGTGCATTGTGTCCCCGACTTGCTGTGGACTCCAGACATCTCCAGACTTGTTACCAGCAAGGCTGGCCTAGGCTTTTCCCAGAAGAGGTGCAGCAGTTGGCATCTCAGGCATTACTTCTGCCCAAGGATTGATTATTGTAATTGTGACATTGACAATTAAATCCATATATGCACATATTTGTTGGCTAGAAATAAATAAATCCAAAGGATATTTGAGAAAAGCCTTGACATGATCTGCCCAGAGCACGGTTGGAAACTACAGAACAGAAGCATTTGTGTTGTTTCTGAATCTTTCTCCTTGCTGTACTCTGCGACTGTCTCTACCAAGTCCTTCTTTATGGTGGGTGCTGTCCTTGGGATGGTTCTGAGTGTCTTTCTGAATGCTTACAGGAACCGTTCCAATATTGCCTGCTTTTTTCTTACATGAAAATTTCAGGAAACATTAATGCAAAACATGCTTTTATGTATCATTAATGTTGTAAGTTCTGAAATGTACAATTCTCAAACCCAGCTACATCTGTTTAATGTTGCAGAGCACTGCTGCCTGGCTTCTGCTTTGCATCTTAAAGGAACTAGTAATGGCTGTGCTAATGCTAAAATACAAGACTGGTTTTGGAAACAGATAGGCTGTGCTGGAGAGTGGCTGATGCCAGACTTCTATTGGGTTTCCCATTTGCAGGAGACAATCAGGAGTTTCCTTTCCTCTTTAATATTACTTGTATCTGTCCTTTTATTGCTGTCTTATTTTATGAAATCTCTTACTCTGTTCCTTTGTAGATAAATGAAAACTAAAAATTTCTTTGACCTGTTATGTAGGCCTCAGAGTCTCTTCCTTTTACAGACTTGCTGTTGTTCTCTGGGGCTGTGTTCCTGCTGTGGAAATCGCCATTTCCTCCCCATTCTTCAGCTTGCTCCAGGAGCTTGGAAAGTGCTCTCTGTACATTTGTCACATCCCAGAGCTGGCAACTTCTGCTTAGCGGAAGCAGACCATGCTTTGGTTCTTGTAGAAATGGATTACAAAATCTGCTGTTAGAATAATTTTTGGTATAAGAAGTATTTCTTTTAATATTATAAATCAATGAATTTATAATAGAGAACCCAACATCTGTGCTTATATTTGTATGTATGTATGTATGTGTGTGTGTGTGCATATATACGTATATACACACACACACACACACACACACCAGAGGATATATGTACATGTGTGTTTGTTGTATATGTTTGTGAATAACTGTATTCTGTATTTCTGTGGAGGCACATACATAATGCAAATATTTGTGTTGTATGTTGTATATGTTTGTGAATAATTGTATTCTGTATTTGTATGGAGGCACATACATAATGCAAGTACATGTGAATGTTTGTATAACATTGCTATCGCAGTAGAAATGATGTAGTCAAATAATCAGCCCTTTCCGGTTGTCAGTTTTCATGTTGCAGGATGTGAGTGCAAAACGCCTGGAGAAAGGCACATAAGCTTCTAGCACACACACATTGCATGTCAGTGGCTCTCCCACTAACTGGTAACCCTGTGTCCCATGTAGACTGCAGAGAGATCCTGCTTCCCATGATGACTGAGCAGCTCAAGTACCATCTGGAGAGACAGGAGGACCTGGAGGCCTGCTGCCAGCTACTCAGCAATATCCTGGAGGTGCTTTATAGGAAAGATGTGGTGAGTGATGGGCCACTTGGCTGGCCGCCTTCTAGGACCGCACAGGCAGCTACATCCTGCCATTGCCTTGGCTCTGGTCACATGTCACATACCATGGGGTTATAAATGATTTATTTAAAGATAAATGGCCATAGTGAGGCATGATGGTTCATGTCTTTAATCCTGATGCTCTGAGAGGCTGAGGCAGGAGAAACAAAGTTTAAGCCAAGCCTGGACAACTTGAGACTCTGTCTCAAGAAATAAAAGAAAAAAGGCTGGGGATATAGCTTAGTGTGCACATCAGTTTAAGCTCCAGCATTGCAAAACAGCACCAATAATACTGGCCTTAAGTTTTAGGTTTAGCCTCTTCTTTTCTCTCTTTAAGGATAGAGTTGTCAGCTTAAATTATTTGTGTTTGTATATTGTGATTATTATGATGTTTGTCTTTCTACATTGAAGTAAGCTTTTTATATCCTGTGTTTTCTTAGTAAAATGCTTCCACAGGCCTGCATTTTAATTCTTAGGTTAGATAAAAGAATTTGATACTAAAAGTTGGCTAATTACCTCTATTCTCTCTTGCAAGTCTTATCTTTATTAAAGTAATATAGGCGCAAAGCTCCTCGCAACCATTGGTGCTTCGGGGAGTTATAAACAGAACAGCTCTCTGCTCTTTGCCCAGCAGGAAGCAGCCCCTCATGCTTTTTTCACTCTGGAGTTTTCTTTTCCACTTCTGAATCATGTGCTCCTTCCTTTGTCTCCTCTTTTGTGATCAGAAGTTTGGTGGAAGCGCATACTAAGCCTTACCCTCTGCCTCCTATCCCCAGCACACCATATGTGTTTAGAAATGTGTATTCACATATGTGCTGTCATTCATTTTCCTGGTGTGCCTGGAAAGGTGGAAACTGGGCTCCTCCTATCTTTATTCCTAGCGCAGGTGGACTTTCAGGAGACAAGGAATGTTTCATACGTCCACTTCCTGACCAGGGTGCTCAGAAAGGTGGCTGGCTGCCCATCCTCTTCAGCATTGGCTCTTTCTTTCCGAGCTGAGCGAGTGTTTTTGATGAAGGAGATCAGATGCTGGAATGATGTGTATGATGACGGTGGTGACATCAGCTCTTTACCACATCACCTTTTTGGAAAAAATTTGGGAGCTTCACCCAAGGCTTCCTCCAGTCGCCCCGTTTCAGGCACTTCACTCACCTTCTGGGTAAAAAGGCTGTAAGCAGAAACCTCTGGGTGGAAGTTGTGGCCACTGGAAAGGGTCCTAGTTCACTTCTAATCAGGCCACAGTTCATGGAGCTGAATCCAATAACCTGTCACACACTAAATAAGAAAGTGATCTTTTTACTGATTGAAAATTATGTGGGGATATGAATTTTAGTTAGTTTACTAAATGATATTTAAGCATTGTGTTCTTCTTTGTGACTTAGTGAGACTTGACACAGAGTGGAATGGAGTTATTTATCTGCCAAGACCCACTTACAGATTGCTAAGAATCCTTGGAAAGCTACATTGGTGGTCTAATCAGGAGGCCATAAATATGTTGTTTAACTAGGTTTGCTTTTAAGGTTTACGCAAATTACTACTATTATAACAAATTTTCATTAATGGAATATAATCAATAAAGTGCCCTTAGGTGTTTTATTTATTTACTTATTTTTTTGTGAACACTTTTGCTTTTGACAAGGACCATTTTTCATCTTATTCAGGTTATAATTGATTTACCCTGTAAAAATACGATACGTGAATCTAGTGACAACCATTGGGCTGCCTTGGCTGTGGTGGTCTTTTGTGTTGGTTTTCATTGTGATGTCTTTCTGCAGGGGCCAACGCAGAGACACGTCCAGATCATCATGGAGAAACTGCTTCGTACAGTAAACCGCACCGTCATCTCCATGGGGCGAGATTCAGAACTCATTGTAAGTGCTTAGTAACATATGCTCGGGTGCTTAACTGTGGCTGAGAGCATTTTCCTAGGAATGACATTTATTACCCAGCCCTGAATTCCATCTGGTTCTTATCCAACTGCCATTGTAAAACAAGCTTATTTTCTTAAAATATAGTGAGCAGTCACAACACAATCTGGGTGTCAGAAATGCGCTGATTTTCATGATTCTGGAAGGTAAGTGTCAAAGTTGGAGGGAAGAAAACATTTGGTACTAGATTTCTCATGACTTTCCTTCTAGGAAAAGAAACTTATTTTCTTCCAAGTCCTCATTCTGCTGGCAGTTTCTTTATATTTACACATAAGGTGTTATTGATAAAATTTTATGGAGGATCTTAAAAAGTAATTGAGGTATTCCATTGTGGCTGTTTTATTGTCTACTCAAATGTGTTAAGGTTGCTGCTTTAATACATAGTAGTTACAATTGGAAAGAATATTTGCAAGAATATTTTAAGTATAATTTAGATAATATTTCTATCATGGTGCTTTTCCCCCATCTTCTTTGCCCCCAGTATTGTTAAATTTGATTATACATGTAGGTCCTCATTCACCTTATGTCATTTGTTGTATATGAAGTGAACTTGCTGAGTGGCCTTTGTTGGGAGAGGGTGCCCGATACTCTCCTAATCCAAGAATAGAAAAAATGTGCAGTTGAACATTTTTTGCTGGCAATCAAATGAGGCATATTGGTCTTTCTTGGTGTGTGACCTTGTCTCTGACTGGATATCTGGGGAGTGAACAGTTAAGTGGAAAGATGTTTCCTTTGGACCACACAGCTAGAGTGTCGCACTGGGCCTGGCGCAGTGTCTGTGGCCAGTGACCCAGGGCTGTGGCGTTGTGAGTCAGCTGCTGTGCACAGAAGGCCAACAAATGCAGCCTGAATATCTTTCCAGCTAGTGAAATAGTCTAGTTCGTGTTTCAGAATTTCAGGACAGGCTCTGATATGATTTTTTCTTTTGAAAATTATCTCCTTTAAGTTTGGACTGGGGCCTGGGGTGTCCCAGCGGTCTGTGTGCATGCTGCACCTGCTTGTGTGGGATCTCAGAGATACGGTGGACAGCACGTGACTTGGGACAGCACCAGCTATTGTATCCTTCTTGGAAAGGCCTGCATTAGAGACACTGGAGAAGTAAGACACCGTGTACCACCCAGCAGGTTATACTGAGTGAGTGTTCTGCCTGGTGGGCAGGAGAGAGAGGTGGTAGAAATGGAGATAGTCTTTTGCTGTAATCCGAGACCTGGAACATACTTGGCAAGTGCTGTCCTACTGAGCTGCTCCCTAGCTTCCTGGTTCAAACTGCTTTTTCTAGGTGTGTGTTCACTGGATTAATAGTCCACTGGCCAGCAATTACATAGGGGAGAGGAGAGGAACCACAAAGCTCATAAAAATTTGGAAAGGTACTCAAGAATGTGAAGAGATTAGAAAACATGCTCACAGCTTAATAAGAAGGTAGAATAGAGCATGTAGGACATGATGCTTCCTGTCAGATCATGTACTCTAGGATGTCTTCGGGAAAGTTCTCCTGTCTCAGTGGCGATGGTAACAGTGGCAACAACAATAGAAAGCCTTCATTGAGTTTTTATGCCAGGCGCTGTGTAACTAACTACTGGAAAGATTCTCATTCTCTTCTCACCCTCACCCCCCATATGTGGCTTCAGGAAATGTCCCGCAGACAGAAAATCATCAGGACCCTTCAGCAAGTGTGGCGACCCTAGCATGGAGCCCAGGCGTGGTGCTAATGTTTGCTCTCAGTCTCTGCTGGAAAACTAAAACACACAGGCTGCTGATTCTGCCCCATTTCACCAGCTGTCAAAGAAGCTAGGAATTGCTCCCTGGTCTCTGTCCTAGTTAGGGAGGCAGCTTTCCAGGGAAATAAGCCCCTTTCTGTGTTCTGCCTGTGTCATTTCTGTACAGCCAGACTAGCCAGGATATCTGGGAAGCAGAAGGATGACATCCGCTGCGAGTACTCATTCATGAAAACCGTGGGATGTGCTAGCTTGGAGGGGCCTGAGTGTTCTGAGGAACTCCTAACAGCTAGGAGACATGGGGATGGCTATGAGTTCCCACCCTTGGTCTTACCCGTTGGTAGCCACGCTTGCACTGGACAATTGACAGGAGTACAAGATTGTTGGGGCCTGGAGGGAGTCAGCCTAGTGCTGCATCCAGGCCCATCTCGCTAAGCCCTGACCCTCTGAAACAGAAGTCTCAAGAGACAGGAAGTAGATTGGAGTCTTAAGCTGACTCCTCTCTAGTTCCAGTGTCTATGATATGTATATAAATTCTGTGAAACTAAACTGTTCTAAACTATAATTATTTAATGAATGATGACAACATTAAGCTATTCCAAGAATAGCACTTGCCACTTAAAATGCAAGTCCTTGAGAAGAAGGATCATTCAATCTTCCACCAACCACAAGTCCTTTTCAAGGTCAGTGGGGTAGGAGTGCAGTGCTTTTCCTGGTGGGTATGCTTGTCTCACCTTCCCAGTTGGTG
Organism: Petromus typicus; assembly: GCA_004026965.1. Taxonomy (NCBI): domain Eukaryota; kingdom Metazoa; phylum Chordata; class Mammalia; order Rodentia; family Petromuridae; genus Petromus; species Petromus typicus. The sequence goes on from PVIR01000032.1 coordinate 59,981, forward strand.
TCACATGTAGATGAATGGATTAGCTTCTTAATGTCACTGTTGTTCTGTGAATTTAGATAAGAGGAAGATCAGAACAAAAACATCCCTGACAGGGCAGACAAAACCTTAATCAGTGGGACTTCTACGATGGATAAAGAGTAGACAGTAGCTTAAAGGTCTGTTTTGAGTCCTCTGTACCATTTCCTTATACCTGGGAAATTTCAATCTTAATGTGGTATTCATTTTTGCATAAACATATTAGAAATTTTAAAGCTGAATTGGCTGGAAACTAAATAATTGCAGAAAAAGGATTTTTAAAAAAAGTTAAAGTGATTTAAAAAACTTTCAAGTCGATATGGTTCCCCAAGTGATTTATTTTGTTGTATTGTCCCCAGTAATACTAGGACTGTGAGCTCTTTCTATCTGGGCGTGCTGCTAATAGGGAGTGCTGTTCTGGACTTCTGCTTCTCGTGTCTAGTGACATGTGGAAGAGAGATGGAGAGACTTCATATGTCTCTCATGGGCTGTGATAACCCAGAGTGAGGCTGTTTTCATCTGGGGCTGTAACATTTGATAAAAATTGCACTTTGCAGTCAGTTGCATTATATTGGAAATGGCTGTTGAACTATATTTGATGCACAGAACAGAAATATCCCAAGGTTTGAAATATTATACTAAAACCCAAAACAGAACAAGAAACCAACAAACTCCACTTGGTGATTGTGGAATTGTCGATTGTACAATTGCTGACAACAGGCCCTGGAATGGCAGCTTTGAAGTAACCTCGCCAAGAGAGTCTCCAGTCCACTATAGTTTGATCCTGTGGTACACTTGAATGACATCCTTAAGTTTTATGTTAAGTCTGATGTCAGATTTATTTTCATTCTCCTGTTTGAAAGGCTATCTGGGCCCTTGGCATAAGGCAGTGCTCTTCATCAGATGTATGAGCTGAGTGGCAATGCAGTGGGACCAGGGCTGCTTCCTGTGTTATGTGCAGGTCACCAGACCCGCCATTTGTTGGTGACAGGCACCCCTTGCTCCAGAGGTCTGTCCTGCAGTTCTGTGCAAAGCTGGAATGGACGCCGACACAATATTCCTTCTCCTTTGTTAGTAACTGTGTTGCTTTTTCCTACTGATCAGATTTATACTCTGTTAATGGATCTTTTAAAAATGTAATTAAATGGGAAGGACCGTCAGAGTTTCTTGGCCTGGATACGCGCCAGAAGACTGAAAATTTTGCATTCAGCAAAATGGAGATGTGGGCTTGTTCCAAGGAAAAGTTCCTTTGGAAAGTTCATGGAAGCAGACTTAGGGAAGGGGAAATTCTGCTGGATTCTCGAGTTACTCTCGTGACCACTCGAGACTCATGACTCATGGTCTCATGTGATGGACACTGTTTTGTCTTCGCTATGAACAGCCGCTGTTGGGGGCATCAGTGATTTGGGGGAGTGCTTCACCAGGACAGCAGCATCATGTGAGGGAAGTTTGCTGTAAATGAAAATTTGGTGCTCTCTTTGAGCCTGGCTGTCCATTTGGGAAATAGGAAATTAAAGTTGGCTTTTCTGGGAATTGTGCCTTTTTTACTGTGACTAATAGACATTTTCACAATGATGCTCCATTCTCTTGCATGAGATATCTCTTCTCATGGAGTTTGACTAGTCCTAACAATTGCTGATTTTTAAGAAATCTTTCAGTTGCGACAAAGAAAACACATTGTAAACATTTTGAATAGACAGTGTTTGGCTTTTGTATACATATCATGTAAAGTATCTCTAAGTAAACTGATTTTCCTATAAATTTACTTATAAATATGAGGTTTTCAGAAAATCATCTTATCACATGCCTATCTGTACTTAGTAATGCCTTTAGAAGTTGATTTTTATTTGAAGTTGGTACAGCTCCTGTGACCCTGGTACTGTTTTAAATGTTGGTCACTAACTGATTTGACAGCAGAAATAAAAATCATGTCATTGTTTGGGTAACATATGTTCTGTAATTCTTGTATATTCGTACCAAATTGCAAAGGTGCTTAAATATGGAGCAATTTGAAAGGGAATAGGCAGCTCTCATGTGACCTGTCAACTGCTCACACGAAGGCTACACATTACAGCATGATTTGTTTCTGCTAATTTACTTACGGGATGTTATTTCTGATATTGCATCATGTAACTGTTCACTACTAGTAAGTAAATTAGCTGTACTTAGCCTATTCTAAACATGCTAGTGATAGAATTCTCATAGGCACAGAAGATATGTTGGAGTGGTAAGTGGCCGCCGTGATATTTAGGCAACAAACTAAACATTTCTTTGGTGGTGTGTCTTCTCAGTTTTAATTATGATTGGGTATCTCGGTGACAGCATGTGTGCAATGACCCTCAAGGAAAATGGTGTCGAGCCTGGCCAGGACTCCTTGTCCTTTACACCTTGGTGTTCAGGTGCATTCAGCTCTTTATAGAGTGGACAGCACAGCAAACTTCTGCCCAATGCTTAAGCTCTTTTGAAGCAGCAAGATTTTCCTGTACTTTGGTTCTCTCCTCTAGGCTATTCTGCTGGCCTGGGGTTAGAATGAGTGCCTGAGATCAAAAGTGTGGGTGTGGAAGTCCTGGACTTCTGCTTCTTGAGGCTGAGTCACATGCTCGCGGTGTGACGGTAAACACCATGTAAAGTAGCGAAGGTCCTTGGTTTGATCCGGGTGTTCATAGGAGAGGATCCTTGAGGTGAAACCAGTTGGTGGCTGACCATGGATTGTGGAATGTAAGTGGAACCCTCTCCCTGCCTACCCTAGGGTGGCATACCACCTTCCTTTTCTGCATATAGCACACTTGACTGCCTCGTCTTCTCTCTTCCTAAGGAGCATGCAAAGGTAGCAGGAGCCTCATGTTCAAGTCTGCAGTGCCCCCTCCTTGCTTGCAGGTGGATTGTGGTTGTAGACACAGGGTCGGATGGGGAGAACAGGGAGGGCATTTCCTCCCACAGGCAGCCCAGGTGACATAGCTGCTATATCCCTCAGGGGACTGGGGCAAGGGTGAGCTGGTATCCACAGGGGAGGAAGGGGCTCAGCCACGGTGGGGCACTTATCTCACCCAGGGATGGGAAAAGGGAAGAAAGAAGAAGCCCACCAGTCTCCAAGGGCTGGAGGCTGGGCTGATGTCGCTTCTTGAGAGAAGTTGCCTATGCTGGACTGTCTGAGGGTTTGCCTTGCAACTATGGATGAGTTTAGTTGACTGCTTTGGGCTTCTTTAAAAATGAGACTTCAGTTAAGTGCATCGTGGTGTTTGCATGGGCTGTGGTGCCTCCTTTTCAGAGGCCAGGCTCCTGCCAGACCCAATAGGGGAGGCTTTGCCCTGCACCAGACCCAGTGTTCTGCATTTTAGGCCAGACAACTTTTCTGTTTTTATTTTCCCAAAATTCTAAGGCTATGAAGTATGATAGCCACACAGAACATTACCTTTGCTTTTTTATTTAAAAATTAATAAAGAACTTGATGACAAGTATAATGATTTAATCTCTATACTAATGCCATGTGTACATCTACATGTGATGGAACACTATATGTTCCACCTTGGTTTTGTATCAAAGTTTTTATTTAAGTCTTTCCAAGAGTAGGATCACCATCTTTCCGTGACACACTGGAATTAAACTAGGAAATGATTTTGAAAATATTGTTTTCTATTCTGATTATTATTATTTTTAGGACTGTATTAATTTATCTTCAGTTTCCTTTTTTATTTGGGAAACACATCCTTTTACTTTCTGGTCTAGACTGATTTGAAATGGTGACATCTTCTGTGTTACGATGTCTTGTATTACAGTGTCCTTGCATTTGGACAAATGTGTAGTACTAATTAGACAGCTGCTAATTAATGCACTGAGATGGTTGGGATTCTTAAAACATAGGAGAGATAACTTGTTCAAACATTTTTATAACGTTAGATAAAAACAGTATAAAAACATGAAACACATTTTTAAATTGTTCGTTTTTTCATCTACGTGAAACAATTGCACTTCCTTCATGGTCCAGGATCAACTTGCTTGATGTTCTTCTTGCACGAAATTGTTCCCAGGCTCTGTTTACTGCTCTCCAGGGATTTGAATCCTTAGTTAGTACTTCTACAAAATGGGTATGTGTTTGTGTGTTGCAAATTAAACGTATCTCTGTAGGATGTTTGAGTAACATCCAAAGAATATGTGTACAATACACTGTTAGTTTTTTTCAAGTCCCGATCAGGTTGCTGATCGCTAGGTTCCTGTAGAACCTAAAGACTTAGTGTGAAACTGCAACTGCAGTTGAGTCGAAAGGAAAATGGATTGCAAGAAGTAGCTGTAATCTAGAGAAAGCAAGTTGAGATCCTCTTACCAAGGTGAGCCGCTTTGTGTTTGGCATCCGGTCAGCAAGGTGTGTCTTTCTGCACAGTCAGGTATGAAACTGCCGGACAGAAACTTGAAGGCTAGGTTTTCTGGTATGTTCACAAACTATTCAAATTTTAAGTTGTACAAAAAAAGGCAAAATAAGATCCCTACTTCCTATTGTGAAAAGCAAAAAGTTGATAGACAAAGTCCTTAATAGACTAGGGGATTTTGATTTCTATAAAAAGATACTTGCAAAGGTGCAAAGAAATAAGTGAAAAAATAAAGGAACTGAGATTTACATTGCAATGTATAATCAAGAGAGAATTCTGAGTGTTACTGTGGATTTAAAAAATACTTAAAAACATTTGATTCACAGCTTTCCCCTAAGTATGTCGTTTAGTACAACTTACTAATAGGTTAAATGTAGGTGACATTAAGATGGTCAGACCTTGCACAGTTGTTACAAAGCATAATAAATTATATAAAATGTTTGGCTGCGCTTATAGGGCAAACAGTGTCAAGGATTGATCCCCAAAAACCCTTTCCATCATGGTGCAGGAGCCTGTGATTTATTGGTGAGTGAATTATCCATTGTGTATCTCCGTATGTGTTTTCAAATTCTTGTCAGAATTTATCATTTGGCCTTTGGGTACCAAAAGATTAAAAACGAGATCTAAGAAAGCTAAATGTCCAATAGCTCTGACCCTGTCAACTTGCAATGAGTAAAGGCATGTTTCAACTTCGGGGGACTCCTGGCTGGTGGCTATTTGGAAAATGAGGAGTAAACATGTCATAGGTCTGGAGATGAAGAGGATGCTAATTTGAGGTGTCAATGTGACACTGAGATGTGGTCACTTGGTTTAGCGCTACAGCACATGAAGGCAAATATACATAGAGTCACATTTTAGAGATTATCATGGTCTCCGACCACTTGAAAAAATTGTGCTTTCTCCGGAATTTGATGTGCTGAAAATTGCACTCACCCCCTGCTTATTTGCAAAATGAAACATAAAAATGAAGTCCTCTGCAAACATAAGGCTTGCTTTTTTTTCTTGTTACTTTTAAAAACAGAATAAAGGCTTGGAAATAATTATGAGTTTTAGCTGTGTACAGAGTGACAGCCTGACATTTCGCAGGTTGGAAATGTGATACTTGTAGATCTGGGAGGGAAGGGGATAGAAGTTTACTTATCATCTCTGACTACGTAAGTTTCATCTCAGATTTTATATCCCACATCAGTGAACTGCAAAGAATAGCGGGCAAGGTGAGACGTGGACGACCTTGCTCTGCTAATGATCTGTGGGTACAAAAGGCCTTTTTGGTACGCAGGGCGAGAAGCAGGGAGCGCGTGTATCGTGTCGGCACCGCAGTTCCCTGGATCCCGTTCCTCTTGGGAACAGGACTGACCTAACTCCAGTGGGTTTGAAAGACGGCCTTGAGACGCCACACATCGAGAGTTTTAAAGGAACCACAGTTTCCATCTCCCGTGCTTTTTAGACTCAGTTTTGGATTTTTGCTTGGGCGTGGTGGAGGAAGTCTCCTGAGTGTAAGGCGAAGGTGCGACCTGAGTTTCCTCAATAGGATGCAGTTTCCTCAATACGGGCTGGAGTTTGTCTTCTTGCTGCTTAAAATCCAGCTCCACACTAGAAAGATAGAATGAAGAATTTAGTGCTTGATCTCTGCAGTATCAGAATTCCCCTTAGGGAGACCAAAATTTAGCAATATTATATCAGAGTAATGATCATTCATACTTTGTTTATAATGTAATTTTATGGTTTAACATTAAGCAATTGGCTATATTATATTTTTGCTCCAGACTGCTGTGAAATGTTTCAAATGGTTATTTTCTTTGGAAAATAACTTGTTTACTTTCATGGTGAATCGTTAAAGTTCGTCTAATGGATACAGTGTCGAACTATAAAGTGTTATCAGTTGAAATGAAAAATATAAATACAAATAACTTCAAGTTTTGTCCATAGACTGTCTACACGTGCTGCATAGAATAAGACAGATAACCCAGGCAGGTGTAGACAGACATCACCTTAATACATATGTTCCAGGTGAATGCAAGATCTGCTTCTGTCCAGCTCATCACAGAGCACAGAAATCTATTTATCTCATCTGAAACCACTGTGAAATGAAATAACCTTGGCTCACATGCTCCTTACAGAATCTTATTCCTCTGAAAGCTCCTAAGAGGCGAAGTGTCAAACCTATGCGGGTGGGAATAGTATGTATATTGAATCAATGCCATTGAATGTTACTAAGTTGTTATCAAATAGTTTTCAGGAAGCAACACATAGTCTATTTGGTAAAAGCAGTCCAAAATTGTAACTGCATTACAGGAGCCATAGTGTGCAAATATGTAGCTAGGTGGAAGGATTTTTGCCAGTGATTATGTGTGTGTTAAAAAGATGAGACTAAAGGTGATTTTAAAAAATAGATGTTGCATCTGGTATTCTGAAGAATACTGTCAGCTTGTGAGGAGCGCCCCCCCTTCTTGCCGTGTCTTTAGAAAAGAGTGTCCCAGGCCTCCCGTCTCCTACTCCTAAAGGTTCCTCTTGGGATAGGGTAGGACCGCTTCTCCCAGGTGTCATTTTTCTGTGGTGGCCCCAGCACTGGGGAGCTTTTACTCCCTTGCTCACCTCCACTCTTCCAAGAAGCCTTGTTGTTTGGGCCTGGATATTACATCACACCAGGCTTGGGAGAATTCTGCAGTGTCCTCTTCCTTGTCTGTTCTGGGTGCCAGACTAAGTGTCAGTAGAATTTAGTCAAGTCTCGATGATGATGATAGTGCATGAGCTCTGAACATTTTTATAACCGGTGGAGCCATAAACCATTTATAAACATGAAATCCTATTGATTTAGAGAACCATTAATCCTAGCTAAATTTTGACATTTTGGAAAGACAAAACAGCAAAGCTGTATTATCTGGAGTTTTAAAAATAAGTTCAAGCCCCATGTAATGGACCATTTTATATTTCATTTTTCTCATTGTCAAAGACTATAACATTACTCAAAAATTAAAAAAAAAAAAAAAAGACGAGTTTATGGCCAGTTACCCTCTACGACCAAAACAAGACTTCCTTTTTTTCCCATTTCCAGAGCCTCTTTTTGATACACCGCAGTTTACAGAAATAGAGTAAAACCCCATGAATGCCAGTGTTGCTGATCTAGATGGCGGAGGTGTAGTCCCCCTTGGGAATAGCTCCGAAGAGTGTAGATTTTGTGAGGTACTTCATCTCTCACCTGTCACAGTCAGCTCTGTGATGTGGTGCCCCACGAAGAACCCAAGATCTGCTCTGGCATAGGAGGCAGGAGTTGTGGGTTTGAGTTAAGCCTCTTATGCTCTTTATATTTTCTTTTCTTCCACTTCAAGGAGAGGTAATGAATCTTTTCCTGCTAAATTGTGATTTATGGAAAGGATGCTTCCTCCAAGAAAAATCCATGAAAGTGGTTCTTAAACTGTATGATTCAGTTCAGCTATCTTTAATTTTTACTTATCTGCTGGTCACTAATTTTATAATAGGAACTAGAGCAAACTCATGAAGATACCTGTTCTTCTACTTGGACAGTTAAGCAGGAAAATAAGTTTGTGTATGTCAAGTCTGTAAGACATGGTATGCTAGATATTTTAGAAGAGATTTTTTCCCCCAATGTTCTTGGTGAATACTGGTTACCCAGCCAAGTCACAGCCATTTTGCCTGCCCTAGGTTGGTTCTGAGTTATGTCAATAGAGACCAGATAAGGTTCCCAGGCCAACAGTCCAGCCGGGGTACCTGTCATTGAATTCCCATTAAACAGCTACATTGGGAATCCTGTTATTAACTTCTTTATCACATCACAGAACCATGTAATCACACTGTAATCTAATATGTGTTCTTGGTAACAAAATGACTCAACTTTATCTGTCATGTGGCTTCCTCTTTGCAGTCCCCCAGTACATTTTTCTGGAAAGTGATCTTTCCAGCTGGAATGGTTTGTTAGCAGAGGGTGACCAGAAACCTTTGGGGACATAATAGGACATGCTGGCAGTTGTGGTCAGCAGGACAGCAGTGAGTCACACTCTTCCTCCTGCATCTGTAGCATTCAGGTTTCAGTGCGTCTAGTTGTAGAATGATGTCCGCTCCAGCCAGGCAGTGTACTGGCTGTTAGGAGGGACAGTGCAGAACTGTACGCCCCTGTCTGTGGGGACTTGGAGTGTGGAAATGGCACCCACGGCACCGGGGATCTGAAGCAGATGGCTGGCTGGACAGGGCACTGGTACAGACTTAAGAGTCTCATTAGCCCTGGCCGACATAGGACAGAAGTCCCTTTGGTTCTGTGGCCAAGTGGCTAGGAAAAAATGATAACCCCTGTATTTCTGAGAAGAAAGGACCTGCAGATTCCTGAGCACTTGACACCTCTTGCATGACCCTCCCTCTCTGTTGACCACCGAGTTGTCTAGATAGGATCTGGGGCCACCTACTGGAGCAGCAAGGCCCATGCTATAGCCCTCGCCTTGATATCGGAGAATTGGCTCCTGCTGCCTGAGCACACGGGTAGGGGTGGTGCTGTGCCAAGTTTTTCTCCATGTCTCTGCGTTCATTCCTTTCCAACTGAGATACCATTACTGCTTTGTGTTTCATTGCTTCTTATGTATACACACCCTCTGTACTGGCTGACCACTGTCCTACAGACCTTTCTCTGTCCTTTTACCCTTAGTTCATTAACCTGGAGGAATTACTCTGCTTGTTTCTGTTATTTTGCATCCCTTTCTCTAAATGCAGGTGCCATGACAAAGAAAGAGCATTATCTGTACCCAGAACCCAAAGAAGGCTCTAAGTCACTGTAGCTCCCTGAGTCATAGGTCCAGAAAGAATACACAGAAACAGAGCCTTAAAAACAAGCTTTTTCTTGACCTTTGGCCCAGCTTGCCTGGTCTGCTCTGTCCTGGTCAGTGATATTGTCACTACCTCCTATCTTCCCCGATACCTGCCTCCTTTTGGACAGATACACAAGGGGTATTCTGGGGGCGGCACTGGGTGACCCCTGCAGGTGAAGCCTGCATTGCCGCTCCACTCTGTCTGCATCAAATGGAAGAACATTGGAACTGAGGTCTTTTGGATCAAAGTTCCCGCACCCCAATTTCCTGCTCTTTCGCTAGGTGTCTACAGGGACATTTCTAGTGGCATCTGCAGTTTATGCCTGCAAGTGGCCAGTCACTCCTGGTGCTATGATAAGGGGAGCTGGGTATCTCGTTTTATTCCTTTTATATTTTTCTGATGGTCTGGAGGAGAATGGGGGTCCAAGCTCTTGTTTTTCTATGTGCTGTTGCCATATTTTTGTTGTTTTCAAATGTCATTAAAGGTAACATGCCTCTGCCGCACAGTTCCAAACTGTTATCCCAAGGTGGTGTTGGCACCAGAGCTGATCCTGTAGCCACCCGGGCAGATGGGAAGTCTGGGCTCCAGATCCCATTGTCTGTTAGGATTCCCTGCAGCCATGTGGTCTTACTGTCTGGTAATACTTGTGTCAGGGGCCCATTGGTAGGCTGCCAAGCTCATGGATGCAACCGAGTCTTTGCAATACTTGGGCCAGGGCTGTGTATATCATCCTGAATGCCTGGTCCTCAGTAGGACAAGCACCATGGAAAACAAATCCCAACTCTTAATTCCAGAACATAAATCTGAGGGGCTGGGGCTGGGCCAGCCTTATCTGGACAAGGCGTGCTCTCTCCTAGTGCCTGAGCCAGACGAAGCTTGCAGATTGTGTGGAGGGAGCAGAAAGCTCCTTGAGCAGCTGGATGTGTTTACAAGATGTGCACCCAGGAGTGGCTGTTATGGCCTGCTCTGTCTCTCTTCTCCTTGCCCTCATTGCCCTTCTCCTTCCAGAGCCATTTAACAAAGTGCCTCCCATGAAGAGCTCCCCGCGAGTGGAAACCCTGTTGCTGTGCACACCATACAAAGCCTCTGACACACTCTTCGGGGCACACCACGTTACATGCTCACAGCAACTGGGAGCAGATCTAATTTCCATGGTTGGTATTTTTGTGTTAAAAGTCAATTGAAGAATGAGGAGTACATCACAGAACTGCAGTTTTGTGCATCTTCCCTAAATCTCAGGCTGCTCTTTCCCTGGGGACGCTGCTGCATTTCGCAGTAATGTGTCTCCCACATACTCCATGGGATGCTGTAGAACGGGATTCGTCTGGCTTCTCCAGTTTCTCCTCACTTTTTCTGATGCTTCTATAAATACTCAGGCCCTGCATGCTTCCTTCCCCTCCTGTCACTGACGCCTAGGTTAATTTACGGTGAATGTATTACTCAGGCTGTTTCTCCAGTCCTTTCTGTGTACCACTTAAGAGTTAAAAGCACGTGAGTTTGGCTTGCAAGCACTTGCTTATTTTCTGGAGTGGAAGAAAACCTGAACTCTTTGATTTCTCCATCCAGGGAAGGCCTCATGGCTCAGCAGACTGGGGATCTAAGGCCCCTGCTTTTAATTCTCTTTGAATTAGATCACAGAGTCCCTGGTGCTAACTCAGGCTCTATACTGACTCACTGTGGATAAATCAGCTCACCTTGGGGACCTGCGTTCCCCTGGCTGTGAAATGATGGTCGAGATTCACTGTCACGCACAGAGTATTTCTGAGGAGCAGCCATGTGGGGTCCAGGGAGCCACTGCGGCTCTGGACAGGACAAAATCATGTCTTCAGTTGATACTAATTGGCTCTGTCCCTGTTATTTGGGAAAATCTGGGCACACTTTTTCTTTTAGGCTTCTTTTTACCTCTGTGATTCTGGCCACCCCTTCAGGTAATAAAGAACCAGGACCCACAGTAACCACCATATTTTTTCAGAACACATCACTGTCAGAAAATCTGAGGGTCACTATCAGCTCAAAATGTCTGACGTTGAGTGTTCTCTGTCCTTTCACATACTCTTCCTCCCGCAGACCAAGCTACACATTTGACAAAACCCAGCTCTTGCCTCCTGCATCTCCTCCTGCTGGGCCCAGTAGGTTTATGCTCAAGAAAGTCCTTTCCCTTTGGTGACACTTGCGTCCTAGTCCAGAACTTCAGCATTCTCCCTTTGGCCATCATTGTACTTGAATTTTATTCTCCGCCCATTGTCCCTCCCCCAGTTACTGGTTCTAGAATCACCTTAAAAAAACTGGCAAACACTCTTATCAGATTCTTGCTCCTCTTAAAACTGAGGAGCAAGAATGTCCCCTGCCACCTCTCTTTCACCCTCTGTGATAGAATAAGTTCACCCCTCCGCCCCATGGTTATTTACAAACACTCCTGAATGGTCTAGCCAGACTCTCTTCTTATTTCCAGTAGAACACGTCTCGTATTGGATGGCAGCTATTTTCTCCCAGATCTGTAAACCTCGAAGCAGAAAACACATTGAATGCATTTTTTGAATGTGGTGTAGTTAGCACAGAACTAGGCTCAGAGTAGCTTTCTTTGTTTACTGAGTTGAAATCAACTGATGTGCTGAACCAAAGCCCCTCGCTTCTGATCTCAGCAAAGTTGCTACTCTGTATTCAGTTTTACACTTAGTAACTGTTGTATTTATAAAATTCTGTTTATTCTACCTGTATAATGTATTATGTGGAATCTATATATGACATAGCTTTATGTTTTTACATAATATATTTGCCATACATGTGGATCTCATAAAATAAAAGATTAATGACATTATTGGCATGTAATACTCTAAACAGAGAAATGATTTGCTACAATTTTGTATTATTTCCTTAGCGCTGTTACATGAAGTAGCACATAACTGATGCATCCTGACAGAATCACTATCAGATTTAAAACACCAGAATTAGAAGGCTAATCCTTAATCACTAATACAAATATCAGAACTATAATGTCTATCCTCTTTTCCTGATACTTTTCATGGCCTGATGTGACTAATTATATTATGAAGTATCCAACATAAGAGTCAGACTGTGACCTTCTTGAGTGCATCTGGATTTGTTCCTGACTACAATGGAAGTCTCACTTGACAAAAATTCCATGTTCTGCGAGTTTTTTTTTTTTTTTTTTTTTTTTTTTTTACACAAGGTCTCACTTTTGTAGTTCAGGCTGGCCCTGAGCTCAGTCTTGAACTCACAGCAATCCTCCTGCCATCTGCCTCCCAAGGGCTGGGATTACAGGTGTGCGCCACCATGCCTGGCACTGTGGTATATGGTTCTGATTGCTGGTGGATGTGAGTCTCCACACCCAGCATTGTTGTATGTGGTTGCTGGGGACTGAACCTGGGCCCTTGCACTTGCAAGACAGGCACCAAAATCACTGAGCTAAATCCCCTGCCCATGTCCTACAGTTTTTTCTGTAACATCTCTGGAGTCCAGATCTTATCTGAGTGCCCGACTCCCATACACACATCAGGGAACTAAAGTTAGCTAATGGTGAAAGGCAAATTTCATTTTTATAGCCTTGTTCATAATAACTTCTTCAGTAGCAAAGAAACCAGATGTAGTATGTGCATTAAGCATATCTCATGCTGTCCTCCCCAAAAGCCTCTAAAATAAAACATTATAATTAGAAAGGATCAATAATTTATAGAAGAAACCATTCATTTACTACTGTCCACAGGCACAATGAATAGTACCTTTTTTTATTTTTAGGGTGTAACTTCAGTGAAATGAAAAAAATAGAAGACTACTATCGTATCTAAAATTTTGCACTGATTGATCTTCAGCCTTAACTTTGGTTTCCCCTCTCAGTGCGCAGATAGAAACTCTTTAGTTTACTCAGGCAGATGGTGTCCTGGGGTCACTGTGCTGGAAGCAGCCCAGCCTTCATGTTTGCTTTCTTGGGCATTTTTCTCCATCCTAGTACTTATGGGGAAAACTGTCCCGTCAGTGCTGAGTACCCCTAGTAAACCGTCAGCTGGGTGTGCATGTCCTCCAGGGTTGCCACAGCCTCCTGTCTCATCTCCAGCCTCCCCACGTGGCCCCAGGATGTAACAGTTAGAGTGAATTTCTTTCAAGATGACTGGAGGCAAGGAAGAAGCTGCCAGGCACACCCCAAATCACTGAATCATTCTGTGTAAATTCCCCGGGGAATTTCATTAGCCATAACACTGGGCTCCAATGTAATCCTTAGAAAAGTCTCAATTTTCATCTGAAAATGCATTACATTTATTTCTCCGTGAAACTTCCCTTACTGTTTTTGACAGTGGTTAAGGGCTCCTTAACTTACCTTTGGACATAATCAAAAGTGAGGGTTAGTGGTATAATTAGCCTTCTCTGCTGACTATATTTTAAGGATGAAATTGCATTGCAAATAATATGTTGAGGTGAATAATTGGTTTTAGAGCTACAATCAGTTTAACACCATCTACATAAGGGAAGTAAGGTGTTGCTAAAGGGTACTAAAGTGACTAAAACTTAAATCTTCACATATTGAGGGGAAGAAATCATATATTTTTAGAGTTCTAATAGAATAAAAAAAAGAGCTGGGATTATCAGCTCTGGGAATTTTCAAGGAGAATTTGGAGGCCCATCAAAATCATTCCTTTTATTTTTACTAACTTAATTCACGTTAGTCAATGATAACACTATTGTGCAAGGCACCATCCAGGGATTCTGTTTCGTCATCTCCCCACTCCACCCATTGCTATATATTCTGAGTTCATAATGCTAAATACTAGACAGACGGTGACTCTTCCCCCACACTTGTTCATATTGTGGAGGAACTTAATATGCACAAGTGGCAATAATGAAAGCAGGGCTAGAAGGGGCACTGCCACCACAAGACAATCACTGGATGACAAAGGCTGCAAAGACACCCTCTTCGCGGCTGGCTCCCTATTTGCTGCGATTATCTCTGGCTGGCTGGAGTTGGCTCTGTTTCGGCATACAAATGCAATCACCTCTCTCAACAGTGTGACTCCATTAGTCCCAGTGCTTGCCGCTTTGCTGGCTGCTGTAGCGGCCCCACAGTTTTTCTAACTCTAGTGGAGGGACTCTTGAGAACACATGAAGTCCCCCTACCTTGGCATCCTGTCATAGTGATTCTGGCTCTGGGTCTGCTTTCTGCCAGGAAATGCATGCTGATATCTTTCCCTGCCCCTCATCTGCCATTTGTCTCCCTGCAACAGTAGTGCACGCCTTTAGTCCCAAAGGCTGTCCTTGGTCCTAGCCCCACCATGACTCTCCTCCCTGAAGGTATAGTGAAGCCTGTACAGGGACATCTTCAGTCCGATTCAGATTCCTCCCCATCAGCTGGTGCCTGGAGCAGAGCCTCTCTCCTCAGGGTCTCTTGAAAGAAGCTCATTCAGTAATTGCACATAAGCATTAAAAGAAAGGACTCAGGAATTTGATCACAATGATTTTTAAATCCTTGACCATTATGGCTTGTATCAAGATGGTGGAGTGTGACATAGACAGCAGGAAGTTCACATGCTTCCTCCTCTGTTGTGAACAAGTGTGCCTCTTCATTGAGTTTCCAGCCCACTCAGCGCATGGTAATTAATGTCATTTGAGTTTACTTCTATGGTGGCCTCAGTGATACAGAACTGAACAAGGTATAGACAGTGTTCTCCTAGAGGACACATTTTCCCAGGTCTTAAAACCAGCAATAGAAATTCTAACACTGCAAGAAAACATTTTGAGTTCTGAGAGTGATGCTCTTTAGTTTATTTTTTATTTTTTATACTACTGGTCATTGAACCCAGGGCCTCTTGCATTGCAAAAAAGTCCTCTTATCACTGAGCTACATCCCTAACCCCCTTTAATGTAAGTCCCATACTTATTATCTTTTAAATCTTGCTTTCATTTCCAGAATCCTTTGATTTCTTTTTCTACAAAAATGTACAAATTCCAATTTAGTCCATCTTGTTGCAGTGTTATTTTACAAATTAACCATTCCAGGGAGGGAGGGAAAGGACGAATTAGCCAGTGTTGCTCTCATTGTTCCTTTCTGAAACCAACTCTGAACAGAAGGTGAATCAGCCCTAGTGTGACTCATAGATTAGTCTGACAAAGGAACTACCAAGATAGGCTGGAAACGAGAGATTTCAAGTGCTTATGAGCAAAGATTATATTGGTAATTTATCTGTAAAACATTCTCTGAACTAATTAAAGCATATTTTGACAGGAAAGATGGATGCTAAGCAGAAAAGTTTTACTTAAAGGAAATGACAACTTGAAAATCTTTTAATCTTTTTTCATTCTGACAGGCTCCTTAATTTGAATATCTCAATCAGTCCAGATCATAATCAAAAGGGTTGTCATCCCAGGGGGAAAAATGTGCTTATGTCAGCCATTTCCTAACTTCTAGCTATCAGAAATATCCCATTACACATGGTGCTTCAGTGGACGAGTGGGCAGAGCTGTCAGTTCTCTGTACAATATGGAAATCGATTTGCCAACAAAGGAATGGAGGTTTTGTGGTGGAGTAATAACTGAGACTCCATACTCTATCCCCATAAACACAACCCTGTAAAATTCTCATATCTTTCCCTTTTGTTATTCAAATAGCCTCCTTTTGGGTTTTCAGGGCTGAAAGGGACCTGTGGGTACAGTTTTTGTAGGACTTAGAGGGAAGAAGCTCAGTCCTCAGTTCTGGGTGTCCAGAATGGATGGAATAGTAAGTAGGTGCTGATAGGCTGGTGTTTCCAACCTTGTGCTTGTGATTCTAGCAGCCTTTTCCTGAAATTGCTTCAAGACCTTTTGTCCTTTTGCTGTTTTTTTCCACGTCCTGTATATTTCCCTGACAGACTCATTTTTTATAAAGAAATATGTACCGCCATCCATGGCAAAGGTACACATTTATTACCAGACTGTGTTTACGAAACTGCATGCAGCCAGGTCTTGAACATGGCACCCTTCTCATCTCCCTGGGCCAGGCGCTGCTGGAAACGCAGGTCCTCTGACCCAGCTCCAAGAAAGCAATTGGGCATTGAATGAAAAGCAGTGTTTAAATGCAGGACAGGAGAGGTCAAATTCATTGACCCCCAGGGCTCTCTGCTTGCCAGCAAACAGGTATGACAAATTACAACATGGGGACACTGGCAGCTGTCACGGCCTTTCTCCTGGCTCAGCCTCTAGGATAAGCAGAGCTGTGTGGCATTTTAAGATTTCTTAATTTCAAAAGTCCTTTAACCTCCTCAATCCCTGGGTACTCCAGGCTTCTCATACAGAAGTAGAAATGGTGTTGTGAGGATTCCCAGCAGATTTCCTGATCTTTAGGTTGTATATTGTTGTACCCAGGAACCTAGGTGCTAAAGCCACATTTCGAATGAACTCGAAGGACCCTGACTTTGCGATAAACTTTCCCTATTTGCTGTGATTATCTCTGTCTAAGATACCCTATTTCCTTATTCCTCTTAACATGTCAGTCTTGGGTGTCTAGATGGGGTTATAGAAGCCCCTTTAACCAAAGTGCTCCATCTACCACTCCCACTTTTTCTTTCGGTCATGCTTCTGACACCTACACAAGGCCAGAGGCTCCTGAGTAACAGGCTTCTCTTTTGTTGACCACGACTCTCTATGCTTACTTCTTGAGCTACATGCTCACCATGTTTGCTCCTAGATTTATTTATGCCATTTTCATTCTTTGTGGAAATGATTTGATTATTCATGTTTACAGAAATCAGTGAGGTAAGAAAGTACTGTTATTTCTATGAGTCTTTGGAAAGAGTAGTTTTCTGGTAAATATTAGGTTTGGAAGAAGTAAAGTGTGCATGCAGAATCTGAAGTTGGATTCTGTTACAGAAATGCTACACATTGAGCAATGAAGTGTGATTCATGGAAAAGAACTTGGAACCTTTAGTTAGGCGATTCCTATACTTTTTTCTTACAGTTTTTTTGGTACCAGGAATTGAACTCAGAACCTTGTGCTTTTGAGGCAGGCTCTAGAACCACTGAGCTAAATACTCGATCCCTACATTCAATTAAAACATGAAGACCTCACTGCAAAATAGCAGCCATACTTTAAAATCAGATTGAAAATTGCAGCTTCCCTGATGTAAGTTCAATAATCTGTTTATGTTCAGTACATATCAGTTTGCTAATTTCCTGCTGGACTGAGTTTTCAAATAATTAAATAGTAAATCTTCCCGCCTTTTGTTATCTATTCCTAGAAGCTTAAAAAAGTTTCTTTTGTCCCACACCAGTAACTACAGTTAAAGCAACTATGAAACTTTAATTATTTCCCATATAAAAATGATAGGAAAGTTGGGAATTAGAGTTTGATGAGCAGTGTACATTCATCTTGACTGGAACAGTGAGATGTTATGGAAAACAAGTTGCAAGACTCAATGAACTAAGGACCTGCGGGTGCAGTGGGTTCTAGTTGCAATGCCACGATGCAGAATGGGCTGCAGCTTGCTTGCTAAACCTGAGTAACTTAGGTTTGCAACAGAACTTCGGGATTTGTGGTAATGTTTTGTGGCTGTTTATACTCTGAATGGAGTAATTTTAAATTAATTTCCTGGAAGAGAGACTTAAAACCCCACTTTTTCTCTGCCATAGCCTCTCTAGTCTGCTTCCCTGTCTAGTCATAGCTAATGTGAGCTTTTGTCAGGCTATGCAGGCCTCATCTCTGTTCAGTGCTTGAAGGTGCAGGCTGCTACCTCAGTAGTCTCTACACTTCTGTCTTCAGTGTATAGGTCTCTGAGTGGACATGCACTTTCTAGTTCATGCAAAATGACCATGGTGCCTGCATCCTTCTGCCTGGTGAATCTTCCTCAATTTTTGCAAATTCCTGTGGGCCTCTGAGAGTCACAGTTCTTTTGGACAGGAGTCTGGTGACTGATGTATTGGGATTCATGCAAAATAGCAACTGAAAATAGCAACCACTCCAGAGTATTTCCTGAAAAGACAGATTCCTATCCTGTTCAGACCTCTTAAATCACTTTTAATACCATTTTTTATGTAAGTCACTTCTGAAATTAGACCTATACTTATTTACATTATTTCAGTTATGCTGGACAGTGTCCTAATAAATTCTTTTTTCAATCACCTACAAAATATTATGTAGGTTCAGTCTGAACATACTCATTTTCTGAACCTTCTCTGGAAATTTTTATTCATTTCTATCTTTTTGCATAAAAAGACCAGATGAGCTTCAGTTCCCTAAGTAATAAAAGTTAAACTTGCAGAATATTCTTGGCAATTTATAGCATTCTCTCTTTTCCTGATTTACTGATGTTAGTGAGGGGTTCTTTAAGGTCAGAGTCACATCCCTTCACTGTTGATTAAAATTTTCTTCCTTAATATGAGTATAGTTCAAAGATTCCCACCAAGCAAGGTCACTGTATTGGAGTTTTGAATCTGAGTTCTTCACAAAAAATATTTACATAGATGGGTGGTTTCAGCTCCACAGTGGCAGCAGCCAGTAGTAGGCAGTGATGTTACATGCCAGGTAGGCCTATGGCAGAATCCCTACCTTCTGTCTGTGGCAGTTCTCATGTGCCTTTCACAGGCCCTGACATGGGGATGGTTCTTGTAAAGTGGGCTTTCCAGCTTCAGTCCTGTCAATATTTTGGACCTGAACACTCCTTACTCTAGGGGCAGCCCTGTGCAGCCCTGTGCAGCATAGGGTATTGGCTGCAGCCCTGGCCTCTAGCCTAGGTACTAGCAATACTTTTCTAGTTGTGACAACTTAGTGTCTCCCTTCAGACTTGCAATATATGACTCCTGGGAAGCAAAAATCACCTTGAAGTGAAACCTCCACTATCAAAAAGGGCCATTGTCGCATCAGATGTCTATCTCTGCCTATGACTTCGTGTTCCTGCCCCCAGACAAAAACTTCAGGCCACCCTGTTCTGTCAGGAAGAACCATGGTCTGTGTGGCATGCACTGGTGGGAACCAAAGAGGGGCATGGCCAGCCCCATGCCTTCTCTCAGGAGAGGGGCAGCCATGGCCAGGAGTGGCTGACCTGAAGCTTTTCTGCTCTCTTCATTTCTATCTTCTTAATGGATAAGTTAATAACTTTGAAGATTTTTTTTTAGAGTTATTTGCTTTTGGAGACGAGAGGTTGAGACCCTTTCCACATTTTAATTTTTAGGTATGTACCTTTTTAGTCATAATGGTTTTTTGATAATTTGCAGGTCACTAAGATCATTTCTCTCAGAAGGCGACATACAAATGGCCAGTGAATGTGGGAAGAGATGGTCCCCATCATTAACTGTCAGGAAATGCAAATCAGTTCCACAGTGGGATACTGATTCTCCGTAGTTAGAGTGACTGTTAGCAGAAAGATTAAAACTAGCGAAAGCTGGTAAGCATGTGGGATAGGAATGTGAATTAAAGTAACCATCCGGGCAGGTAGGATAGAGGTTCTTAGAAAAGTAGAACTAAATCTACCCCTGATCCTAGCCACCCCATGACTGGGTGCATGTCTGCAGGCGAAATCAGTGTGGGGAGCGAATACTGTTCATGGCTGCCCAGGTAACAGTATTAATCTAGGTGTCCTCTGCCTTAATTTTGAAAACTGAACACAATTGTAACAACTCTCATTGCTATCATACTTTTTGGAAATTATGTTTTTAAAAAGCTAAAAAAGCAACCCCTGGGAAGGATTTTAGGCTGTTTTAAAATCTTACATTATTGCCAAAAGCCTAACATGGCTTTTGCCTGTAGAAGCTTTCTGCTGCATTCTTGAGGTTAGTAATATAAAGAAGCTTTAAATTACAAAAAAAAAAAAAAAAAAAAAAAAAGAAACACGAAGAACATCTGTGGAGGCTCTGGAGAGAGGATTCTGCCTCAGGGGACCGAAGTACCAAAGTCCCTGGGAATTCCCAGGATCTAACTGCACACACAGTGTGAGCAGCCCCAGCCTTCCGTAGCATTCCTAGCACATGCAGTGTCATTTCTGGCCTTTGGTCTACGCCATCCGAAGGGCTTATATTTTACAGCCTTCCCAGAGCACACAGTACAGTGGTTCTTCTAGTGACTGTAAGGGGGCAAGCCATCAAACTGACAGAAGCTCTTGAAACCAAGGGGGTGCACTGCAGGATAAATAACTGAAGCTGTCCTTCATGCATGCTCCTGTACTTGGAATAGAGTATTCAGAGGTAGGTAGGAGTTATGGTGCAAAAAGTCCTCTACTTTTGCCTGATGGAATCATCCCAGCATGGCCCCAGATGGTTCTTGCATTTGTGGGTAAACATTATTTGTCACTCAGAATAAAACAAGTGGGAAGAGGAGAATGTTAACATACCTATAGATAATACATGCACTGTTCCTGCATGTGTCACAATTAGCTGTGTCTTGCCCCGTCCGATATGAAAGCCTACAAGATAAGAACAGGAGAGCATTACAAGCGGTGACCGAGGGTCGCTGGCCTCACAGAGCAGATGCCTCACATAAGATGCTTTCCCGATGCTGAGCTCGTCATGGTCATGGAATGTGATTTGTATGTGGTTTCCAGTTTGCTCCCTGGCTTTGCCTCTACTGCACACAACCGATGCAACATCTATAGCTCTGATGGTATTGAAATACAGTCGAGAATGTGAACGGAGGCTACAGGATGAAGCATATAATCTGACTTTGTTACAAGCACAGGAAGTTTGAGAAGCTTCTGTTCAGTTTTGTATTTATAGTGTTTTAAAGAAATTGTGAGGAGAAACCAACTTCAGATTGCCCCCTTCTGTCATCTGGCTAGAACAGGAGTTGGCTAACTGTTGTCTGCAGGCTCTACTTGGTTTGTTCAGCATGTTGAGTGGCTTTTGTTTTAAAACACTTGAGAAAAGCTGAAAGACCAGCATGCGTGCCTGTGCGCCACAGGGAAATTACCTAAAACTCACATCTCAGTGACCTCAAAGCTTTACATTTTGCTAGTACAGTTTGTGAAAGTTGTTATATAAATACCTATACAGAATTTTCTGTTTTGCCTGTTTGTCTGTGAATCCTAAAGTGGTTTCTGTCTGACTCTTTAGAGGAAACAAAGCCTCACTGGCCTCCATCCTGCATCATCACCCTGCCCGTTGTGACTTCGATTCGGTCTCTCTGGCTGTGTTCTCTGCCGAGCTCTGTTGGCGCCAGGAGACCAGACAGCTCTTTGGAGTACTTTTGTGGTATTGCATTGCATGTTGTAGAGTTTTAAGGATTTGATGGGGAGGGAAGGTTTTTTTTTTGACAGGTTATAGTTGACTGGACTATATGTCTCAGACCAGTCACCCCAGGAAATCAGTCAGGAAATCAGGGTCATATGTATTTTTAGGTTTCTCCCAGCTCTTCTGCCTAGCTTTTCCTTGCCAATATTTTCAACACACAGGATGGTGTTTTTTTAAATTTTTTTCCTGTGTATTATTTTGTTCTCAGGACAAACAAGATAATTTGAATCTGTTAAACTGTGGCAGGAGAAAAGCTTCCATTTGAATCGGCCTGTAATCTCTTCAGGGGCAAATTTACAGAGCGTTGCTCAACAAAGTAATAGTGTGCACAGAGGTTTTCTGTCAACATTCATAGTCAATATTTTTATCACCTTTGCTATGTATACTTTTCGTGTATGCATCATGGGTTTTAAATTGAAAATAGCTTTTGTTTCCTAGTGTTGTGTGTAACATAAACATTTGACAAAAGGATTGTCTGCTCCGTACTGAGATTGTCTCAGTAGGTTTCAGTAACTCAGACATGACCTTTCAATGCTGTGCACTTTATTTGTTAATCAAGTGACCATATTCTGTAAAGAATATCGCTGTGCATTTCCTGTGATTCATTATATTTGAAATAGAACTGGAATCAGGCCATGGCTGCCTTCAGTTTTATTGTCTTTTTTCTGTTGTTGCATCCTATTGGGTGCCTTTGGATACCCACACACCCTTTGGCTTTGTTGGGAGAGAGAAGGAATGAATGAATAGCTTGTGTCTTAGCTCCCTCTTGTCCCAAGTTTGGTCCGTTGTCCCTCCCTCTTGTTCTCAAGTATGCAAGCTTCCTGACCCTACCCAGTTGTTCCAGATTTGTCCTGGTCCCTTGCCCTTCCCAACCCCCCATGCCATGTCTATGTACAGTGTCCTCATTTTCGCGTGTACTATAGTTGAGCCTGGCCACAAGTTCATTTCTGATCAAGGTTATTGTACACAGTGAAATGAGGATGATACTTGAGCTCGGGTTCCAGCCATGACATAAACGTGGTGTCACACTGTTGAGCTTAGCTGTGAATAACGTGCTGCTTGCTACTATGTGGTCCTGATATATGCATGCCAGGGGTTGAGGGACAGTACATGACAGTCCTCTGCGTGTGCCTATCACATCCAAACTTTAGGTGCTTAAGTAAGGCAAAATCAGGAGTATTTCTTAACAGATATTTGAAGGTGCCCCTTCAGTGACTTTTAAGAACATAGACTTTTGTGGCCTGGACCTTGGGCCAATCTCTGACATGCTTTGTCAACATTAACACTCTGTTTTTGCTCAGTAACCTTACAGTTTTCTAGTGTCTCACTTGCATTAGATCCTCGAGTCTTCCAATTAATTATGCCAGTCTTCTTTTACAGAGGAGAATACAATAACTGTTCAGATCCAGGGACTCATTATTCTTTGCCCCCAGGCTTCTGATGCTCCATGTTGCCTTGCTTGTACCTTGGGACCTGTGTTCTGTGCTGTGTGTAATTGGCAGCTTGGGACAGTCAGTGAATCTGGCAATAACAGGCCAAAGGCTTCAGGCACCTACCAGTCACAAGAGTATTGTCTTCCTAGATAGTATGATGCTTCCATGAGAAACTGTCTTTGTAAAGTCCTTACTGAAAAGACTATTCTAAGCACCTAGTACAATGCAAATATTTCCCCATTTTAGTAAGCAAGTAGTTAGTAAGTGCCTATTGTCAGGCATTCTCCTGGCTACTGTGTGAGCAAGTAAGAGTGCTCGTGCACGTGGAATTCACAGCTAAGTGAGAGGGACCGATAGATGATCTGCTCACAATTACATGGGTGAAGGAATGAAAAGTTAGATCACTTTGAAACTGCTGTTAATGTGGAGGAAGTGTTATGAAGGCATGTGCCATGGTGTTGGCATGGTAACTGAAACAAGACCACAGTGATATTAAAGCAGTCATTGGTCATTTTACAACTTAGGGTTAAGTGATGCAAGTAGAACTGTCACCTTCAATGTTTGCATCCAGCATTGGAACTGATGGTAGCATGTGTGCAGGACAGGAGAAAAAAAGTCAGAGTTCCTAGTATGTCTAGAATAGATGAAGCAAATGGGAATGAAAGGAGATGGAGCCGGACCATGTTTAATGGGAAAGGATTTGGGTGTTATTTTAAGATGAATAGGAATCCATTGTAGAGTTTTACTTATCGGTCTATGCAAGTATGGCAAGGAAAACACTTGCTGACATTCCTGCTATAGCATCAGTGTCATTCTACTTCCTTTCTTATATCTTATGCCAACTTAGTTTACTTCTCCTGGTGAAAACACTTTATCTGACTGATGTCTACTAGTAAGAAACAGAAGAGTCATTATGCCCACTTTGTATGAAGACCCATCCATGTTTACACTTATTGCAGCAGTTGGGGAAAAAAACCCAACTCATGGTCAGTCATATTTCTATAGCATATTTATCACTGTGAAATTAGAGACTCTGCAGGTAAGTTTCTAAGGTTTAAGATCCTCCTATTGTTTGAAGGAATCAAATGTATGTAGTCCAAAAAGCCAGTGGGAAATTAACGTGCAGATGGAATTTAAAATGGTGACCTGTATCGTGTAGCTAACTCAAAGGCTGCTGCTGGCAGCGAATGCCAGTCACACTGTGCCCGCTAAAATTTTATTAAGCAAAACAGCATTCTCAGAAGAGGGCTTAAAACTGTGTAATCTATTGTGCTTATTGCTTTGATAATCCATCTAATTGTCCTTGGAGCTTCAAGCTGCAGGGTTTGGCTTCACTGATAATTTTATGGTCACATTAATAATTTGGGCAGCAGGATCTGAATGAATGTGTACTCCAAATATAGATAAAACAGTTAAGTTCTTCTGCAGGGCAGGGAACACAAAGTGCTGTTCTGGAATTTCCCTATTTTTTCCTTTGCAACTTGGAAACACATCATAAAACCAGTACTTGGGATAATTATCTTTCTGTGTTACCACTCCTATGGACAACGGCAATGTCAAAATTTCAAACTACTAAGTCAGATACTTTTTTTATGAGAAGCAGGCAGAGATATTTTGAGGATTATAAAGTTAGAGATATAAGATCACTGTTTGTTGATCTAAAGCTGCAAACAACTTTTTAAAATCAAAACAATATTTCTTTTTGGAAGTTAACTGCTAACTTGTAAAGCTTTCTTCCTTTTTGGTTTGAGGAACCCATACTTATTTGGTGCAATACCTCGTGCAATAGCTGGTACTTTCTGGCTAATCAGTTAATATCAATTTGACAAAATCGTGCAGCCAGCATTTGTGTTCTTTTGTAGAAATCCAGATTAAGAATCTGTTCCATCTAGTGTGAAAGATTTTCCATGGAGTACAAAAAGAAAAGTATAAAATGTAAAAAGTTCTAGTCCTTGCTTTTCTCCTTATACAAACCCTCTTGGAGTCTAACAACAAGTAGATTCATCATAAATAAGAATTTTGCAAGAGTCACCATGGGCACATTGCAGTTACTCTTGCCTCAGCAGTGGGAATGTGAGTGTGAGGGGGTGTGTGTGTGTGTACCTAACATTCAGTAACAAGAATGCAAAATCTGGTCTTAGGGGTACTTTTATCTTCCATTCTTTTCACCCTGTAGCCTTCATCTCTTCACAACATTATTCTAACTCAGGACCTGATCAGGAATCTTAAACATATTTCTTCAACACTCCTTGGTCAGACTGGGCTTTCATCAACATTAAAATAGACATGGTTAAAAAAGTTAATATGGATGTAAATAAACAACATCGAGACAGACTCGACTTATTGAAATAGTAGGGATTTGGACAAATTAACTCATATGATTCCTTCAAACAACAGGAGGATCTTAAGCCTTAGAAACTTAATTGGATAGTCTCTAAGAAAGGTTCATGATAAGTTTTGGTAAAGACATTAGAAACAAAAGCAAGTGTGCTGTACAGAACTCCACTTCAAATTCAGGGCATCCCTGGGCAAGACCTTAGAGCTGCTCAGCTACCGTGCATGAGGCTTCTCTGGTCACCTGAGCATGCTGCTCACCAGGGTCTCTAGGTACTTAATGCTTTTACAGCAATCTGCTCCAATCCTTCTGTTGCTACTATTAATAAAAACCCCTGAATCACATGCACACATATGCACACTCACAGAAACATATATCTGTCTATAGTTACTAGATACAGTTGCTAGATAAAACATTGGTAACAGTTGTATGAATATGTCTTTAGACATTCCTTTTGCAAAAGAGGGACTGGGAGCGGAATTTGTAAAAGAAATGAAGAAGGGGAAGCACGGGGCTGAGCTGGTGTGGTGGTTCTCACAGCACACCTTGGAAGTGATAAAGGAAAATGGACAGCTGCCAGCTTCAGAGGGAGCTGCGCCACAGTCCATCCTGGGAGGCAGGAATCGGAGCAGCAAAGGACCAGAGTGGCAGACTGCCTCTGCTTTGGGATGAAGGTGGCAGGGGAAGTTAAGTTGCCAGAGGCCTGGGTGGTGGGAGCTTGTGTAAGAAATGTCAGAGAAAGGTCGCTGAGATCTTCTTTTCTGGCCACTTACTTCAAGCTGCTCAGTGCCTCTGAGAACTTGAGAAAAGGGCAGAGAAGCAGAAGCACAGCACTGAGTAAACACCACAACTCAAAACAAAACACTAATTGTTGGGTTAAAAGGTCAGGAAAGGAAAAAAGAAACCTTTTTCATTGTGCAACCCGGGACAAACTTACGAACCTCTCTGAGGAAAACAGTTGGCAAGTAGAAGTTGAATTTCTAGTATCAAATAGTAATTACTAGCATATGATTCGTGGATTGGCTTGAATGGGCTTTTCCTACAGTTACAGTGTTACCTAATGCACAAATCCATTTTTATTTTGATTTTTGTCACAGATGCCATCTAGGCTTTGCCTGAGGCACTTTGTCACTCAGCTACATCTGCAGACCTCCATAATTTTAAAATCTCCAAGGCTGGGAGTGACAGCATGTACACGTAGCCCTGGTGACTCAGGGGACTTGAGCACAAGGGTTGTTTGAGCTCAGAAGTTTGAGACTAGCCTGGGCAATACAGTGAGACCCTATCTAAAAAAGCAAAATATTTACAATTGAAAATCCTCTTTTTAACCCCCTGAATGACTATATGGGTTGTCTATATACGTCCGCTGTGGCTGCAGAATTCGGAAAGGCACCCTGCTCTCGGCACCACAGGTGTGGTGTTATACAGTTGTGCCACCCTCTGCCCCTGAAGCTCTGCACAGTGCAAGGGATGACAAGAGATCCTGTGGTCCTTTTAAATGGCATGCTAATTCTCAGCAAGATCACAATTTCTAGTTTGTAAACAAATGCCATTTTGGATAATGCTAAATGATGATGTAACTCTCTTAAGTGTAGTGTCAAAATGTAAGGTTGAAATTGTCATTTGAATTAAAAGGTGGTGTCCTAGTCGTTCAGGGAAGGCCCTCAGCTAGGGACAACAGTCATTGCAAAAATGAAAAAGGCACAGTCTCTCCTGCAGTGCTAATTTTATGTTATTCTTAATTTTGATTTCTCTCATTCTTTGGATTTTTTTCACTGGGACCTAAAAATGTGTTTTTTTTTTTTTCTTTCCTGCATTCTTACCTTGCTGTGCCTTTTTGATAACTAAAACATCATTTATGTCACCATCTTAAAGGGCTCTGTCATTTAATAGTCTCAGAGTAACATTAGTAAAGCATGAAATACCTCTACTATTTTGGAGAGAAATTTCAAAAGTAGTTAAAGTGACCTGTTTTGGGAACACTCTTTTCTTCTGTAGGTGTTCTCAGCAACAGGTCTGGCTTATTCCTCAACCTGTGTCCTCCCTAAGAATTTGCTAGCTCATGTCCTGTACGTCAGCATAGCAGGTGATAATGAATTTAGACTTTCTCAATTTATTGATGGACACTCAATTACACATGCCGTAAGTATTTGTGCTGTGAAAGCTTTGGCACTGTTAAAAAGCACATGAGGTAGTGTCAGTGTCCATGGTCCCAGCACGCTGAGAAGCTGAAGTAGGAGGATAGCCAAGTTCAAGCCCAGTCACTCCCCGAGACCTTGTCTCAAAATCTTAAAAAAAAAGGCAAGGGGATGGAGTCAGTGTGAAGTGCCTGGCTTTATTCCCCAGTACAGCCCTCTGCCAACCTCTACCCACCTCAAGAAAACAATCCAATAGATTTTCTCAGTCATGTCCAAATTTACCTACTGGTGGGAAAAAGGAAGTATTGTTTTCATAGATGATGGACTGACCAGCTCTCCTTCCCCTCAGTATTTACTAGAAGCTGTCTAGCTGGAGCCCAACTTTGCTGCATAAGGCCAAGCAGCTTTGTGAGGCTTGCTGGCCCAGTAACTTAAAGCAGACAGAGTAGCTGTTGGTGGTAAAGACTAAGTTGTATTGTGCAAAACACAAAGTTACAGTGGCCACTAGTTTTGGAAAGGTTGTTTGAGTTATGCCATTTTCCCCTGCTATGAGGATGTCTAGCTGGGTGAGTGTTGTTGCCTACATAGCTGCCGAGCTAGGGCCTTCCTATAGCTCACCAGGAACATCTCCATTAACTGCTGTACACATGGCCTTTGGCTGGCTCTCAGCTACCTTCTTCACCTGCCTTCCTCTGCCTCTGCCTAGGCCTTAGCATGGACCAACAGCAGCTTCACATCTTTTTACCTACTGATGTCCAGTCTACCAGCAACAGAAGAAATGCCAAAAGATTTGTGGATGTGTGGAATGAATGAGCAAATGAAAAGTAAAAGTGTGTTAGCTAGTGATTAGATACTCTTTGACTGGTTCATTTTCTCCTCTTTTGGTCCTAGATTGAAGGGCAGGTGGTGAGGCCATGCTCTTGGACAGTTGTTTTCCCACGCTCATCCAGGTCATTTTGGGGGAGAAAAGGTCCTCACTGAGATCAAACACTTTTTTTTTTTTACATACGCTTTTATACTACCCTGATTTTGTGTGCATTTCAGACACTTACTGTCTAAAACAGAATCTGCCCTAACTTATTACACAAAGGGAGACCTGCTTTTGGGGTCTCACTTTAGGCATCAACAGGAATACCACTCTGAGAACATAACGGTAGATTGTATAGCATTCTATGACTGTGTCTACATACAGCTGACAAGGATTTGGAGGGCCAATGCAGAGCTCCAAACCTACTTATATAGAAATAGTGCTTATGGGTGCAGTACCCTCACAAGTTGTCCTGTGTTTTCTTAGTTTTGCAAAACTATGGATATTCCTTTCTCCCAGATGCAAGAATTGAGATGTCAACCCTAAAGGATTCTCTCCACATGCAAATCCCATGCAGTTGTAATAAGATCAGGATGATTTCTAGTTATCCTGATTATTTCTACTCTCTTCATAGACTTCACCCCTGGTGATCAATGGGGTGATGGATATCACAGCCAGATTGCCCTCACATCCAGACTTCAAAGAACTTTGCGCGCACGATGCTTGTCTGTCTGTCTACACTTGGCCTGCCTTAGTGCTGTGCACACCTTATGTTGAGTATCAGTTGCTTTTGAATGAATGAAACAGAGACCTCACCCTCAAGACACTTCAAATCTAGAAAACTTATTTTCCCAAGATGAGGGAATTGCTTATATGCTAAAGAAATTAATTGTAGTGCTTTGAAAAGTATCACTCCCAGGCAGTTTCCCTTTGCGAGTCTCATGTAGAACAGTACACAGTGGACTCTACCTGATGGGGCCCCTGTGGCTTCAAGTGACAGTAATGTCTTTGCTCACCTTCTCAGTCTCAGCCTTCTGCTTGCTGTTGCCCACTAATACATCCTGGTTCATGTAGCACCAGCAGAAAGCAAGTATCTTTCCTCCTCTTACCACCTTTCTGCTTCAGTCTTCTCCAGAATACATATCCCTATGAAGTATGCCATGGGAAGCATCTGATCATTTGTCCTTCTTTGTCTCCCTCACTAGATTTTGAGCCTCAGAATGGGCTGCTGAGGTTTTGTCTCTGTTTCCTACTGAACTTCTAGTGCCTCTGTAAGAGGTTAAGGGAATGTACTTCTGCAAAATGACTGGATGAATGAATGAACAAACGGTAGGTGTCTGCATGGAAATCCTTCTAGATTAACAGACAAAATACCCTTTTGCTTCTGCATCGAAAAACAAGTTGTCTGATGTTCTCACATGGGGAAGGAGCATCTGTCTAAATAGTGTTTGTATTATCCCATTTAAAAATTTCCCAAACCGGTGAGGAAAAGGGCAGTCATCTTCTGCCTCCCACACTCAGTTATGGAAATAAATGGCTTAGTCTTGCACCTTCACCAATCCCTCTTCATGTGCCTGGGAAAGGTCACTGCCTGAGCCCAGGAACAATCTTGGTGCATGGTTTCACCTGTACTGAGCTCCGCTGCATTCTTTAGATGGTGGTGGCGAACTGGCCTGCCAGCTCCCCAGATGTGTGACTGATCCTGGGGAGACTTCGGTGACTGGGGTAGCTCTTAATACCTGTCTTCCTTACAAAGAATTAGAAATTAGAGTGAAATTATGACAGGGGTAAATGGAAGAGCACGAGCTCGTGTGAGATTCAGATCCTCGTGGCCATCCCTCTCTGCAGAAACAGCAGGAGCCAGCTGGTCTTCCTTGCTTGTGTTCTCAGTCTTCCATCTCACCCTCAGTATTGCCTCCTGATTTTCTTTATATTTCCCTAAGGCGCTGGCCCATCTCATTGCTTGCTTAATACACAGAGCCAGGCATGATGAAAAAAAGTAAACGTATCATTATTACTGTAAGAAATGCATGCATATTTGGACGGAGGCAAACAGAGATGAATACTGTTAAGGCAGGGTTTTTTTTTCCCCTTTAGTGTTTTATAATCATATTTCTTAATATATAATCACATGAAAATTAAAAATGTAATTATTACTTTGTATATGTATTCCCTGGTTGTAGTGTACACTTGGAAAAGTTTATAATTTCTTTCATACATTCATGGAACCAAAGAGATACTGTGTTGCTAAATGATGACAATAATGATACAAACAAGACACTTATCCCAGAGTACCTATTAATAAGAAAGAAAACTTCAGAGCTGAGCCGAGACCAAGTTGATTAACTTGTGTTCCTGGAGGAATGTTAAAACTTAAGCGATAATTTATGAAATATTAATGAAAATGACTTTTGGTGGCACTGGCTACTAAAGTCGAAAGAAATAACCACGTGAATATTAATATGGATTTTTCCATCTAGGCCATCATTTTTTTTTTTTGAGTACAGCCACATCAGGTATAATTTCCTGAGATTTCAATGTGGAAGTATTAATGCTGTGCATTTTCTAGTCATTCTCATAGTAAATATCCACAAAGGCTTTTATCTTTTATTTATAGTTTCTTTTGATGTATGTTTTTAGATTGGCTTAGTTAACAGTTTTAAGTGAGAACTTGAAGCATTTGTGTTTTGTTTCAAAGGCTGACCTTGCATTTGTTTCCATAGACAAATGTTTCAGAGATCTGGGTGCTACATATTAGAATCTTTAAATTATGTTGTGATCATCGGTAAAATCATTGATGTCCGATTATGAGACTTTATGTGGAGAGACCAATGAGACATTGATAAGAACATGCAACAACTTTTGGCTGCAGAGGGTTTCTTTTTAAAAGATCTTGTCCAAGTATCTCAGTTCTCATGTATGAATTTTCAAATCTGGTCTTTCAGATACCTGCCAAGTTTATTTTCCTGTACTGCTCCAAACTTGAATTAAATAGTCTTAATTTGTTGTTCCCATGAATTTAGGATGAATTTCAGGAAGTTATGTAGGTACTTAGTGGTCACTTCCTGGGGTGTTTATGTGACAAAGATTCTGATGAGCTGGTTTAATCAGGTAGGCTGTTCCTGAGCTAATTTTGTGTCCTGTTACTCAGTCAGGTTCCTGGACTTAAAGAGCAGCGACTCTGGTATCTCTGAAGCTGTCCCACAAACAGATATCCTCTAAATAATTCTTAATCCTTAAAAAGTACACCTCATTCTTGAGGTCCTTCAGAATGGTGGTCCCTGCCGCAAAAGGCCTAAAGGTGTTTTCTGCACATGAATCAGCATGAACCACAGGAGGAACGTGAGCAGCACCTCTGTAGGCCCTTAAAGGGAAAGGAGGGATCCAGAACTGCAGTAGCACGAAAAGCGCCCATTTTTTACTCCAAGTGTAGAGTTCTCAGGTTCTTCATTTTCAAGGGAGTGAGAGACATGTGTTCAGCCCTAACAGACTTCAATATGAATTCTGGCTTTGCCATTCCTTTTGGCCTGGGGGAAAATATTTAAGCACATCGAAGCTTTGGTTTCCTGACAGGGGTCAGTGCATCACTGACATGTGACTGTGAGGACTAAATTACACAGTACAGAATGGCTGGCATATTAAAGGCAGTCCAGAGGAGGTGAGCTTCGTGGCTCCTCTGCCAGAAGGACGCTCACTGCACTGGAGCACCCCTTCAGAGCCTGTGGGAAATACAATGTAAAGCATCTTTGCAGTTTATCAGAAATTGCATGAGATTTTAAAAAGTATTTGAAAAGTAGAAGTCGCATTTCATCTTTTTAAAAAATCCAGTTTCTAGGACACAAATCCATAAATTCCATAAATGTTCATGTCATGCCTTCAATTGCTCATTTTATCTGTAAATGGGGTGTCTGAACCGCCTAGTGGCTTGGTTCTGAGATTTTTATTCACCTACCAACTTGAAAGGCTGGGGAGGTATTTGAAAGCTGTTTTGGCATTCTGCACAGGCAGATTATTTAAATTACAATTTCAAGTATGTGTGATACCTACATGAAGCCCAAAGCAAGAATGTGAAATGTGCTATATTCCTACAAATATATTTTGCTTTATTTTTCTTATTAGGTATGGAAAAAAGTATTATTTTTTCAAGAACTTAAAAACAGTATTTACAAAGTTATCTAAATATAAGCTACAGAAAAAGTTCACTATGATCCTGGACATTAAATGAGGACAATGCTAGAAAGGCTCTGCTATATACTTCTACTTGCGAATCACACACACACACACACACACACACACACACTCTCTCATACATACAATCACACAATACCAACTAGACTTGGACTTTAGAACTTAAATAATTCTATCAGAAATCTCTAAAGTTACAGAAATCTCTTGAGTTACAACACAAGAAAATTCAGTGGATTGCCCTGCAAACAGTTCAAGGATGCAGCCTTGATGGGCCAAGGCCAGCGCCAGCAGCAGCGTTTGCAGCTCTAGTACAGATAAGGAATTGATGAAGTGTCAAGAAGAGCAAAGAAAACAGAACACGAGGATCATTGTACACTTTGAAGGAGCTCTGTACAGGGGGCTTCTTTCCCCTCTCTCCCCTCGGTTAACTTTTATGATTATTTTAAGACAAGTGGAAATTGTAGTGTTTTTTTATATTTTACTGTTGAATATGTTCTTAGGGCCTTGGGGAACGCTTCTCTTCTTAGTTGGATCCCTCTTTATTTCATGTCAGAAAATGGAGCTCAGAGCCTCGGCTCGGGTGAACTAGAAGTAAATCCATGCTTCCTGACTCCATATCAACTCCCTTGCCAACGACTACAAGTCAGTGCACGTGTGTTTCTTTTCTATGATGAATACAATTTATGATGGCTTCACTCTGTAATCCTCAACCCCTTCTCACCTTCAGAGATAAACTAACCTTTATAATCATGCCAGAAAACAGCATTTAGTCTGTCGAGCCTGCACCCTTGCTGAGCCTGTCTTGATCTTTGCACTTGGAGTGTTGCTTCACAGTGAGAAAGTAACTGCTAGAGGACAGGAGCAGCTGAGTGCAGGCAGCCTCATGAGGCCTGAGATCCCTGTGTTCCGTTTTAGTTCATCTCTGAGAGTGTCCCTAGGCAGGCATTCCTTGGACTCCACTACAGAAGAATGCACTGAGGTACAGAGGGGCCGAAAACCCTGTCCAAGAAGTTAGGGAGGCAGGACCTGCAAGAAGATCCCATTTCAGGACGCGCTGACCCTGTCAGTCCACTCTGCTCCCCTCCTGAATCTCACTCCTGCAAAAGGAGAAAGCCAGTGCCAGGAGGCTGACCTTGGTCAGCTGCAGTGGTTTAAAATGTTTTGGGTTGAAGTAACCATAGAGAGAAAGACCAAAACAGATTTATCAAGACCATTAGAAAATGAAGTGCTAACATTTCCATCCTGTGCAAATAGAGAAGGGACAGAAGAATAGTTGGAAGAAATAAGAATCATTTTGCCTGTGAGTACCGCCATTTTTTCCTGCTGCTCATAACGCCCGGCTTTTTTGGGATGCATCATGCCAGAGCTGGAGAAGCCAGCACTCCACATCCTAGAGATCAACTAGGATGGCTTTTGGAATAACAAAGACCAGGCAGAGAGTATATAATGCTACCCACACCCTCTCCTCCAAATTTGGCTGTTCCTTACTAACCAGGTGGAAGACTCAAACCTCAGTTAAGTGGGTAGGTTTTGGCAGGGACAAGCCCGTCATCCTTTATGACACACTTCCTGCCAAATCAGGACAGGATTGCCTAACTGTGCCCAGCTTTCCCCCGGCTTTCAGAAGGAGGAGTCTGGGGCATTAAGTCAGAATCTAATGGAAGATGTTGGTGATTTCCTCAGCATTTATGCCATGGATGCTGCAATGATGCACAGTTCTCCACATGGCTCTTTCTGCTCTGACTTAGACAAATTAAACTGTCCCCTTCTGCTTCCTCCATTATTGTGATGCAGTATTTATTCTGTTTGGGCATGGGTAATTAGAATAGGTTTAGAGAGATTTCTCATCCCTTGGCAGGTCCTTCAGAAGACTTCCTGATTCTCAGTGATTTGTCAACAGAAGGACATGGAATAGAACAAGTGTATCATTCCTATCCACCTAGCATCAATATCTAGGTTAAAAGCATATCACATGTTCTGTGATGATCTTTTATTCTCACAGTGGGACAGTGAGACCTTTTTCATGATGTCAATAGATGTTGTGATAAGAATTACATATATGTATGCTACACACACCTGAGCACACATACCACAAACCACATGTGTGCATGCACACACACACACATACATGCGTGTGTGGTGCACGTCCCAAAGCCAGATCATGAAGGTTGTATAGGCTGGTGAATAAGCACATACTTAAATAAAATGAATATCAATGAACTGTAAACCTTTAAGGGCTAGGTCTGAATTCATGAGACTCTCACCTATGTTCATGGCCAGGACAGGGTCCAGCACATTGGAACACTGGCACAAGCCTTCTAAATGTGGAGAGAATGGTACCATTGCATGTTTGATAGTCATACCCTGGAGTACCTGTACCCATATGCTGACTTAGATTTCCACTGAACAAATGTGTCATTGCATTTACAAACCATGCAATAGGAATCCACAAACTATAGCTCATGACTCAAGCCTGGCTGCTCCTGATTTTTATAAAGTTTTACTGGAATACAACTCTGTGCATTTGTACATGCTTTGTCTATGGATGCACTTAGGATACAGTGGCAGGGTTAGATCATAATGATATAGACTCTATGACCATTAACACTAAAATATTTACTATTTATATAATAGCCAGGCATAGTGATGCACACCTGTAATCCCAGTTAATTGGAAGGCTAAGAAAGAGAGCAAGAATATATATTCCTGTCTGATACAGGAACTGAGTCTGAGAATCTCCAGCAAACATAGGTTCTTCACGTCTACACATGACCCTTCTTAATTCTGTGGTGATTTGCATTTTGTGGTCATTGAACAGAAATTGAGTTAATACTATGGGACACTATACTGGGTACATATTACTCTTTTATTCCTGTTCCCTGTCTCTTGAAGGCCTATGAGTGCTGATCTCAGCACCTCTGAGCTTGAGAGGATTACCCTGGCTTTTCTTTTTCAAAAAGAACCACTGTATGTTATGAGCTGAGGAAGAGAGCTCCCACCAGAGAAGCTGCCTTTTCTCAGTGAACAGGCCTCTAACCCTCAAGGAGCTGTCCCTGTGAAGGGGTGGCAGGTATTGCAGGAGACTCTGAGTTATTAGATTTGCACCTTTCTTATAAAATATTCGATATCTTGAGTGGTTTTCATATCTTCCTTTTTAAGTCTTAGTCTTATGTTTGTTCTGATTCAATATAGCCACAAAGCCCACAGTGCTTCGTGATTTCATCCCTACCTATTGGTCATGCATGAGGGCCTGGTGTGGCCCGGATCCTGCTGCCTCCCATTTTACCACCTCCACTGCAGGTATCCCAGGAGCTTCCTTCTTTCTGGTCAAAGCAGTTCTTGACCTTTTGCTGAATGCCCTTCAATACAGCTTCCAATCTGCTTTCAGGTCTCTAAGTAGCAAAACTTTATTAGGCTATTGTGCATTGATGAACACATCAAGACCTTAAATCCTTTGGGGTAGGATATCTTAAAAGCAAGCAGAGTTGTCTCTGTCCAGGATGCCACTGGGACCACAACAAAGTGTACGGCAATGTGCACAGAAGCAGTGGTGACTTGCAGCCAGCAGTCTGCAGCTTCCCAGTCCAGGCAGCCCATAGATGCTATGGTGGGGAATTACCACCGTTCTAGGATTTCACTGCATTTTTAAATTCAGTGCCCTGATTGCCCACTTATATAGGTAGCCCACATAATCCAGTCTCTGAGATAAGAATAATACAGAGAGCTCTGAAATAAGCAGAATAATTCTTGGCATTCACACAAGCTAAGTGATCAGATGCTGCCCACACTGCATAAAGCGGGGAGATTTTAGTGAACTCCACAAACATTTTTTACAAAGGACCAAAAGGCATGGTTTTGAGTACTTTTTGCCCTTCTCTCTGCTCACAGAATGCATCCTATTGAAATGCTCTTCAAAGGACTTGTCCTCATTCAATACCCACTGTATGCTGGTTATAGGAGGGAACTTCGCAGATAAAATACTTAAACTTTTCCTCCTTTTTGATAGAAGACAGAATTAAACCTCACCAAGGTTAAATCACACGTCTAAGATAAAAAACTTTCTCCACTGAGGCCTTCTGGAAATCTCCAGAAGCAAATGAGCTTAATGAAAGAGTATCCCATGAAAAATAATTTGGAAGCTACTGAAACTGGCAATGGCCCATGACACAGAATTTCCTCCACCAGGTAAAGACTCCTTGCCTAACAGATTTGCTAATAAAAATACTCTATTTAAAGATTAAATACTCTGAGTACATGGAAAGAAACCTAAATGGCTTTGGGGCACTGGCCAGGCAGATAGAGGACAGAGTTTGCTGTGACTTAATACTGCATACAAGAGCAGCCTGTGTCCCTTACAGGCCTAGGTCAAAGCCTGGGTGTGGTGTGCAAATTTGAGAGCAAGATTTATCACATGGATTCGGACTCATGAGCTCCTCACTGCACCAACTAACATGCATCATGATTCTTTCTAATGCCAGTGAAATTCTATTTAATGTCTCTCCATGCTTTACTCTGAGTGTTTCATGGGGAGAGGAATCGACTTTACCCAGCTTCTGAGCATTTTCCGTAGTTACTAATTTGTAGGCTTTAGAATATTTTTCCTAGGAAAACTATATTTTAGTTTGGTTATTCAATTCTCTTTCATGTCACAGAAAGATTACATAATAGCCAGGCATAGTGATGCACACCTGTAATCCCAGTTAATTGGAAGGCTAAGAAAGGAGGATTAAGAGTTCCACACTAACCTGGGGAATTTAGCAAGATCCAGTTTCACAAGGCAGAATCTTGTGAAAGGGGGGCCCAACCCCTAGTATAACAAAGGGGGGAAAAAGAATATATAAATGACTGTGTAATATTCTACATGGAGTGTCCTTCACTTTTCTTTTTCTTCTTTCTTTCTTTCTTTCTTTCTTTCTTTCTTTCTTTCTTTCTTTCTCTCTCTCTCTCTCTCTCTCTCTCTCTCTCTGTCTCTTTCTTTCCATCTCCCTTTCCTTCTTTCCATGACATAAAACTAAAATATATATTCACCTCTCTAAATAAGACATAGAAAGTAAGTTGTCCTTCTCAATTGACTGTCCTGGAACCTGTGCTTCGAGGATTTATTGGGTCCCCAGAGGAGCTGAGTGCTAAATGTTGAGGATTTGACAACAGATGGACTTTAGCAGTAGTCACAGTATTTACACAGGGTAAATATGTCCCTTAGAGTCAGTTGCTACAGATGCCTAGCACAATCCTGGCTGTGGCCCATCCTCCCACTCCAGAACACTGTGGGACCACACTTGGGAGAGCCTGAACAATGAGATTGCTTCTGCTCTTTCATCCTTAGAGGATTCTGCTTTATCTGATATCCTGACATGGAAAAAAAAGAGGTGAAAACTTTGAGGGCTTGGAAACTGAGCGGAAGGAGGAAATATCAAGGTGGCCTCAGAGTTTGAAACTGCTTAATTCATTGCCAGCTACATCCAGAGGGCTGAGAGTGAGGTGGACATAAAGATTGTAGCATCCAATGTGGGAGTCTGCTGGGAGTAGACCTGCCCTTCTCCTATGAGCTTGTCCTGTATGGGAAGCCATCAAAGCAGGCACTGATTTCAAAGTAAACTATCCTTTCCCTTGATTCAGGTTGCCGAGTCTGCTGGTGACCAGGAGCCAGGCTCTCTGCCATATTTGTGGGGAGAGTGAAGGACTTTTTCATGATGAGGAGGAACATGTTCTCTAACTGCCTTGTCTTGTGGGTGTTGCTACTGAGCACTGGAAATATGGTCAGCATGACTGAGGAACTACATTTTCCACTGTGATTAAATAACTTCGAATTAGAGTTTCAGTTGCCACACTATCAAACAGAGAAGCCCTGCCATTTTCAGGGAGAAGAGTGTGCAGCATCCTTTGGGCTGAGCCTATTGGTATGTGGGGGTTGTGTACCTATTATACTGGATTCAGACATGGGCCTTTAAATGGTTCTCAGACTTCTAGTCCCGTGGACAGCATCACTGACCAGCAAGACCAACACTCACACCACTAACCGATCCCACTGGGCAAGTACACAAGAGCACTGCTGTCGTGACCCCTGCTCCTTGTTACAGGATGAGGAATGATCTCCTCCAATCGACAGGTGAAAAAGTGAGTCAGAGAGCTACAGATCTTGCCCAAGTCTTCAGAGCCGGAATTCCCCTCAGAAACACCAACTATCTAATGTGGAAGCCCACTTTGTTGGGTGCAGTCTTAGAGAACTCTTATCAAGCAGTTTCCCATCCTTGTTCTAATAGAAGAAAGAAGTTACATAATTAATGTGGTTTTCCCTTCAGAGCATTCATCCATCACAGGGCTTTACTTGAGCTTATACCCATGTCAGCTTGCACATCCACATACACAGCTGATTTTACATCACATAGACAATTTTATTTCACACCTGTCTATAGTGGTATCTCTTGTGCTGTCTGGTTGAAGTCACTCCTAGCTCTGTCAAAGTCAGGGACAAGGCTTTTAAATTTTTCCAAGGAATGTGGTCTATGGATCAACAAATTCCTAATAAAACCCTCTTCTCTATGTCTTGCTTTGCATCATATACAGATTTAGGTATAAATGATTGAAATGGAATGGAAATGGAGATGTAAGCCCAAGACTGAACAAGCTTTCTGAAAATTCTACGATGTTAGTCACCATACTAATCTCTTGCTAAATTATTTTTCACTTACCTGGTAATTCTTCTTGTGTAATCACAACTATAATTTTACTGCGGAAATCAAAGTTGGGCAGTGATATTAAGAAGTACTCATTTTGGGGACAAGCCACCTACATGCACTACACTGGAACATCCAGGAGCCAAGGGCAGGACCCAGATATGTAGACACTGGAGCCGGTGCTGTAGCCTTCCTTACCTTTTGTCTTGGACTATGCAAATTTTATTTTCCTCATTGTTTGCAATAAGCGCAAATTTCTACTTTACCTAGAGCAGGCCTCTTTAGGAGCTTTTGCACTGATAGTGTGCTGTCTGGTTTACCTTCTTTATGTTGCCTGCCAGCTCAGTGACCAGGCTAGAGTACAGGCCACAGAAGGCAGGAAGGCACTGTCCAAGCCTAACCTTGGGAACTATCTCAAGGAAATCCAGTTCGAGGGGGAACTGAAAGAGAGGCCTTAGCAGTTTATAGACTGGTGAGCTGCAGGCTGGCTTGGAGAAGCCTGAACTCACTGGTGCAGGATGTTCCCTCCTCACATGCTTCCTGGCCTGTGGCAAAGGTGGCTGGCTGTGTGGAGAGCTCAACAGCTTGCTCAGTCTCAACCTCAAAATACGATCAGGCCCAGCTAGCTTTTACTGCTGCTAGACGGTGTTGACCATGACTGTGAACTTAGTATTGTTCCTTCTGCAGCCCGACTGGACAAACAGGGCTGAATCGGCATGTGAGTAGGCATCTGTCTTTATAGTGAGGGGCACTCTTTTGTATTTCAGGAAAATAATGAAAGACGTCTCTTATGTAAAACCTTACGCAGTCCTGTATGTCAGTGTCATTCTAATTATTTATTATAGACTTATGTCAGCATTTATTTTTCTCAATGCCATCTGAATTTTTTCTTATCCATAATATGATTCCTCAGCAGCAAATAGTTTAAATATTTTTAGAGTGGCAAATGTACTATGTCTTATCAAATCATAATTTTTTAGTTTTAGTAGATTAAAAGATTAATAAATGCATTCAGACTAGCACAGTTTAATTTCAAGGCCAGACAGGTGGTTGCTAACCAAGTATACCTTGAAGGTGAGTATGCCGTGAGTGAAGTTTTCCAGCCCTGTAGCCTGCTGGTTAGCCTGCAGCTGGCCCATGGAACTGCTGGCTGTAGTCTCCCTGTGCACTCGGGCTTTGGTGGGTTCTAGATGGACCCTGGCATGATGAGTTACACAATGAGTAAGACACAGAGCACATACATACCCTTCTCGGTGGGCTTCTCCTTTCTCCAGCTCCTGAATGACCCCCAAGAGCACTTTGATGGTCTCCTGACTCGAACTGATCAAGTTCTCCATCACCTGAAGCTGTGCCTTGAGGTCCACCACTTCGGTGTGAGGCACGATTTGTTGGCATTCTTCACCCGTGACCGTGGCTGTGGCTGTGGCACCAGGCTGAGTCTCCGAGGGCTGCTCCCTGCATTCCGGAGACTGGCACTGTGCTGGGGGGGAGCAGGTCAGGGCGGAGCTGGGGGTCGGCTGCAGCCCGTTGAGATGCGTGGCTCTCATCTGCTCCTCATCCGGGGGGCAGAGGGACCACTGGCTGGCCGCGGCAGAGTTTGACAGGCCAGGCTCTGGGGTCCTGGCGTGGATGGTGGGTGTGTAGACAGTGGCCACCTCTGTTTTAAACACCCTCCCGTGGGCCAGGGAAGCAGGCTCCTCCGAGTCTGGGGTGCCCCCTTCGGACTTCGCTCTCCCCTGCCGCGGGTGCACAGCCTCTACCGAGGGGGGCCGGGAGGAGTTCCGCAGCAGAACCTCTGGGTGGCTAAGCACGTCTGGGTCTTTGCAGGGCTCTGCGCAGTTCACCCCAGGGAGCACGTCCGTGGCATTTACATGCTCGTTGGAATGGAAAACCAAGGCCGTTGTCTTGTGTATCCGCCCTGCGCTGCATGTCCTGACCTCCTCCATGGGTCCTGTCTGGCTCTTCTCTTTGACATCTGTTAGGAACCCATTGTTTTGGCTTTTGAAGGAATCTGCAGCTGGGATGTTTTTTAGATTCCCTTTTTTTCGGTCCAGAGGGAATGTCTGGTAACACTTCCTAAGGTCTGGCGAAGTCTGCACACCTGTGCTCTTGGTGACGTTGGGGATGGAGCGGCGCGCGGGCACCGTCATGTACTTGCGGTACGCCGCTTTGCAGGACACGGGCTTGGCCTCTCGCTTCTCGCCCAGTGCTCCCGAGGAGA
Source organism: Petromus typicus (assembly GCA_004026965.1). Taxonomy (NCBI): domain Eukaryota; kingdom Metazoa; phylum Chordata; class Mammalia; order Rodentia; family Petromuridae; genus Petromus; species Petromus typicus. Next base: position 101,173 of record PVIR01000032.1, read on the forward strand.
GCTGTGTGTCTCTCTGCTCGTTCTGGGCCTCACAGATATCCTTAAAGCGCACTTGCAGTGCTTTGTTACGCTTTTTAATTTGCCGATTGGGATCCAGGGCATATTTCATCTCCAGGGCCAGGCAGGCGGCCGGCTCCACTTCACTCTCTGGCGTCGTGAGGATGCATTTGCTGGTTTCCTTACTGACCATGGTTCCTGTATTCAGAGACAGCAACAGAGGTGTCAGTGGATCAGAAACATATGAGCAAACACGGATGGCAAGGACCTCTGGCCAAAATTACGACTGTTGGCTTCCTAATTATTTTTATGCAGGTGAGGACGGCCTTTATGTTAAGGAAAATCAGACAGAGTTGCTGGCAGGCACAGCATGAGCTGCTTCTCAGATATTAAAGCCTGCCTGTGTTTCCATGTGGGATACATTCGTTTTTCTTTGATAGTAATGCATGTTTCCCCATTAGACAAACCTGGTCGACTATATTCATCAAGAAGCCCGATGACGCTGCCTCATCTCCTTTGCAAATTATCTTTTCACACGTGTGTCTCCACTTTGTAGGCAGATGGTTTACCAAACGCAAGTTATCTGGTCTGCGTTTTCATTACTTTTGCAGATGACGTGATTAAAGTAGTATTGGAATCCAGAAGTGCTGTTTTAAAGACTCCTCAAGAGTCTAGGTCCTGAGCAGACACTCGTGGAGAGCCTAGGAGGAGGCCCGAAGGGAATGTATTTAGGTCAGCCATTGCGGATTCCACAGGGCACGCGGCTCCTGCTGCCTGAATCTCATGTTGTAGAGGGCCAGTTGGCTTCTCATGGGTTAATACCAGTCGCAGAGGGAACTCAGATTTCCCTGCATCTACAAATACAGAGGTAGCAACTCTCCTTTTTGATCCTGTGGGGAGTGGAATTTGAGTATACTTCTAAAAATATTAAAGGAAACTATTCATTCTAGATCCAAGTTTGGTGTTTTGAGCATAGCCTTGGAAAAATGAAAACAATGGTAGTTGTTTCTCTACTTAAATCCTGAAAGAAAGTAAAATCACGAGGCTTTATGTTAATCATGTAAATTCATCCTGGGCTGAATTATTATTAAATGCAGCTAAAAAGATGCAGGTGGCCAATGATCCCTCTTGGGGAAGACAAGTGGGGTAAAATCCTTCATTTTATTAGGCAGATTCACAGCTGCTTATTGTACACGGAAGAACTTTCCTGTGGGCTCAACTTGCAGCTCTGATAGTTAATTAAGTGTATTTTCAGTACACTGGCCTTTGCTTTACCCCTCGTCTTTGAGAAGGACACAGGGGCCGGGAGAAGTACCTGCTGTGTAGGGCCCTGGCAGAGAGCCGCGCTTCCACGGTCACAAGGTTACAGGCACAGGCAGTGAGAGCTACACTGCTCCACCCAGGGTCGGCAGACTTTGTGTCCTGTCTCGGGGTCTGAGGACCAAGCATAGAGAGTTGCAGCAGCTCTTGGGAAATGCCAGGAGGATCCCAATACTTGAAAGGTAGCCATTATTCATGGGGTCAGATAATCCCCAGGTCAGATGCTCAGCTAATCTGTAAGGACCTTCCGGAAGGTACTGGTGATGTAGCTCAGAGGGACCACTGTCTGGCAGGTGTATGGTCCTGAGTTTAAGTTTCAGTGCACTCCTCCCCCAAAAAAGGAGAGAAAAAAAATTAAGTCCCTGAAGGTCAATATTACACTTTCCACTTTAAGGAAGACACCTAGGTTCAAAGAGGTCATGTCACTCCTTCAGCATCACACAGCAAGTGAACACAGGCAGGAGTAAGACTAGTCCAGCAGACCCCAAGTTTGTAGCAGAACCAGGCATCTAACAGAGGTCCAGCCCGTCCTCCTGTCTTTACTTCTTCCTGAGTTAGCACTTTAGGCCTGTATAGAAGGTGGCTTGGAGAGGAAGAAGAGAGGAACTTGTAGAGCCCCTGTCTGAAAGCCACTCCTGTCTGCAGTCAGGACCATGGTTACGACCCCTACATCTTGGGATCTTGGGTCACATCCTGTGACCTTTCAGGCTGCCACTAGTGATTACAGAAAAGTCACGTTCTTCATACTGTGCAGTGAACTACCTGGTAATCATGCCAAAGGCTAACAGTAATTTCTACAGTGTTTTGGTTTAACCTACAGCTTCTCAGTCACTGCACTGCTAATACTCCACTCCAGCCCTCTCACTGTCAGAGGCTCGCTTCTGTGCAGAGCAGGATGTGCAGCAGCAGCACCTCTGGCTTCTGTCTCCGGGACAGAAGTAACACATCCTCCTCCCTGTGACAACTTGGAAGGTCTCTAGACTTTGCCAAATCATATGAGGGTAAGAGCACAGCTGCTCCCGCAGAGACCACCTCATTAGCTGTTTCAGCCCGGAGGCCTGAGGTGCCAAGTCCACACACTCTCCTATGTCCTCAGAGTCAGGGCTCTTAGAGAAAGCAGAGGAAGGCCTCTGCTGCTTCACTGAGGTCTCTGGATATCTGGAGCCTTCATAACTTGAAATCTATCTACTGGGCAGTTTTAGGAAGAGAGAGAAAGAAAGGAACAGACCAGAGATGTGTCTGTATCTGAGCTCTGTTTTGCAGAAGTCTAAACTGTGTGTGGTGGGTGGGATGGGGCAAGTCTGCCAGGAGAGATAATAGATATCTTTTAGAGACACTTATCCCTCCAGGCTAAAAGATGCACATAAAAGAACTTGGTATGTGTGTAGGTTGGGGGGGAGGGGTTTAGGGAACTAGGGGCATAATAAGAAAATTAAATTTTAACCCTCAGTTTTATCAAGTATTCATTCTTGAGCTGCTTTTGCTGCCCAGGTATGTCAGAATGTATTGTGCCATCATCCTGCAGAAGGCCTTCATACTAGGGCAAATTTGAAAGAGAGAGCATTTTTACAAAAAGCAATTTACTAGTAATTTTTCAGCCTTTTCCCTGCCACTCCTGAAAAATGTGTGTCTGAATAAGTTTGTCCTACCATGCTATTCATCATCATGGTTTGCCAAGAACTGCACTGAAATAATTTTTTTACATCATTCTGCTGGTTTGGAAAGATATCCTGAGTGTTGGACCCAACCATCCAACTCATAAAACAAATCAGAAGAATTAATTGCTAGTGGCAAAGTAATAATAGTAGAAATATTCTAGAGCTCTTCTCTGCCATACAGAGTTGCTAAGTACATAAAAATCGTTTCTTTATTAGTAAAAATGATGGTAATACTTAGGACTTTTAATCAGGCTAGTTTGTTGAAAGTCGAAGTAATTGAGTTGTCCTGATTTCACTGATAGGGAAGACTCCAATGGAGTTCTGCAGTTGATTTATTTTGGCCGCAGATAAGGTTATGACTTTCTTTTGATGGCTGAATGGAATTTTCCTGGACATCTAGAATTAGTAAGGTGGACACATCTTTGCAGTGTGTTCACATATAGCCTACTGGGAGGACCTGGCTCATAGTAATTACCATTACGGAAGTGATTTGTCCTGGAAACAAATAGTGCAGAAGACTGTCTGTGAGACAAGAGGAATCTTCTCATGCACTGGTTCATTCGTCATTCTTTCATGCGTCCATTCAGCAAACCAAAAGCACCTATTTTCCAGAGTTGTATTAACATTCTACACATATGTGATATGATTCTGTGTCCTAACCGGAAGCCAGCATTCCCATGTACCTCACTTGCACTGTCTCATTTGACTATTTTAATAGCCTCACAGGGGGAAGATTATTGTTGGCCCCATACTGTAGACTGAGATACTGAGCCACAGGATTATCTTTTGTAACTTGCTTGAAGTCACAGGGCTAAGGGGCCACATACACCTGGAATGTACCTGAAGTCCACGCAGCACAGTCTGCAACCTGAAATGACCTGTGCTCCACTTTAATAAGCATCACACTGCTGATGCTCATCCGAGTCATTTCCTTGGCCTATCCTCATGGTACTGCTGGTCTCAGGTCACACAGGGACTTTCAAGTGGTCCCTGAACACTTCTGGACCTGGGCACAGACAGAGAGATTTGGACTGAGCACAAAACCTATGTGGCATCTGTGGCTACAGTTTGCTTGCCCACATCACCCTAGAACCATGGTTTCTGGCCCTTGTCGATGGTCTCCCAGTTCTAAAGCAGCAGGAGTTTATGAGGTTTGTTCTTCCTGCCGAAGCTGTGCTTTGAATTCCCTGGGCTGCACAGTCTTGAGGGGAAAGTGGCTAGTCATGGTCGCGCCTCAGGGAGAACTAGATGTGGAAGAGCTGTTTGCAATATGAATGTCTTAATTACTCTCCAATTAAATTTCATAATCAAATGTGAGTTGTAAATAGGTAAGCCTTGTATATTTAGATTAGTGATATAAAGTTAACTGTCTGCTGCTTTAAGTTAATAGCTTATATGGAAATGTTCATCCTAACATATAGGAGTAAAAAATGGAACTGACTGAATGCCTAAGAATAGGTAAACATTAAGTAAATTATGGTGTGCATTCATGCAGTACAGCCATTAAAATGATAATTGTAAAGATTTAGTATCATAGAAAAACACTTATGAAATAATGTTAAGTGAAAGAAAGCAATCTACTAGATTTTACTGGGAAAATGATGAACAGATGTGATTTGGGATTGAGGTCATGCATTTGGGTTTGTCCATGTCGTCCACTTTTGGGGGTAAGGCTGAGAGCAGCACAGTATTATTGATTTCACCAATTAACAATGCATGGGCCAAAGGGAATCTGCATTGTAAGACCTCTGCAGTCTGAGGACTTGTATCCAAATGAGCTAACCCCAGAAACGACTGGATTTGTATACAGTCACCACAGGTCATCTCTTACTGTTTGAGGAATCCTTTAAGCAAGAAAAATAATTTTTTTAAATGTCACCCTGTGTGTGTGAGGGTGTATGTGTATAAAATGTATTGCATATGCCTAAATTTTTATGCCTTTAGAGGTAAAATTAGAAATGTAGACCTATATAGATAGAGTACATATTTTATGGAAGATATATTAATATTTAAGAAAAGGCAGGAAGTTGCCATTGGCTTTAATTAGAAATAAAACAAATTTGGGCCGGGGATTTAGCTCATTGGTTCTGGCATCTGTCTTGGCAGCAATCAGTACCACATGCCACAGTGCTGGGCGTGGTGGCTCACCCCTGTAATCCTAGCACTCGGGAGGCAGAGGCAGGAGGATTACTGTGATGTGAGTTTGAGGCTGAGCTCAGGGCCAGCCTGAACTATGAAGCAAGACCCTGTCTCAAAAAACAAAAACAAAAACAACCACCACAACAAAAAAACCAAATTTGACCTGTAATCTACATTTCTAGTCTCTAATTTATGGGATTTCATCAACTGACAGAATACTTTCCTTGAATTCTATTGATTTTTTTGTTTGTTTGGTACTGGGGATTGAAATCCCCAGCCCGAACTCTATACATTCTTAAAACACCTGCACTAATTCCCAGGATCCAGTTTGGGGCTCATGATACAATCCACTGGCAGCCAGGATTGATAAGGAGGTAGACTTCTCCCATCAATTTACCCCATTCAATGGGTGGAGCTTAAGAGCTAGGCAAGCCACCCTATGAATGTGGAAAGGAACTATATGAAGTTACTGGTTTTCCTTTCCCGCTGGGACACCTTGGGCCAAAGATGCTGGCGAGGATTCAAGATTAATTGGGTCAGCACTTTATTCCATATGCTGAGGGAATGCCTGAGCATCAGGCTACTGTGGGTGGGGTGCGGAGAGAAGGAATATGTACAAAGCTTCCCGCTGAGGAAAGGAGTGAGACAGACCCTCACTCACCCAGTGAAGTCTTTATGTTGTGAAACAGTTAATGTAGAGACCTGTTTTATAGGTACCGGTTCACTCTTCACACATGAAAGTCTTCTTCTTTGTGCAAACCTAACTGCTACAAATTCTGGACTGCATCTTACATCCATTGCACAGCTTAATTTCCTTTCATACACTGAAATGATATTTTTCCAGACATTTGTTCTCTTCTTCAGAGGTCACTGATAAAGAAGATTGAAAGGGGCAACTGAAGGAGTTTGGGTCCCTTTTGCAAATGTGCAGTTAGGGGGGCGGAGTGTCTGCTCCAGGGGCAGAGCCAAGGCCTGCTGGAGCAAATGAGGAATTCACGCCCTGTTTCCTCAATGTGTGGAATGTGGCAGCAGAGACTTCATAAAGTATGCCCGTCCAGCCCGAAGTAAGGAATTCAGACACGCCTGCAGCCTGCAGTGTAAAGGCAGGTTTTGAGACAGAAGAAAAACCACCTTAGGTTCTGCCTTGGTACCTTCATATCTGTGATTTCAGGATGTGCATTAATGTTAGCTCTTGTCACAGAGGCACACTCTGGCCCGTTGCCAAGAGTGGAAGCAAAGGGAACCAGCCATCCAGCTCACACAGGGGTGTAAGTAGAGGCTTTACAGAACCTTTACAGAACCAGAAACAGCACCATTTAATGAGTGAGTCTTCTCTCTTCCATTATATCTCCCTGTGTACTTCGTTCTGGATTGACATTATCCTTGCTCATGCACTGTCAAAGTGAAATTGAAACTAGCAGCCATGAATTAGCAAAATTTTATAATCCTGGCAAAAATTAACTGGAAAACATACCTTCTCCTGATCAGACATACATATGGAATACTCACTTTATCTGCTACAGCTAGCTTTGCTAACTGCTAATGGTCAACGAGAACTTAGTAAGTGTGATTTCAACACCTCATCCAAATCATCTGCATAGTGAGTCGAAAGAACTTACTTCCCTGTTCCTGTCTCTTCACCATCAGCAAGACAGAAAGAAGGTGAGAAATAGGATGAGTTCTGAGCATACTGATAAGTACTTAGTGAGTATACCCTTTGCCCTGTTCTCTGGGTGGTTCCGAGTAAATGAAGTACTAATGAGCTGCTCATTAAGGCCTGACAGAGGTCTGAGTGGGCAAGAGGTGTGAGGACTCAGAAGAGGTGACTTCCCATCACCTTTCTGATATTTTCATTCCAATAGGTCTTTGCACTATATCAGTTATGCTAACTTCACACCATCATCATCATTTTGAATAACTAAATAGCATGTTTTGAAATTAAAGTGAGAACTATTTTTCCCCCCTCATGTGAAATGAATATGTTACATCTGCTGCTTCTCAGTTTAATCTCGGATACCATATTGGAACACCAGAGTAGGACTTCTCCTTGAAGGTGCCTACTTGGTACAAACTTATTTAGATTTGCTCAGTTGAAATCATTTGGAGTGAGAGATGTAATCTGTCCTACTGGCGAGGCTGTGTGAGGGCCCATCTATTACCATGAAAGGATCCCTCCCCTTTCTTTTCCTTAGCTTGACTGAGACTTTGTATAGTGCTGGGTTCACTGCAGAGACAGCTAAGCCAAGAAGAAAGAGAGCCACCAGCATTTCTTATAATCAGCTTGTATTTATAAGCTGATCGCTGAATGGAGAGAAAATACTCTCCCCAGGATCCCTTGTGCACAGTCCTTTAACAAAGCTGCAGCCAGTTAGTATATGTGGTCTTCCCAGCCTTCGTCTGTTTGATCAGCCACAGTCAAATGTAGAAAGACTGACAGTTTGAATTCTCCAGGCTTTCTTTTGACTCAAAAACTGTAAATGACACAGGAATTCTTTATAATTTAGAGTGGAACTAAAGCACGTAAGGCAAGATCCACAGTACGAACCAAATAGAGAAAACTTTTTTCCCTTTCCATTGGAACTGACGGGCAAGGAGGGGACCTCCGGATACTGTATCATCCTGAAGCAAGATGTCGTCAATCTAGACAACATTTAGGCCAGAGCCTACATAGTCCTTGGGACCTGGAAATGGAGGGAGTGTTCTGAGGGAATGACTGAGGGAATGATGGTTATTAATCACAAGTGTGTGCAGGGCAAACTTCTAGTGTTCAAAGTGCAACAATGTCATTGTTGGTGAAGAGGAGGAAGGAGAAAGTTTAACTATATGTTATCCTTTAAAAGCTGCCATGATTTATTTCTTCAAATAAGTGCCACTTCTCATCAGTCCTGGCGTTATTTCTTTTCTGCCAGACCATTTGGTTAATTACGTCCTTGACCAATAACTACTGTGAACTTATGTGTTTTTTTGTGCAGGACAACAATTAGCTACTCCCCAAAACGCAAAGCCACATACTTCCTTCACAAGATTTCAGTTTGCTGTCTGTAAAGGTTTGTCTTGTCTTACATGAAAACCTGTAGCAAGGAGGACTGTGTTGTCCATCCTGGGACTGGATGAAGCACAGCATGATTGCCAGGACCACTGAATGTTCCCCACTTGACCAGGAGCACCACTACTACGCTTGGAGCAAAAGGTACTTGGTGTTCAAGGCAGGACTGAAGTGACCCGCAGCAGGGTCAAGGGAACCATTCCCCAGTGAGAACAGTGCAGTGTCTTCTGTCATGTCACATTCTGAGAGTCCTTGAATGGGAAATGCCCATGGGCTGCTTGATTTACTCCCTAGTTTAATCCCCCATCTAGCCATCTCCTTGCCCCACTGATTTTGGTTTCCTTTCTTGTTGCTTCTCTGGTCTTTGGTCTTCTTGGCCTCTGCCTTCTATCCCACATTCTTCCTGTCTGAAGCTCTGAGTGCCTGCAGCTTCTCTCCCTGCAGGGACTTAAAGGAGCCCAGTACAGTAGTACTTCTAAAAAGTAAGTCTTGTTTTTAGGTCATCTTTACTCTTTTGTACATTTCTTATCTCTAGAAATATCATCATTACTCAAAAATCCTCTTTCTGCTCAAGATATTACCTAGAAGTCTCTGTGGTCATCTATCAGGAGTCTCCAGCTCTGATGGGTCACTCTCCAGAACCACCCTGTCCTCTGGTCCGGTTGCCAGTTTCTCTTTGATGGTTCACATTTAGCCCTGCTAGTCTGGCTTTCCCAGTTCTCATCTACTACTTATATGTGCTCAGTGATTAGCAGCTGCTTGCCTAGTGATGTAGACTCTGCGCTGGTGCTAGGCACATGGAGAATGAAATATTGTCTTAGTAACACATAGTCCAGCTGGAGAAAGACACACTTCAGGACAGCCCCAGGTCCTGAACTCAGGACCACCGTGGAAGTACGAAGGAAGAGGAGCCGAGATTACTTTCTGGAAGGCGAGAGTTGCTGCATCTTGAAGCTTGTGGGAACAAGGTTCAAGGACACTTTGCCATGTGTGTGCCAGCTCAAATGTTGTACAAACAGTGCCCCTTAAACCACTGTCTCTCCTGTGCCTGGTCATCTTTCAGTTATAGACTGATTAAGATGTGATTTTGGTTACAGTATCTTTATAGTTGAAGTCTTGCCCACAATATGTCAAAGAAAATTAGGATGTATATACAACATCAGTGGTTTTCAAAGATTCTGTCTGTATTATCTGGCTGCTCACATTAGGTGGAACATGGCTAACCTGTGAAACTCCAGTAGAATATTAGAGAAGGGAGAGAGAGTTTCACAAATCCCCCGACTCTAGTAGTAGGAACTGAACCTAGATCCTTCAGATAGAGTTAGATCCTAACTTCTAAAAAACCACAACAACAATAAAACTCTTGTTGAAACAAAGTCTTGCCAAGTCACCCAGGCTAAAACTGAAGTTGTGATCCTCCTGTTTCAGCCTATCAGACTGCTGGACTTGTGTGTACCTCCATACCTGGCTCATGAATTTTATGTGAACTATATCCATAGATTTTCTTTTAGTCTCTGAATCTTGATGAAACTAACTGGAATTTGGTTATTGTGAATGTTTTTCTTTTTCTCTGTGCTGATGATGGAGGAGAAACAGATAGTACAAACATAAAAATTAGTAGGTAGGCTTATAACTGAATTTACATTATCCACCTTTCTTCTTCAGGATAGAATGTGGTAGCGGCAAAGTTAATTAAGACTCTTAACTCAAATATCTCATTAGCTTAGTATGATACAAATTTCAGAGCATAGCATCTTTACTGGGCTCAGCCTTTGGACCAGCTGTAGGGAAAGAATCACTGAGCTTCAAAGGGATGTAGTGTCCACAGCACTGAAGTGTGTCTAGTTACTGCAGAAGGACACAGAAGTTTGAGAGGAGTAACTGTCATTTTCTATACTTCGAATTGAAAGCAATGAATGTAAAATTATTCAGTTAAGTAAAATCAATATTTAGAAGTATCCTTTCACTACAATTGTCCAATAACATCAATATGGAGATGAAGGGAAATTTTAGGAGAATGGGAAAATCAATAGAGGCAATGAAAGAGGGACACTGAGCCTGAGAAACACACAGATGGACAGACAGATGAGAGGGTGATGCTCAGGACGGAGTGTAGTTTAAGGGTAGCACACCTTGTCTTCTGTTCACTTAGGGGAGCTGTGCGGTGTCCTGGTGGCCATGGATCGCCACTTTCATGAAGTGGCAGCAACATCTCCTATTCCTGTTGGGAATGAAGCTTTCACTTCATGCTGGGCAGAGCCCGGAGTGGGTGAGGGCAGGCGCCCCAAGCCGTGAGGTGCCTAGTGCACGAGCAGCTCGTGTGGAAATCCAGGGGAGAGTCAGAGTGCACATTCCTGCTCCCCTTTCAACCTTCCTAGCAGTTCTGTTCTTTCACAAGGATTATGGAAAACAGAAAAGGAGAAGAATAGAACAACACTGTAGTTTCTGACTAGAAGTCAGCATCGTAGTGAGTAAGCAGAACTTACAATCTGTGAAATGATTCTTAGGAGACTTCAGAATCTTAAAAAGATTTTTTTTTTTTTAAAGGAAGCCATAAATCATTTGTAAACCTCAAGTGACCTTTCTTATGCTTTGGTTTTCCTAAAGCTTTGGAAGAGGATGAACGTGTTGAAATATAGGAATCTTGCACATTTAAAAAAAAAAATGTGTTTAAAGAAAGCAGTGCCTGGTTTGTGAAAGAAGAAAACCAAGAGGGTGGATGATCTCCCACAAGAAGGAGAAAAACACGCTTTTTCATTAAGGGCTGTATTCTTAGTCTGGCTCTCTGGAATGAGACACTTGTAGGCCAGGAAATGAATCCATTAAAAAAGAATATATTGGTTCCTCACAGCAGCCCAAGTAAATAAGAACTATTGGGGATGGAGACTGGGTAGCAGGTTTTTTTTTTTTCTTTTAGAATATATCTCTCAAAAAGAATCATCAGTCTGCATACTCTGTCTTTCACACACCCTCATTCTCATGTACTTCTTGTCTTATTCCTAAAGTTCAAGTCAGTATGTGGAACATAAAGCTCTCGCAGAAATGTTTATTGAAAGAAAGGATAAATGAATGAATGAACCAGGAAGCAGAGTATGCTGGCCCTTTGCATGCTTTCTAGAACGAAGGTGAAACACAGCCAGGTCAGAGTCCCATCACCCATACCTGCAGAGCTCACACCAGGACTAAGAGCGTGTGTCTTCCATGGCCTGCCTGTCTTGTTCATCGACAATTAGAGCAGATTCACATCGCATGGGGCAAACTGGTGACCAGTCGTGGTTGTGGTTTAAACTTTCTTTCACAGTGTAAACTGGTCACTAAATGACAGATTCTGAATATACACATGGGGCAGAAATAGCACATATTCTTCCTCTTATGACTTTTTAAAATATTTCTGGTTGGGCATGCAAAATATCTAGAATTCTGTCCCTTCCCAGGAATGCCATTGGTAGAGAAGTTCTTTGACCCTAAGTGTGGAGCCTAACGTGTTATGTAGGACATTGTTGGTTTTTTAAGTGAATCATTTACTTGTGGACTTTATAAACATAGGAGGTAGATGTTCAGGGTTATCTGTTTAGCATTTTCACATTCTAAGATACTTTTTGACTCACTGATTCCCAGCTGCAGTCTGTAAGAACTGCAGCTGAGGGGTGAACTGGTTGATTTGGAGTTCTAGTCCTTCCAGAGTCCTAAGGAAGTGATAGAGCCTAGGAGAGTAAATGATAATATAGTAAGAGGTAATGCTAATATTTTGTTCACTACAGGTTGGGTTATGTACTTTGTGTATTTTTAGACACTGTATTCTCAATTCTCTCAAAAGGAGAAATTACCAGTTTTAATAAAGCTATGGAAACTGACACTGGGATGGTCAGATCTTGTGCCCACATTTCACATAGCAAGTTACTGGCAGAGCTGGGAGTGCAAGTAAGGATGGCTTGGCTTGGAGCCTTGGCTCTCTGGTGCTTCTTGCTGAGCTGTGCTGAGGACTCGGGAGGTCAGAATCCATGAAACTCTTGGTATTTGGCCCTGGTGATGAAGCAGATGTAGACAAGGACAATATTCTTGGAATTATGTTAACGTGTACAACACTGGATATGGTAGCAGAGACAAACTAGCTAGAGAAATAGTCAACAGAAGATTTCAGCTTTGAAAGGCACATTGAAAATTATCCGATTGCCCTAGATCAGTGATGGTGAACTTTTTGGAGCTTTAAGTGATAACACATAGCTGGCTGCAGTGGGAAGGCCAGCACTGGCCAAGACTTTTCCTTTGAAGTTAGGCCCATTAGTGCTTTCTCTAGTTAACTCTTTCAGTGCAGAGTTAGAATTGATGCTTGTATGTAGAATTTAGATCATTGCTAGGAATGAGTTGATATCACCAGGCAGGATCCACCGCCTGGCATTTGGTCCCACCCTACTGTACGGGGACAACTGCTGAAAAGACTAGAGCTAAGATCCAGTTTTAAGTCTAACCTTGAGTGTTTTTTACCAGATTAGCAAATACAACAGATGCAAAAAGTAGAGATCTACTTAGAGTTAGGAATATATATGGAGACAGATATAAATAGCAAGAACAAAAGAAATCAAATCAACTGCAAACTATTTCAGTGAAGCCATTGAGCTAACAACTACCATTCAAACAAACATGAATAAATAATTGAGAAAAGCTGTTACCATTGGGTTCTTAAATGGCCCAAGAAATGAAATGAAAAACATGACTTGAAAGTGAGAAAATGATTATTTTCAACATTTCCTTATTTTCAATGTCTACATTTATATGAGTGGTGCACCAAACACTTTTTTAAAAAACTAGATTCTGGCCACATGATCCACGCCATGGGAATCGCAAATTCATGATCATCTGGACACTAGTTTTTTGTTCCATTTGACTTCAAAAAGAAAAATAAGAATCTGTATGCACCACTTTAGTATTGATCTTTTCTTTTTAAAAAAGTGATTAATTGATGGATCTGCCACAAAAATCGATTAGGTCGATGTCACAATGTCCAACTGAGATGTCAGGTCAGGGCTGAGAGGTAGACGCCTGGTGTTTCCAGCTGGCCCAGGGAATGTGCTTGTTTCTTCACAAAGCTCTAGCAAGAATTTCTTTAATCTCACAACCTCACAATTGCAGGTATGAGAGTGTTAACGTGTCTGATGTAGCACCATGTTCTTTTCTCATCTTGTTCTGTCTGTTTCACATACTGTAATAGCAGGTCACAGCATTCACAGTCATTTTAAAAACTCAGCCTTTGCACAAGTGAATTTTACCAGAGGAAATACCTGAGGTTGTGCTAAGTGATAGAAACCTCAACTCCTTTGGTACTTTCTTTTCTTTTCCTTTCTTTCCCCCACCACTCCTGTAGTCCTGGGGATTGAACCCAGGGACCGCTAAGCTACATGCCCAGCTCTTTGTATTTTTGAGATGAGGTCTCATTAAGTTGCCCAGATTAGCTCCTAACTTGTGGTTCTTCTTATGTCAGCCTCCCCAAGGAGCTGGGATGCTAGGGGTTAAAAAAAAAAATACAACTTGAAATGATAATAACAGTTATTTCCCAATCAGAATTTCCTGAATTTCTAGCAAAGTCACAGACTGAGTTTACCGTTAATAGCTTCATTAAATATTTATAAAGCACCTGTTACTTAATAGTACTATGCTTTGTCTTTTAGGGATTTTATTGTGTTGCAAATCTTTTGGTCCATTTTTTTTTTGTTGTTGTTTGAAAGCATTCCCCCATAGAAGCTGTGGGAAGTAAGTAATGATGGCAAACTTATTTTAACAGCATTTTCAGTTGAAAATTCATACTCAAACTTCTAATGAAACACCATGTGACCCTAAATCCCACTTCCACTGGTTCCCTAGACTTGTTTCCATTACACTAACTCTTTCACTTATTGGCCTTGAATAGCTTTTTTATTCCTTTCTTCCCCAGGTGCCATGTTACAGTTATTCTCCAGCTGGGATGTTTTTCTCATCACTAGTCCCCTCCTCTTACCCCAGTGCACCAGATAACCTCCAGCACTGAATTACTTCTTATGTGTGGTATCTTCTCAACTCTTCAGTTCTTGTTATCTGGTTTATTTCTGAATAATAGAATAATCTACTGATCGTCTATGTTCTTCTTCAGAACATTCAGTAAATAGAGGCCTCATTGTCCTGCTGGCTCCTCCTTAAACAGGCTTTAGTCGATCTGCACTCTTATACCAGCCCCCCAACCCTCTTGTCAAAGGTCAGACCTCAGTGTTCTGGTGCAAGTACCTTGCACTGAGCATAGTATCACCTGACAGAAACCCCAGGACACCCACGTGCAAGGCTCAGGCCTCCATCTCAGTCTTCAGCCTACAGTCCAGGCCTGACGTCATTTCTTGAAAACACATGTCCTGACTGTCCCCTGTAAGTCTTCATGTACTTGTTATCTGCCACCTCCTCCTGGATTGAGCTTCCTGAGTTCTCACTCGGTTTCAAAAGCCCTTGCTCATTACCTTGGCCACTGCTCAGTACATCCTTTCCGTGAATGTCAAATCCTGTCCAAACATAGCCATCTGTATATCAATCTACCTTCCTTATGCATGCCCCATTTTAGGAACCCGGATTTTATAGTTCCACTACATTTGCAAGGATGCTAAAATCACTTATTGCAAAAATAAGCAGATTTAGTGAAGCAAAATGCAGATAATATGAAGCATGCAGATTCTAACCACTAAGAACATATGGAAGAGATTTTTTTCAAGGGCAGTTGACCAGTTCAGGATATACTCTGAAAACGAGTGTACAGGGACTCACATCACCAGTGGAATGCCCTAGAATTATGAAAATTACTCAGTTTCCTTAAAGATGTCAATGCCTAGAACATACCCCAAAGTGGCTTCTGAATAGGACCACTGAGGCCCCCATGCCTTCACCTTCCCTGGAGCCCCTTCCCCTCTGCAGCACTTGCCTAGAGAAAAAGAAACTTTTATTTGCAAAGCAGCTTGAACTATTTTTAGGATTCCATACACAGCCTTCCTCTCATGTCTCTTACATGGTATAGTTTACTGCATTTCACTTCATGCCCAAGGCTAGCTTATTAAGGATTGAATTGGAATTTTCCATAGTAACTGCAATATAAACTTCAACCAGCATTTGGCCATGTTGTTTCAATATTTTAGAAGTTTTTTTTACTACAGTACTGGCTGAAATAGTGTCACTTGTGGGATGTACACAGTGAAAGGATGAATCTCTGGCCTTTTCGTGCTCAGACTTCCTCACATCAGGATGATATGGAACAACATATCATCTCTTGATAGACAACACTGAATTATCACTATGTACTACCTAAAAGCAATATTCACAAATAATAATTTTGGAAAGAGGTATTTATAAATCCATGTGAAATATGGGGTTAGCCAAAAGGTTTAGAGTAAGTCAGATACATAATTCCTCCTTGTCCCTAATACCTGCTTTTCTGTATTGTCATTTGTCCCACTTAGAGCTGGGAATACATGGTCAGCAGAACCACATAGGGCTCTTGTCAGTGTTTCCTTTTTATTTAAGGTAGAGATTTGTATGTTGATAGTATCATTATTCACCTCAATGTCCTTCAGCTCACTATGATTTGCACAAAGTCTGATGCATGATTAGTATTCGGACTAAATATACTGGTGACTTAAAGCAGAGGGGCTTCTGAAAGGGACTGTCATTAGGACCACGAGATGTCTCTGAGCTTACAGGATGTCTTAATCTGAAGGTGAGGTTCTTAGTTACCTCGAGACACTTTAGTGCTTTGAGGATCTGAATGTATGTATTTTCAGACATCGTGCAAAGGTTAAAACTATACTTCACTATGGCTCACTGCTTAGCACAAGACTTTGTCCAAACAACTTGTTTTTATACATTGAGCCAGGGTCCTTGACACTGGTTCCAAGTCCATCTCCTGTCCTTAGTATTTAAGATGAATACACTTTAAAAGTAAACTGATTAAAATCGTGAAGTTTTACTATATCGACGTCAAGATTAGCTCAAGTGTGGATAAAGTCTTATCTGAATGTTGGTATTGGAACTTCACTGGAACGTACATGTTGTCATGTAATATCAATCATATTAAATTTTTGCTTTAAAATATTGAAGGCATTCCATAATATTATGAAATATTAAAATCAAATATGCGAGGAGACT
The DNA here is from genome assembly GCA_004026965.1 of Petromus typicus. Classification (NCBI taxonomy): domain Eukaryota; kingdom Metazoa; phylum Chordata; class Mammalia; order Rodentia; family Petromuridae; genus Petromus; species Petromus typicus. Next base: position 117,484 of record PVIR01000032.1, read on the forward strand.
AAAAAGAATCTGCTTCATAAATTATGTCAGCTAATTTGGGGTTGGGGAATGTAGATCCTGGTGGAGTTAAGGTGGATCAAAAACGCAGCCATTCACATTTAGGAAGGAGCTGTTTAACATAGTGATGTTTAAACTAGTTTTATCTAGGGAGTCCCTATGACCTCCCCATTCCCCAAGTGACCATGTCTGCCTGAGGATGTGTAACTTATGTGGTTATCCAAATGACCTCTGAGGGCAGCATCCTTCATATCTGTCTGCTCAGGTGGCTGATGGATTGGACCAGCACCTCGAGGTAAAAATCCCTGATAAACCCTACACTGTCCTTCTGAGTGAATGCTGGCTGCTTTCTGATATGGCTGTGATCACGTCTGTATCATTATTCTCTGGGAAACAGCCTGGCTCCAACATAAGGAATCTTTCTCTCATAGGAGAAAGTCCAGTCGTTTCTCTAAATGAGACAGCCATGGGTTGGAGCGGACAAGAGAATGCAAATGACTAGCCCAGGAATGAATCTGGCCAACTGCTCCACTGTGATCAACTGTTATTTGTGTGGATTATTTTTTATTTTGTGCTTATTTCATTGTGTAGGAGCCTTTCTTATGGAGAGATGCCTTTCATTTACAAGTACTCTATTTACTTATTATTTTTAAAAAATGAAATTTTCCCTACAGAGGGGAAATAAAAACAAAAGACAAAAAAATTCGCCATCCTCTCACAGGGGCAAAATAATTGTAACACAACAAAGAGGCCCCCCAAAATAAATTAAGTAATGGAATATCCCATTTTTTTGTAAGCTTGTTAAGCAGTTGTGGAACTTTCTGGCTTTTGCCTTGTAAGCCTGCTTCTTAACTAAAAATGCTTCTCAATGGGATAATAGGCCTGATTTAGGTAAAAGTTTCAAAGTCTTAATCACAACAGTAAAACGAAAAGTCACAGCAACTGCAGTAAAGTTTAAAGGCATGCTTTGCATTTCAAGGGCATCCTGTCTTTAAGTAGAGGTCTTTCCATTCACTGAAGAAATTAAAATGAATCACTGTATCATTTTAAGAAATGATGGATTCATTGAAACAAAGAAAACAAAACGCTGTAGCTGACAAAATTTATGCAAAATCATGTAATTAGTGAAAGCTGTAGTGCTAGACTTTTTCTTCTAAGTGTGCCTTTGATAAAACCCATCGTGAGGAGCAGTGCCATCTAATGTAAGTAGTAAACATGGATAGTAAATTATTAATATCTGGTGAGGCATGCAGATGGCAGGACTTCCATATTTTTCCTTCGAGCTGCTTGTGCATGTTTGCTAATCGTTCTTGCAAAAACACTGCAAAGATAAATATGAACTTTGAAAAGTAACATTCAACAGGATATGAATGTAATAAATAGCACAGTGTGACCTCCTGTGCATAGTGAAAGCATGGTTACTTTCTGCTGGAGCTGTAGTATGAGCTATTTTGGTACGGTTATACCATGTTAATATTCTCCCCTACTCACTGGAAATGACCCAGGTCTAGTGATTATTTGGGTGGCATTTTAAAATCTCGTCCTCAGTGTAACCTTGACAGTACCTTGAGGGGGCTATGGAAAGGTAACCCCCAGGCTAGTCCTTGTCCCCTGACCTCGACCAGAGCTAGCTGGTGATCTTCGCAAATGATCTCTTGCTTGCTAACCGAGGAAGGGCTTACCCAAAGTTCCTTCCCACTTTGCCAGTTTCACCTAGGGACTCTCAGGCAGGATTTCTGCACCTAAGCAGACAAGGTCAAAATAAACTGTTTCGCTGCTGCTTCCGGATCAGGGGTCCAAGAGGGCGTCCTGCCCCTCAGGACAGACCTGCATCGAGAGGGGGGAAAGGACCTGAGCCCTGATGCGGAGAGAAGCCAAATGCACCGGTTTTCTCCTTTATTTACTCCAGGGGCGACTCTCCTCCCCCACTCCTGGCATGTCTTTATCGCCGGCTCCATCTCCCTGTGGCATATTTTTGGGTAGTAGAATGCTGAGGTCACAGGGAGAGATTCTGAGCAGTGGAGACCGCAGCCAGAACCCTGAGCATGAAGCAGCAAGACGCAGACTCTTGCTCTTGACTTTGGCTTCTAGTCGCTGGCCGGCCCCTCGCTGGCCCAGGCTCCCTCCTCTCCCGCTCTCTCCGCCAGCCCGCTTGCCCACTCGCTCGGTGGGAAGCGCTGGTTGGTTTCCCACGCCTGTGCGGATCAAACTACTGGGTGCCAAGCACCCGGAAGCCCGCGGGCGCTGACCCCAGCCCGCAGCCCCGTGAAGGTGCCAACTCGAGCGAGCCGGGAGAGGGACATTTCACGTGGGCATCTTCGCTCCCGCTCGCGCCCGGCGCCAGGGGTCCTGTGCCCCGATTTACCCCCTCCCCCAAGTTAATCGGCCTTATTTGCCAGTTCGCTTTAGTTCGGAAAATACTTAAAAGCCTCGAAATGTTCCGGGGGAGAGGCCGCCCCCGGATCCCCCCAGTTCTGCCTGGCTAGGGCTGTCGGGCGGTTATGAGGCTGTGGCGTTTGTCTGGAATCCACATCGCACACGCAGCCCGGCTCCTCGCTGGCGGTGGCCAAAGTTGCCGGGTGCCCCTCAGCCACCGGGTCGCCGGACACGCACTTGCAGCCCCGCGCCCCTGCCCGCCTTCCTCCTCCCCGCAGCTCCTGGCTGCACCGGCAGGTCCTGGCCCAGGCGGAGCCGGTTTGGGGGCGAGTGCGTGCACCTGCGCGGGTCTGTCCCGGCGGTGCTTCGCCCGCGGCCAAGTGCGGCGGGCGCCTGGGCGCGGGAGGAGGGACGCGGGGCTCAGCTTACCTTCGGCTGCTTACAGATAAGTCGAGGTCGGTGCAGCGCCTGGCTCGGGCATGTCTCGCCGCGGACCCTGGCAAGCCCGGCGCGGCACGGAGCACTCGGGGCAGGGCATCCGCGGCACTGCTCGCCCGGCTCACGCGGCGTAAGGCTCGGCTCCCGGGACTTGGCCGGCCGCGCGCCCGCCGCCCGCCCCCTCCACTGCCGCCGGCCCGGCCCGCCTGGCCCGGCCGGCCCCCGCGCCGCAGCTCGCGTCCCTCCGGCCCCGCTCAGCGACGCCCGTGGGGAGGTAGCTGCTCGGCCGGCTCCGGGGACGCCCGCGCGCTCGCTCGTTCGCGGCGCGGCGGAGGAGCCAGCCACAGCCACCCGGCTCCGTGCTCCTCCGATGTCCTCATTTACTGCAATTGTCTTCGGCGAGATCTCTGAGCCGGGCCGGGGGGCGGGGGCGGAGAGGGGGAGGGCGCGGGAGGGAAGTCCTTGCAGTGGCTCCGGGTTCCAGCTACTCCGCGCAGCCGGCCGGCCAGAGGAGAGACAGGACGCCCGGAGCCCCGCGCCTGTCTGTCGCCTGTGCGCTCCGCTGGCACCGTCGCGGGCGGAGCCCCGGGCCGGCGGGGCGGGCGCGGGGGCGGCGCGGGGCCAGGCCCGGCGCGCCTGTGGTGGGGGATCAGCAGCGAGTGGAGGAGCTCCCTCCGCCGACGCCCGAGTGGGAGCCGGGAGAACGAGGTGGAAGGAGCTGCAGCTGGCAGCCGCCTGCGCGCGGGGCTCCACGCCGGTGCGTCTTCCAGGTTTTCGGGCTGCAGGCGGCGCTGCGCAGCCCAGGAACTTGTTGAGTCTGTCCTGGAACCGCCTCCGGAGCCACTGGAAGGAGGGGACCCCGTGTTTTCCCTTACGACGACGACGACGGTCCGTGGGGCCCGGTTTGATGGCTTCCCGCTGTGCCAGCCTACGCAGCCCAGTGGGACTTTGAAAACTGGAGGCTCCGGAGACTTAACTGGCGAGTGTGAGGGATTGGCACTGCCGCCTCACTGCAGATTGCTGCTTCAGGGGGCCGGGGTCAGTCACTTACCGGTGCTGGGTCAGCCTAGACTCGGCCCCCTCCAGACGGGGACCCAGAAGGCTGGCAGGCGTCCAGAGGCCTGAGGACAGAGTAGGACTGCCTGTTGAGAAGACTCCAGAAGGGGTACTACTGCTGGTCCTAAGCAGGATTCCTTGCCTAGCTGCCACACGTACCACACACATGCCTTAAACCACAGGGCCCTTTGTGTTTATTAGGGGCAGAGCTCACTTCATTTGGGCAGGCGTTGTATCTAGACTGGACAAAGAGCCTTGCAAGAAGACCCCGCCCACAAACCGACCAGAGTCTTGGCTCTTCTGACCCCCAACCGCAGCCCACAGTCTCCCTGTTGCCTGGAAGACTGTTGCTCTGCGCAGGCCTGGGACTCAGCTAAGCATGTAGCTGGCCTCAAGTATCCAAGTTTCTTTTCAGAGCACTCTTGAAAGTAGCCACATTTATTAGTCGGAACAGGAAAGATTAAGAAAAGAACAGGAAAGTGTTCGACCCAAGAACAGTGATGGGTTGTGGAAGGTGAGTTACACACACACACACACACACACACACACACACACACACACACACACACACACACACCACCTCTCCACACACATCAGGACTCTCACAGTTTTCCTTGCATATCCTCCAGGCCCTGCCCTGAACACCGCCCTGCGCTCCTCTGTGCAAGCCAGGCTATTGTTCCCTGCTTGTTCATTGAGCTGAGCTGAATTTAAGCATCCTGCTTTGTATAATGTCTGGTCTTTGAAAATAGCATTATATTAAGTTCTTGGTCTATACACAGGTGTTTTGGTATGATGCGTCCGGTCATTACAGAAGAAAAATCTTCTAAAATATCCTCCCTTTCGATCTTACCTCTCAGCAGCATTTGGGATATAACGCCACTCTCACTGAGGTCCGTGAATCCTCGGGAAAGGAGTCCTGAACCTATCAGCCAAACTGCCCAACTTACTTTCTACAAATGTCTCTCTGAGTCCAAAACTCCCAGTCTGCTCGTCATCCAGTGTACTTGTCTGTGTGACTGGGAGCAGCTGGGGTCGGACTGGAGAGGCGTGAATAGCTTGCACACCTGCAGCTGCCCCCAGCTGCCCCTGCTGCCCAGAGGAGCCAGAAGGGGGTCTAATACTTCGGGACATTTAACACCAGATGGCAGTGGTTCCTGCCACTGACCCCTTTCACATATTCTTTTCCAATCTGTGGGCTCCAGGAATTCTGTCAGAAGGATAGGGAACTTTATGTAAATCTTGCTTTATTGCAAATCCATATAATTGAAATCTGCCCTCTATCTCTGAAATATGTCAATGTAAATAAAAGCTTCCGGGAAATGCAGAAATGGTGCTGGTGGTAATAGAAAGCTAGAGTTTTAGGGGTCATGAATGGGAACGGATAAACGTAAATGCATGTGCAGAAGGGCATCATCAGCCACACGTGGCACTGTGAACTGGAAAGAAAACATCTCTAAGGATGGTGTTGCTTGAGATCCCCCTGGTGTATGCCTCTAAGAAGAAAATGAAGTGCTCTAATTGGCAGATTAGAAAACCTTCTTATATGAAGAGAAGGGTTTAATTGAGCTTGTCAGCCTCATCAAGACCCATAGGAGTCAAGGTGCATAGTAGACTTCGGTTGTTTCTCTTAGTACCCTGCCTCTTTTCTGAAGAACCCCTATACCTGGTGCATCACCGAAGTGGCAGTCTTGAGCATCACAAATTAGAATAATGAGGAGAGCTTATCTCACCAGGCCTTTGGCCTTGGATGGGTATTCCGCATGCATGACTTTCATGCACCATCGTACTTGGATCTTTAGAGCAAACACCTTGGTAGTGGCTGGCAAAAGATGACTAGGCTGTCTTCCTGTCCACAGACCTTGGCTACATTATTATTTTTTTTTACAGGCATTATTATTATTATCATTATTTTTACAGACAATATATGCATAGTTTGAAAGCCAGTGAATTTTTAAATTCACCTTCTTCAGAAAATGGAATAAATAATATGGTAGTAGATTCATCTCAGGAATCAAGTGTCTATAAATTGATTTTTTATATTTTGTTTAAAATTTTTGCTTAACAAATGGTAGCCTCGGGCCGGGGATTTATCTCAGTGGTTCTGGCTCCTGTCTTGCAAGTGCAAGGGCCCCGGGTTCGACCCCCCCCATTAACCGCATACAATATTTGGCATGGAGACTCACACCCATCAGCAATCAGTACCACATACCACAGTGCCAGGTGTGGTGGCTCACACCTGTAATCCCAGCACTCAGGAGGCAGAGGCAGGAAGATTGCTGCGTTGTGAGTTTGAGGCCAAGCTCAGGGCCAGCTTGAACCACAAAGAGAGACCCTGTCTCAAAATAAATAAATAAATAAATAAATAAATAAAAATGGTAGACTTGCAAAGGAGACCATAACTACCTTTGAAGACAGATTTCCTGAATGTGAAGGGTTATAGAGAATAGAAGCAAAGAGAAGTACAAGGCAGAATATTCCATGCTTCCTTTGCCTTTTTCTTGCAAGTGCACATGTATTACATACAACTCTATGCAGAACTACTTATGCTAAGTTCTGAGCCTTGACTTCCACATTCAAAAAATACCAAGAACATACGAGTCAAAGATATTCAGGACTGTTCATAATAGTTTGGTCTGCATTAGTTCCAAACTAAAAAATAACTGAAATGCCTGTCGACATTGGAATGGATAGAAATTTATTGGTTTATTCATAGTCTAGCAGCAACAACAGAATCATTGGTTACTGATGCGTGCAGCAAAATGGAGGACTTTCATAAACACTGTGCAGGACAGAGAAGCCAGACACAAAAATATATATCATATGATTCCTTTGAGATGAAGTCTAAGAATGTGAAAGAGTTACCAAGGGTGGTATGTGTCAGAGTGCTGGTTACTTTTGGTGCACAGTATTGTCACAAGGCCACGGCACCTTCCCTGAGGTGGATTGTTCTGCATCTTGAATCTGGCACTGTAGTTCCATAGTTCTATACATATATGGAACTTCATCAAGTTCTCTTGTTCAGTTTGATTCCATTTTGTCTGAGCATAGCCACTGAGTCATTGCAGTGTCTACACACTAGTAATTCATCCCTTTAAATGAGGCAGCATATCAGTCAGTGAGATTAAGTTGTATCTACTGAATTCACTGCCTTTCTAAAACCTAAAGTAAGGAAAAAAGAGATGTCTGCAGACCAAATGCTGTTGTGGATAAAACGTCTTCAGTGTCTCCCCATAAGGCTGCTGATGGAAGGCCCCACCTCCTTTGCAGCCATGACGTATGTAGTTCAAGTGGAAACAATTTTCCCACCTCTTACTTTAATGTTCTTGAGTAACACGAGGCAAGCCTTAGCCTGTGGTAGGCGGGTTATATCGTCCGGTTCAGAAGCTGCAGTAACCGCCAACCGTCGTACTCCTCCTACAAAGAGAGGTAGATCATATCCAGTACACCTGCGGAGTCCAGATCAGTAACATCAGGAAGTTTTACTTTCTCTTTCAAGAACAAGAGGGGCAGAGCGCTCAAAAGGCCAACCAGCCCTCATCTTTGCCTGCACGACCTGGGAGAAGCCCTTTAGGATCATTCCCTTTGTCGTACTGGACTCACTTTCACTGTCTGCTTTCTGGACTCCTTTCCAATTTTATAATCTTTCTTTGTGTAAATTCCCCTGCCTATGGCTTTTCCATTGCCTTGGCAGCTACACCTGGTTTCCTTCCATAAGAAAACACAGCTATGTTTCTGAGTCTAGCCCCACCTTCAGGAGGCTTCTTCACCCGTACTGTAACTTTCTTTTTATAATGAGTGATTAGAGATATCTTATTCATCCCATATACAATTCAAGAAAAACTGAACATTATGAAGATTGGTTGAAATACCTGGTTTTCTGTACTACATCATTGTGAATCTAGTTTTATTTATAAGAAATGAGGTGATTTCATTGTTAAAGAGAACAAAAGTGGCTCTACGTTCTGTTTAACACCACTGAATAGTAGTAGTAAGAAGGAAGAAGAGAGTATGAATATTTGCTTCTGGCTTCCCCCTGCCCTCTCATATGCAAGGCTCTGATCCAATATAAAAGCTTCTACTCTGAAAGTCAGTTGCCTCTTCCTTCCCCTAGGTGAACTCACCAAGGAAACAAACATGAGCACTTTATTTTGTTGACCTTAATTTGGTCAGTCTATGAGATGAGGTCCATAGGGTTTTCTTATTATCCAGGTCTAATCTAGTGAGGACCAAACCTCTCAGGCAGAGGTGGATGGCTAATGGGCTTTTCTTAATCCCTGCTGGTAATGCACCCATCTCTGAGCCTGCTGAAGCCAACTTTTCAGAAAGCAGCTCATATGCCAGGCCAAAGAGTGATACCTTTGACCAGAAATAGGTCAAGAAGGGATAAAAATTGCTTTCAAATTCCACTGTCTATTCTACTAATCCACTTTGTGTGTGTTAAGGCTGCTCACTGTCCTCCCTTCTGCAGTCCACCCCAGCACATGGGAGGTACAAGGTCAGCTCAGATGGGCTGCAGGAGGCCTGAGGTCTCTGATAGCCAGCAAGGTAGCAGGTAATTGCTCTTATGTATTTGATGTAGGAAATTCCTTGTTGCCCCCCTTTCTCACCTTTGAAGTCACAGGCGTGGAGACTAGGTGGAGAAAGAAGATAGAATAGACATTGGAAGCCTTATATTCTATATTTTCCCTTCCCTGTGTCCCTGACACTCCACTTTTATTGTGCTTACAGCATGACAGACCTGGGTACTTTGTGCATTGTGGTCTTTTGTCCTCACAAGACAAATATCAAATGAGTAATAGCAGACTTTTCCCACACATACAGATTAGAAAAGGTAGGTACTTTCTCGAGGGCCATACAGTTAAGAAACAATGGAGCCTCGATTCAAATACATTTCTGCATGTTGCAAAACTTCCTGCTCCTGTTTATTATTTTTAGCTGTTAGCGTTGTTCCATTGGAACCAACCATTACTGAGATATTATGGTGCTAATTGAAGAGAGGCATTAACTGTTGGAATCCTCTCCTGGTCCTTACCTGGCCCTAAGCAACAGCAGATACCTATTTCCAAAGACAGCTGCATCCCTTTAGGTGCTGTGGGACCTGCTTGCTGCTTATGGGTCTGATTCAGACCCATGCCAAGAACTGTGCTCTTCTAATCTCCCAGACAGCAAATAAGAGCACTGGCTCAAGAAGAGTGTCTTGACCAGATCACAGTTTTGCCTTTAATAGCACTGTATATTTCTCCCACGTATTTTCAATGATATTATCATATATTTTCTTCCCTGAATAACAACTACTAAAGTGATCCATTGCAGCGCACACACATACACACACATACACATGCCACAAAAGACTGCTTCATGATTTTCTGGTGCCAGGTGTTACAGGATAATGTACCACTGCTTTTTAATTCTAAACAACCTTTGGGTGCTGTCTTCACTTCAGTGGGGCTCAGTCATTATACACAGGACAGTTTATGTTTTTTTAAAATTGAAATTTTTATTGGTACATTACATATACACATCATGATTGCATTCAACATGAGAATTTGTACCAGTATCTGACACAACTTAATTCTCATTTTTTCCCATAGTCCTACCCACCCTACCACCCCCACCCCATATATACATAAACTTTGTTTCCTTTCTTTTTTTATAATCTCATTATTTTTCCCCCTTCACTCAATTATGCTTTGAGTGTTTTCTATTTCACAATATATAACATACATTCTAGAACTCATTTACATCTTTATTTTCTCATACCAGAGAAAAGATGTGATATTTACATATCTGTGATCTATTTATTTCACTTATGAGAATGTCCTCAAGGTACATCCATTTAAATATAAATGATTCAAACTCATCATTTTTTATGGCAGAGTAATACTCCATTGTGTAGAAGAACCACAACTTTTTTATACAGTCTCCAGTTGATGGACATTTGGGTTGTTTCCAAGATTTAGCAATCACAAACTGAGCTGCTATAAATATAGGTGCACATTTGTCATTGTGATATGAATCTTTTAATTCTTGTGTGTATATACCTAGCAGAGCGATGGCCGCTGGGTCAAATGAGACCTCCAATCCTAGCTTTTTGAGGAATTTCCAAACTCTTCTCCACAGGGGTTATATGAGTCTGCATTCCCACCAACAGTGGAAAAGAGTTCCTTCTTCTCTGCAGCCTCACCAACATTTGTTGCTGGCTAATTCTGAAATGGCAGCCATTCTTCGTGGAGTGAGATGAAATTGTAATGTTGTTTTCATTTGCATCTCTCGAAAGACTAGTGATGTTGAACATTTCTTCATATGTATCTTAGCTACTTTTATTTCTTCCTTTGCAAAGTATCTGTTTTATAATATGATGATTAACACACTGTATGTATAGTTCTAATTATCTACCCTGGACACTTTTAACCTCTCAGTTCAATAAATTATTTTGCTAATTTGGGTTTAAGAATTGATTACGTGACTTTAGATGTTGCATTGACTTACAAGGAGAGTGGATCCTGCATGATGCAGGGTATTTCTGAGCATTGGAAAGCTAGACTTCTGTGCTGATGTGCCACATTTCAGATGGGGAGAATATGCAAGTTTTAAAAAGTACCTATAGCTATGTTTGATAATCTCTAAGGTTATGTGCAGACTTTCAGTCCCAAGTTTTTCATAAACACTTCTTCTTTTTTAAAAATCTCACTTAATCCTTGGAGAATAAAACAAATAGGTCATTACTCTAACTGCTCTGTACTGTGGACTGTAGATCTTCCTGCTTCCAATTTGCCTAATTTATGTTTCGGCACATTTTATAGCTATGCTGTTCTCTAAACCTGTGCGGAACTTCATAGGCTAATTCCTAGGTGCTCATTCGTGAGCATTGGTCCACATTTCAGCAACAACAGGGTGATAATCAAAACACATTAATACAATTTGTAAGCAATTGTCACTTTTTCCAAAATTCAAAGAAAAGCAAGCTATTTTGTTTTCAAGTGTTTCTTACTCTTTTTTTTTGAGACAGGGTCTCACTTTGTGGTTCAGGCTGGCCTTGGGCTCAGCCTCCAACTCACATCACAGCAATCTTCCTGCCTCTGCCTCCCAAGTGCTGGGATTACAGGCGTGAGCCACCACACCTGGCACTGTGATATGTGCTGGGCGTGAGTCTCCACATCTAGTATGATATGTGATTACCGGGGATCGAACCTGGGTCCTTGCGCTTGCAAGACAGGCTCCGGAACCACTGAGCTAACTCCCTGGCCAAGTGTTTCTTACTCTTATCTGTTCTTTTAAGTCAAAACGTTGTCCACAGTTGACCACATGGGCAGCCAGGAAGTTGATCTTCATCATCATGGTAATCAGAGTCCCCCTGTGTCAGCCATCACAGCCCCTGCGTTTCTCTTGCTGGCCTGGAAGGAGACCCCTGAGGGTTCCCTCAAGTCTGCCTGCATCTTGGGGGACAGTGTGGAGGCTCATGGAGATGTATGGCATTCAAGGAGGCAAAGTATACAGAGCTTTTTCTTGTTTGTGTACGTTGGTTACCTCACTGGATCAAAGGAGGAAATTTGTAAGTTTGTTTTTACAAACAAGTGTGATAGAAATTTGGAGAGTGAGTCATAAACATGCACTAGCATTATCAGAGGAATCTGTTACAGAGATAAAAGAATTTTAAGTTCATTCTGTGTATTTTCTGCAGGAACATGAAATGTTCACTTCAGGACTTGTGGATTGTTACAAATGATAGCCTGTGATAGGACAATGAAGAATAAAATGAAAGTTCACGAGATTAGGATCCGTGGTGACATCCTTCTGGCACCAGTTCAGCCTGTCATCATTTTGTGTTGCTTGTCTTCTCATCTTGAATTCAGATCTCTCTGCCTCCTTTTCTGTGGATCACTTTATTCCATTGGATCAGCACCTGCAAATATGCAATTGCCCTTCTGTTAGGATATCTCAGACGATGTGTACTAATGCTCTCAAGTCCTGGTAGAAGATAAAATTTATTGAGGGTTTATTAGTTTAGTGAATCTGAAAATGAAGGAATTCGTTTTAATGGTATTTTTTTCCTTTTCCCAAAGGAGTAAATATTGTCACATGAAATTGCTGATGATACTTTTGACTCCTTAAAAATAAAACTTGTGATTCATTCACACCATGAAAATAGTAAAAAGCCAACATTTCACCTGCAGATTCATAAGTTATTGGCTCTTTCCTTTTTGGTCTCTGGGTGTTAATGAACATTTTTGCTTCTGGAGCTCTGTGCTGCTGAGTCCAGTGTGGCTAAAAGAATGTGGTTTTGCCTGCCAGGTTCGTGCTCCGAGTCTCAGATGGGAGAGTTTAGTGTTCTGTCCCTTTTGTGTAGGCAAATCATTGGAAGATAATTTGATATTTTAGACAACTTCTCATGAGAAAATAGAGTTAGCAGATTGAAATTGAACTTTGACAAGCCTTAAGTCTGGTCAAGATCCCCTCCTGCCTGAGTCAGTGGCCCAAGGCTGAGCGCCACTGCGCAGAACATGTCATGTGGCCTTGGGCAAAAAATACTTTCTTATATTAGGCTTGTGTAGAGCTCCGTGTGAAATGTTTCCTTTTACAGTGAAAGTACGTACTTTAATCGTAGTTAAAAGGAAATTTTGAAACATTACTGAAATGCTACCAGCTATAGTTGTGACACATGTGACAAGTGTTGAAAAGTGGAAGATGTTTGTCATGAAATTTAAAGAAATTATATTAAAGCAGAAGTAATATCTGTGTACCATGTATAATGAAAGATCTCCTTTAGACTTTTCCTAGTTTTCACTTCTTGACAAGTGTGCAAAATCTCTCCATTTGAATACAAACCGCAAGCTGTATTTTATACAGAAAAGAGTTTTTGAACTACAATTACAGTCCTCTTTAACAAATTCCTCATCTGAAAGTGTGACTTCCCAACGAGAGAGCTGATAGATTTTATTGTATAAAATTCTCATTTCAATTAGGGCCACCTTCTCACACATACCGTTACTCTTGCATTTAGAGGGATTCCATTTGTCAAAAATTGTTTAATGCATGACTTTATACAAATAGAACCATTAAGTGTAGTCATTTTTTGGGGGTATATATGTATGCATGTATAGGTGTCCTTATTTACTCTTTCCAAAACTGTGGTGAATTTCTCCACACTTTAATGAGTAGGGACTTGAACTAATAAGATTTTGGTTGTTGGAGTATAATACAAGTGGCCCGAGTTCACTCAGGCCACCTCCCCTCCACCTTCTGGATGACATTTTTTTGGTAGGAAAGTAGCTCAATAAACAAAGAGGTTGATGTAGCTCCCACAGAGCTTCACACCAGGTGAGGTGCTTTGCTGAATTTGTTCTTACTTATATCACTTCGAAAACAATAATTTACTAAATATTTCACTTAAATTGTGTTCCCACCGATTCTGGATGACTAAGTCTTGGCATGTTAGGTTTTAGTCTGTGATGTGCAAACAAGGAGCAATCTCTCCTTTGTTTACTCTTCTTCTTTTTTGTAGTTTTATTTTTGTGGCACTAGGGGTTGAACCTACGATCTTCACACTGATCTACATTTCCAGCCTTTGAATTTTTTTCAATTTTGTCTTCCAAAACATTTTTTTTTACAGGGGTATAGTCTTACTGAATCATACTGTCTCCCTGAACACTAGGATTACAAGCATGTGTTGTCAGTCTACTTGTTCAGCCTTTTGTAATCTTGCTTTTCCTAGAGCAAATGAAATTCAGGACTCCCGCCCCCATCTTCTCTTAATTGAGCTAATGTAATTTATCTCATTGTGTTCTTCTGTGTGAATCATGGTAGTAGAATTTAACAAAAATTACGTTCTAGTTTTCCTAAAAGCTCTGTGAGACCAGACAGCGATCAGCACCACGTGTCAGCTGGGAAAAGGAGCACAGTTAGGTCAGTGCAAATGACGGAGTCAGGAATCTTCTACAGAATCTCCCTCCAGACAGCAGATAAACATGTCCAACTTTTAACGAGGCAAAGATGGATGTGTTATGGCCTTGGTTTTAAATGTCTCCAAGTGAACCAATACTGCCTTCGGAAGACCTGAAAACCTTGTTTTTTTTTACTAGGGTAGAGGAACATTGACTGTTGCACACATTAAATACACACATGATTTTCACATTTTGAGATACTGTTCTGTGAAACCTCACTGTATACCTAAATGCTGATTGAGAGATTCATTTAAGTAGGTATTGCAAAAATTTTCATAAAGTTAACTGTAAATAATTTGAACTTTGTGGGCTATGATGTCTCTGTATGGAAACTTATCTCTGTTGTTGAAGCAGGAAAGCAGCTCTAGATTTTATACAACTGAGCAATAACTGACTTGTAATTACACTTTATATACAAAACTAGATTCAATCCACAGATTGTAATGTCTTAATCACTTGTTTATGGCATAAGTTATTTGTAGTATTTTAGAACTATAGGTGAACCCGTTTTAAGAATGAATGAAAGCTTTTGATTCATCACAAGAAAATACATTGCTTTTGAATTTTGCTTTTCATTACTCTGGATCATACCTGCCTCATTAGGGATTTGGGCAGTCTTATGATAGTATACCACATCAGGAATTACTTCTGGTGAGGGCTATGGTGTTGAAGACATTCACCTGTTAGAATTTTGATAATAAATGACAATTCTATGCCCTAAGAATCTCATTCTGAGGGAGAAACCTCTAACTCAACGATGAAAACAAAAAAACAATTGAGGGTAGCAAAATTCTTGTCATTGTGAACCAGAGAATTTTGCTTTATAATTATGGAAATACTACACTGTAGTTCTTGGAACCAGAAGGCGGTAATCCATTCAAAAGGATCTGCCCCCTTCAGAACACTAGATAAGGTAACACTCAATTATTACTCCAAATGGAGTAGCTTTGACCCTGTGGTATTATTTCTTAAACATGCTGGAAGTGTGATATAGTGATTATTGAACTCACCTACTGTCATTATATGCTGTCACTCCCTTTTAAAGTTTATCCGTATCCTGTCATCTCTTAGTGCTTTGCAGTATTCCGTAAGGATGTAAAATAAACTTAGTTTAAGGAGCAATATTTGAGATTATGTAGCTTCCATATTAATTAAAATGAGTTTACTGCTCAAACTGCTGTAATACACTGAGTAGTCATCATTGTCGTCTCTCTGAAGTGATGGCTTTATGTTTACTTGGCAGCGAAGAACTTAAGCTGCATTGCGTTTTTCTCGAGCATGTTTAACTGGAGGAAGCATTTTGAATCGATTCCCTCACTCCATAATACTTGGAAGCCCTGAAATCCTTTGAATATCCCCAGGCGGTTCTTTACGTTCTTTGCTTTTGGGTATTGGTTTGGTTTTTGCTTTCCTTTACCTAGCGAGCGGCAGCTTGGAGAACCAGTTTCATCTTCTTTATACTGAAATTACATGTGATGAGTTGGAACATCGAAGTCATAGAAGGGAGCAGATCGAGGTTGCCTTAGTAGTTTGGGGTGCGAAGTCAAGCATTGTGAGCATAGTTTAGGGCCTAATTTGGATTTAATAAGAGAAAGCAAAATCTGAGCCCTTTCTGTGTGGGGAAATCTCATTTGAGTTTGAAGACAGAAAAGACAAGCATGGGCAGGGTGAGGCCACCTGAGTGTGGAGCCGGCAGGGGAGCCCTGGTGCTGCACTTACACAGACAGGAGCGTGAGGGTAGATCTGGGCTCCACTGTCAGCACAGGAAGCTGAGCCCTGTGATGTCCTTCCCGTTAGACCACAGTGAGATGGGTGCTTGAAGGGCCTCATCAAAGCCATTCTTCCTTTTCTTCTTGAATGCTGCTACCTTTCATTTTAAAGCGATGGATTTGGAAAAGGGATATGTAGTAAAAGTACAAGAAAGTGATTTACATCCATCAGTGCTCCATCAGATATGGGATAAAAATAAATACTTCCCAGAAGGGAGGCAATGAAGTGGTAGACAAAGGATTTAGGAAAAAACCTTGTGATATCCGAGGGATTGGGCTAGCTATTCCAGATGGATTTGCTGCCTCCTCTTGCTAGGATGTAACCCACATATGAAGAACCCTCAAGCAGAGAAATTGAGCTGGGAGACTAGTTAACATATCTCACTCAATGCAGCCTGAGTTCATCTTAGGAGGGCTGAAGGAGTTCGCAGTTCCCACACGTTCCATCCTAGGACATGGTGACTCGGAGCGAGGAGATCAAATACCTGCTGGCTGTGCCCTGAGGCTGTCGTAATTTTCTCTTTCTTGCCACTTGCATACATTACAATGCAATGCCAGTCTTTATTCCCCGTAATCAGGAAAAAAGATGAGATTCCTTCCCTCAGTTTCGTGGTTCCCTCGCCGGGAGAATGAAATTTTTTATGAAGTCTTAAATTTGGTGGTTATTGCCCCATTACCTATGGAAACTACTGTAAAGACCTCATTCAGCCGCCATCCACACGAGCTGTGGGTACCATTGGTGCCATGTAAGGTGGCCCCAGCGCTCATCCTGGGAAGAACGGTCCCTGCCTGACTCTACAAATGACTCCCCCTGAAGCTGTGGAGAGACAAGGAGTCACACAAGGCATGAGACGAGCTGTAAAGAGACCAGTGCCTGAGAATTTCTGCTGAAGGATGTGAGACTGTGTGCATTTGGATGATAATCCAGCCAGCAGGGGTTATCTGTGATTACTGGAAAGGAACTCTCAGGCTGAGACCAGGGAACCAGAACGCATATTCACTGCAAACCAAGTCAGGATGTTTCTTTTTTCCTCCTCCTCAGTCTTGTCCATCCTTCAGTCTGGCCTCTGAATTGCTCCCTGCACGGTACAGGCCATTGTGTGGGGGTGACTTCTTATCTTCAATCTTTCTCAGTGTATCTTTTCCCAAGGAAGATTCCCCAGTCTATTGCACTTTTCATCCTACTGTGAATTGCCTCCTTTTCCCGTGTTGTTCTAGCCTTTCCTGAATATCTGTAAATGGATAAAATCCAGCCCACAGTATTCTTGAGTCTCATCACTATGTGACAAGTGACTTAATGACTTAAGTATGTTACAACCACCAACTCTTGTGACAGGACCTATTTTCTTATATTTTACTATTTTCTTTCCCTATACTCTCATTTTTTTTTATTGAACACTTCACTCAAGATCTACCCTTATCACACATTTATATGTGTACAGGATGGTAGTGCTGACTATAAGCACAGTGTCATACACAGCAGATCTCCAGTACCTAACTCATTGACTAAAACTTTATGCCTCAATATAGCCTGCTGTAGAGCCCTGTATGCCAACTGTGGGAAAGTTTGACCAGGGAAAGCCAAGAACCACTGGCTAGGTAGATGGGGCTTTTGTGTCTCTGAGATAGGATATTTCTTAGTATAGTCTGTTGATGGACTTGGGTTCTAGGCAGGTACTCTTAGACATCCAAAGATAATGGCATTTAAATATACTTCCAATAACCCTCTACAAGTGCTCCCAATGTGCATTTACTGACCTTAGCAAAGGAACCAACTTATCCCTTATTTTCCAAATGTTACATCCCCTTGTATCAATGTATGGTCTGAGGAATTGATCTAGTGAGCCTCTGGCACCCCACAGAGGAAAGACATGTGTCTGCATGTGTTTCATTATTGCCATATTACCTTTGACACCTAATAGCTCTTACTATTGAATTTTGAAGACAGTAATATTTTAGTAGAAATTTTCAAATTAGCTAACTGCTTAATAAGAAAAAATCAGACATCATTATTTTTTTTGAAACACCACAAAACATGGATGTACTTGTAAAGAATGATGACAGCAGACCAGAAGTCTGTCCCTCTGTCCAGGCTGCCCCTCCATGGGAGCCCTATTTCCTGGGATATTTGCAGAAGTAGAGCTGGTTCCAAGAAGCATTTGCCTTCCTTGACTCTGTAGTCTTAAAGTCTCATCTTGCATGCACACCATTCACTCTCTATGGACTCTGGCTGCATCTTGTAAAGTACCACACTATAGCCCTCTTTCTGGAATTTCCAAATAGTGCCACTTTCAATTATGGGTATCCAACCTCTTGGCTTGCCTGGGCCACATCGCGTGAAGCAGAATTGTTTGGGCAACTCACATGAAATGTATAGCACAGTGAATGCATATAAGGAACAAAACTTTCTTCAAAATTTTTTGATACATTTTTATGCTCCCTATACCACAGTGGCTAAAGAACGATTTTAACTTACTAAATTATTTTACAAAATAACACAACTCAAGTCGAATGACTAAATAAGAATGATGAACATATCTGCTTAGTAACAGGAAGTGAGCTTCTTCACCAGCACAGCACAAGCAGATAAGTTGAAATATAACTGTTTCACCCTCCGAGTCACACAAGTTCCTGTAATGTCTGGTAAGAGCCGCTTCCTTTGCACTGAGTGGCAGGGGAAGCGGAGTCAGACACACTGAGGCCTCTGCTCTCCAGCACTGTGTCATCTCCTGTGACGTTTGCACCTGTGAACCATGGAATCAAGTCAGGAAAAATATTGCTAAACATCAAATAGTAATGTTAAAAAGTTTACTGTCTTGTGCAGCTGTGTCACTGAACTGGCAAGGGTCACATGTGGCCTGTAGGCAGTGACTCCAGCAACCCTGTAAATGATTTACACGTGCAAACAAAATTAAGTGTCCTTCTGAGTACACTACAATTTGTTTACTCTATGAAAATGTCAGTGCTTTTCAGAATAAACATATTCAGAGAGTCCCCAATTTAAGATGTTTCAACATACACATTTTGAACTTTGTAATGATACAGAAACCATAATGCATTCAGCAAATTCTGAGCTTTGAAATTTGACTTTACATCCCCCTGCATAAGCCTGTCACTATGCAGTTTCTTGCAAGTGACACCAAGAGCAGCCCCCATTCTGTAGCAGGACCAACAGGGCAGCCACTAGTGCTCCACACTGTGTGGCGATGCTCTGCTGAGACACTGGGTAGGTTAGCTTTGGGGAATGGCTTGTCAGGATGTAACCTTGTCATAAGTGAAGAAGCACATGCACAACACATGGGTATATTTCATATCCAAAACAGTTTGTTTTTGCATTTAAAAATTGATCCTGTGTCATTTATCTTTTCAAAAATAGTCTTAGCAATTGGATGTACAGTATAGTTTTGGTTATTTGCATCCTGTAGATGACATTGAGCATAAGATTCTTTAAAATTACATTGTTTAATTCCAGTTCACTGATTGTTGAGTGTTGTCTATGAAGTTGTTTGCAGTTTTTGTGCATGCTTGGATACAATATTAAGTTATGGTAAGAAACTTAATGTCATCATAGTCTTTATTCTCATGTTAAAAAAATATGTTTGGAGGGCCGGGGAGTTAGCTCAGTGGTTCCGGTGCTTGTCTTGCAAGCACAAGGGCCCGGGTTCGATTCCCCGGTAACCACATACCATACTGGGCGTGGAGACTCACGCCCAGCAGCAACCAGTACCACATACCACAGTGCCGGGCATGGTGGCTCACGTCTGTAATCCTAGCACTCGGGAGGCAGAGGCAGGAGGATTGCTGTGATGTGAGTTTGAGGCTGAGCTCAGGGCCAGCCTAAACCACAAAGCGAGACCCTGTCTCAAAAAAAAAAAAAAAAAAAATATATATGTTTGGAGCCAGTTGTGGTGGAGCACACCTGTGATCCCAGGAGTTAGCAGGCTGAGGCAGGAGTACACAAGTTTGAGGCTAGGCTGGGTACATAGTGAGTTCAAGGCCAGTCTGAACTACGTAGTGAGCAGTCTTACTGTAGACTACTACGTGACAGCACTGGCTACATTGCAAAGACGATAAGATTTTATTTTTACACGTTAGTTTGTATTTGAATGCAACTGTGTGGCATAATCCACAGAGACTTTACAAGTGCGTCTCCATTAAAGGGTGAAGAGCTTTTCATATCGTGAACCTCTGATCCAGCATGCAGTGCCAACTGTGGGAGACTGTGGCTCTTGCTTTCCTGAAGGTTTCCTTCATTTTTCACACAACACTTCTGTGCTTTCAAATTGCTTGTGTGAGTTCAGCCCCTCTTTGCAAATGTTCTCGATGCCTAGCAATTCAGAATCTCTCCTATTCTTTCTCAATGTTTAGATGTGTCTGCAGACTTTTCTCGGATGTAGTGTGAATATCCAAATCCATAGTTATGACCTCCTCAATGGAGGTCTTCAGTTAAGGAATGGAAGGTACTTTATTGGTTGGCTGTTTTTATCCATTGAGCATTAGTAGTTTTCTTTCCATGTCAATTTCCTGCATCTCATTTCTCTGATCATGTTCTGCTTAATTCTTCACCTTTAGAGCAGTTGTTTTCACTTGAAAAGAATCTCCCTTTTTAAAAGACTTAATGGTGTTTTTTTTTTTTTTTTTTTTTTGGAGACAGGGTCTCGCTTTTGTGGTTCAGGCTGTCCCTGAGCTCAGCCTCCAACTCACATCACAATCCTCCTGCCTCTGCCTCCCGAGTGCTGGGATTACAGGCGTAAGCCACCAAGCCCGGCACTGTGGTATGTGGTACTGGTTGCTGCTGGGTGTGGGTCTCCACACCCAGTATTGTTATGTTGTTACGGGGGAATCGAACCCGGGTCCCTGCGCTTGCGAGACAGGCGCCGGAACCACTGAGCTAACTCCCCGGCCCTAAAAGACTTAATGGTTTTTATAAAGACTCACAATACAATAGTGCAGTAAATGGACGTATATGGGTGAATCACATAACGTCTGTCACCCACCCCCTTGCTGTCCTGAGGACAGCTAAGAAGTGCTGACAATTTGGGTCTGTCTTCACACATCTTTTTTCTCATATGTACACATTCTAGCTTTTGTGTGAATATATATTTCATTTCCATGGATTTCTAGAAACTCAAAAATATTGATGGAGTGTAAAAGAGAAATTTCTTTCTTCCTTCCTTCCTTCCTTTCCTTTCTCTTTTTCTTCTCTTTTCTTTCTTTCTTGCTTTCCTTCTTCTTTCTTTTATTCTTTCTTTAAAAAAACAAACAAACTACAGTCTTCATTCACATTGTCCTGCAAGAACCTTATTCATTGACAGGGTGACAAGCATCCTTGCAGGTAGTAGGTATACATCTTCATGTTTCATTTCTTCTACCAGAATATTCCTTAAGCATTCCTCATCTGTTACACAGTGAAGGCTATGATTTCTCCCCTAGCTTTGGAGAACAAATTTATTAATACTAATTATCTTTCCTACAGATACGTTTGTGTCCATTCCTTCTGGTAGAAACACAGTTCTAAGATAATATGTGGAAGTAAAGTATTTTAGAACATTGGTAGCAGCAAATAGCTGTTTCTGTTAGAGACAGAAAATAACTAGTCCATTACTTTTTCTTTTTATCTATAGCAATGATATATTCAAATGCTTTGGAAAGATTGGTATATCTCAAATGTTCCCAAGAAAGATTTGATTTATTCTTCAGCGTAATTTTGTGTATTTCTGAGCAAAGATAGAATTTATATGATTTAAAGTCATATTTTGGGATACATTCAAGCTTTTTCTTGGAACACTAGTCAAGTTCTACCAAAGGGAATTGGTCACATACTGTTAAGTAACACTAAATTGAACAAAATGAAAAAATGTTTCATTATAATAGAAATTTGCAGGTTAATGTATATCATGAATTTGTACAATCGAATATTTGGAGACTGAACTTTACAGTGTTTTTAAACTTTTTTTTTTACCAGGGGACTCTAACTGCTCGTTAAAAGTATGTGGTGGCCGATGTTCTAGGGTACACACTGTGGGGAAGGTGCCTTTTGATGCTGCCTGAGGGCCACGAGCTTTCTCTTGTGAAGGTTTCTGTGACTTTCCAGCTGATCAGTGGTGCTCATCAGCATAATTTCTTTCTTTGTATCACTTTAAAATCAAAGTAGTTCATGCATATAAGAGACTGAACACTGGAAGTAAGTATAGTTGGAAAAGTGGAAGGTACTCAGAGTCGACTTCCAGCTCATGTCCTCAGTGCTTTATGCATCACAACTGTGGCCCTTGTCACTTCTGATGGCATCTCTATCCAGATGTGGAGTTAATAATCTTCTTCCATTTCTTTTTAGTTTATCACAAACTTATGTGCCTTCAACAAGAGTTTGAAGTTTTTCCTATCTTTTACCCTTTGCATGAATAGAGTGTGTACTTTTCTGTAACATGCTTCTTACTTTCAACACTGTGGATGTGCACTCTACCCACGTTAATGCTTACATCTATCTTCTTTGGAAATTAATATTCCAATCATATAAATATATAATCGACCAATGGATATTATTGTTATTTGTTATGGGAACAGTACTGTCACTACCCCCATCTGTCTCGTGGTGTGTGTATAATTCTGTAGTGTAATTATATAGTAATCCCTTTCAGGCCAGTGCTTAACCAAGGCAACAAACACCCCCCTCCCCCCCCCCAACACTTTCTTTGCCTGCAAAATTGTGTTCTTCACAGGGATAGTGAAACTTAGACTCAGCCACTCTGATTCCTTTTTCAGACTACAAGTTTTCCTTTTGCCTTCATCCAGCATTATACTGAAAGTATACGTTTCTACAAGTACACATGTAGTTTCTATGTGACGACTATATGCAGCGAAATGTAGGTGTCCAGCCTGGTAACCCTCTTCTGTCTTCCTCAGGGCCAGAGCACACATGTGTGGTCAGTAGGTCTCATTTTTGCCTTTGTATGTGTTTCTCTCTGAGCAAATTTAGTCCTGCAGCAGTTCGGGAGGGACCCCTTTCCTTTCCCACTTGGCTTTTCCCGGCCCCAGGACTCCTTCCACCACTGTCTTGCTGGCAAACCTTGTTTGTGAGTAAGATACCCCACACTATACTCCACATGGAGGACTCAAGGCACTCACACAGGAATGCTGTCTTTCACATCTCTCTTTGTGTCCTAGGAGTGGAGCGTCAGGTATAAAGGTCAGGAAGCTGTGCCGGTCAGTTGCCCTCGGTTATTTACCCAGCCCCATGGTCCAGTGATCTTGGACTTCATGTAGGAGACAGGGAGAGAGGGAGACAAAAGCATTGAAGACATGGGTGACCCTCCCTCTCTACCCTGACGTCGCTGTACAATGGGAAAGCAAAGTGGCATGACCCTGGGCACTGCAGACTACAGCTCCAGTGACAACCCACTGCGCGCAGCCAGCGTGGCACTGAGCAGAAGCCACAGCTAAGTTCTGAGTGCGGTTTGACTTCCTGCTCAGGTGTGAAGGATGAAACTACGGGACGCAGAGCCCTGCTTTGGTTTTCAGATTCTGAACTAGACAAGCTGGCCGTGATATGGCTTTTTGACGAATGGGCACTTGTCGTAACCAAATCTTATTCAGAGACTTAAAATATGATTCCATAATGTGTGTATTTCAAGATAAGGGGAATTATAGAAGAAGAAGAACAGCTGTATGTATAGAGGTGATGATTAATGGATGTTTTTCAAATTAGTCATATTCCAAGTTTAGTATAACAAAAACAAGGAAACAATCCAGAAAGCAACAAAACCTAAAACATCAAAATGATGTATTCCCTGAAAGTAAAATTTCCTTCTTCTTACCCCAGACCTGATTCTGAAAGAAACCACATTACTTTAACTTCCAGTGTGACTCTAGATATTCTTTTGTTTCTGCTGCTGAATTATCTAACTCTCCTTCCATCTAAAATGTAAACTGATGAGAGAGATCCCTAGTAAATGTGTCTTAGCTTTGACAGAGGCTTTATTTATCAGGAGTGAGTATAATAGAATCCCTGATCTTAATGGTTAGAAAAGCGGTTAGCTGTGAAATGCACGAATGAAAGTGTTTTCTGGAAACTATGCAGTCTCCCATATCCTTGGGCTTCATCAGAGAATATAAAAACCCAGTACCCTTTGGACTCAATCACTTGGGTGCTAAAAGAGCCCGTCGTGCAAGTATTATTTGTTCTCCTTTAAATACTGTTAGAAAGTAGCTGTCTGTGAGCTTGTCCACCAAGCTTCACATAGAAGTGATAATTCAGGAGACAGGAAACATACAAGTCTGTGTCACCTGTCAGGAAATGTGTGCCAGCACACACTGGGTGGAGAAGTTGTGGTGCACTCGTAGGTGCACTGCCTGCCAATCCAGAGGCCGTGACTGCTCCTGCCTCTTTGAGAGCAAGCTCTGCCTAGAGGAGCCCCTGAGTGGGCAGCTTCACTTTTCCACCTGTGGAAGATTAAGGAGGGGACTCTTGTTCCGTGTGCCAGTGACTTTCTTTCCCTTTACTGACATTTAGAAAAATACCTATTTTTGTACAACCTTTCTATGCTGTCTGCGTTGGAGAGGGAGATGAATCCTGCTCCCTTCAAAGCCAGTTCTGCCCTTGTCTTGGTTGACTTCTTTCATGATTTTGTCCTTGTGACATTCCTGAGTCCCACGTGCTTTCACATCCTGTCTCCACTCCTCCTAAGCATTTTATTCCTCTTACCCCAGGAGTACTGCATCCACCCTTCCTTTTCATCCCGTCTTTCTACTTGGGGCTTTTGGAATGTGTTCACCATGTGGCTGCTCCTAGGTTGCTTCCACCTCTGGTCACACAGTCTCCCCTCATTCCTGTCACCTCCAGGAACTGTTCTGTCCCATGCCTTTAGGAAAACCCTTGCTCTCCCCTGGGCGTTACTTCCTAATGGTGAGTGCACATTCAAGTTGGAGGTCAGGGCTAGAGGGGCAGGTTTTATAGGAAGGAACTGGAACTCGGCTCCAGACCATGTGCTGGGATGCATCTTTCACCTTCCAGATTTGCATTCTGCCTGGGATTCCTTTGTTTATGACCCTACGTCCTTCATTCCTTTCTCTCACTCAATACTTGTTTTAATTGTCTTTTGAGGACATTTCTTGATCTCCCTGTCTCCTTAGAGTGGTGATTCCCCTACTGTTTTCCTTTCAGTTTGTCATTTTATTTTTTTCTAATTCTTCTCTCCTTGACCAAATCCTGACCTTTCTTGCAAATTTCATGCACGTTTCCCATCACATAGGTATTGTTAGTGGCGTTCCTCACTTGATTCATAGCTACAATCCTAGAACAACTGGTGCTTTTCTCCAAAAGACTTTCTGTTTTTCTAACAACTGTTTTGCATTGTAAATTGTATCACCTAAAAGCATATTTTTGATTTTTTTGTCTTTTTATAAGATAAACAGCCCCCCCTCAGTGGTGGACGAGGATACCTAATGCCAAGTAGAGCATCTTTCTGCCTAAGATGTATTTCTGCTTACACTTATTTCCTTAGGATCCACTCCCATTAGCAATGTTGCTACTGAAAGGAGCAGGTGAATATGTCAGCTTGGGAGACTGGATGAGTGAGAGTGAGACAACAAAAGCAAAGTGTAAGCTAAAAGCTAAAAATGAAATGCCCTTTATAAATCAGAAAAATAGTCAATGTTTTCTATGTATCAAGTGTTACAGTTGTCATATTTGTGAGCAGCATGTTACCTTGACTTTAAGCCCTTTGTGGATCTCAGAAAATGTTTACAAACCTGCATTTTTAAAAGTGTGTTCAAATACCGTCAATTTTCCTCCTGGCGATACTTCGTTTTCTTTTCTGCCACCTGTCCAAGTGCTTAGTCCCACAGCACATACCTAGATTCCATCTTAACTCTGAAGTGACCTTTTACTGGTAATAGGATTCTAGCTTGTTAATTTCCTAAATATTCTTTCCAGCTCCTGAAAGCTTTTTGACTGTCAGAATCGTGTGTTCCCACTGTCCCCATTCAGAGGCATTTATAGAGGCTTTAAGTTTTCAGAAAGAAACATTCTCTAAGAACTGGCTGGAGTCAGGTTCTTTGAGGAGAATTTTGCAGGAGGAAGACTTTATATTGACGGGCAGGGAGAATACTCGGTCGGGCCAGTACCTCCCATGTACCTGTGTGTCTGTCACATTTCCATCTTTACATCTATATGAGCTGAAGAGTTTGGGTTCAGGTGCAGTTCACAGTCCAGCTTGGATCTCACCTGTGAAGAGAGGTGCACATTGGATATAACTTCCTTCTTCCCCAGCCATTGGCTGTCAGGATGGAGGGCAGAGGGAAGGGATACTCGTACATTCATTTTTCACCATCAAGTGCTTGTCTTGCACCCAGATTCAATGTCCGAGGCATTCAGTGCTGTACCCAATAGCTTTATTACCTGTCCTCACAGAGCCTGTGTTTACCAGAGAATAGAAGAGGGAGAAAGAGGGCGCTAGAAGGAATAGAAATGCCCCCATTACAAATCCCAGGGACGTTAACCCAGGATGCTTGTTTGTGCCAATGGAACATTTGTCTACACCATCTTGCTTCCTGTTAGTCTGAGTCAGTCCTTGAATTTCCTGCTTAACAGATGAAAACTGGATTTTCAAATTAGATTCTACACATTACTTCCATGAAAGTGCATAGCATAAGCGGTTTAAACAGTTTCATGCAGGGTTTTATTTCATTAGTGATTCTGTGTGTAGATTATAATTCTCATAAACTGATAATATGCTACTTTGTTGGAAAGCAAAGTGATGAGGCACCTACTGGGTGAAGTGGCAGTCTGTAGCGTGTGCTGTGCTTTGCCAGGGGCTCTAAGTGGCTAAGGATTTGTCATCCTCCTATAAAAAAGTACCAAAGATACAGCTTGTACAAATGTTTCCAGTTATTAAATTTTGAGTTCATTCAATAGTTTTATCTGTTTGGAGAACCATATGGAAATAATGGCAGAGTAATGTGCTAGATATATAATGCTAACATACAGGCAGTTTGAACATGCTCAAATATGCTATTTCACATTGAAAATAAAATTTTTTGTATGTTAGTGACATTTGTCTGAGGGAAAATGCCACGTGAAAAGTAGTGTTTTGAGTTATAAAAATTCTGGAATGTAATTACTCTCATTAATCTAAGAGAATCCTCAATAAGATATTTGAATGGGGATCTCCTTTATAGAAATGTAACTATAATTTGACTTAATATGCAGTGTGGCATACATGAGATGGCATAATTGAAAATAGGATGGTTTCTAAATAGAACCTTCTAATGTTCTTTTTATATCATTGAGTAGAGACAAACTTTGGTTCAGAATGGAGTCAGCAAATCATAAAATGTTTAAACTGTAAGTTGTCTTTTTCCATTTTTTGTTAGAGTTGGTAAATTGGGGAATGTTTAAATGACAGAAAATGGTGGTTTTCAAAGCTTGCTGGCCAGAATCAAGCTTAGAACAGAAGTGTTCTGACTTCCAACTCAACCTGAAGTTAGGATTGTCCAATTTCCTGTTGGCCAAGAAAATTTCCTTTGCAATGACCACCTCTAGTTTTTTCTAAGACAGCACAATGTTGTTTTAAAACTCTTATGGTTGGATATACTCTCTATATTTAGTACCATATTGAATTCAGTGTCTTTTCCTTTTTTCTGTCTAATTTCTTTAACTTTGTAATTAAAGTAAAAGCAGCATTAAGGTTTGTTTTGGTCCTTTCCATGCTGATATAACAAAACACCTAGGGCTGGACACTTTACGAAGAGCACAAATTTTATTTTTCACGGCTCTGAAGGCTGGAAGTGCAAGAACAAGGTGGTGACATGTTCATTTGTCTGGAGCAGGCCACTCAGCCTCCAAAGTGGTGTTGGGACTTTTTCTTTGACAAAAAATTTTAGTTGGAGAAATAGATACATAACATAACGTATACCACTTTAACCTACTACAAGTGTTTTAGTGAAGCATTGTTAAGTAGGATTCACATTTTTAAGCTAAGTCTGTACCCAGAAAGCAACTCTCTACTCCTCACCCCGACTCCTTGCCTGCAACCACTGCTCTGCTGGTTGTCTGTAGTTGGAGCACTCTAGGCCAGCTGGCTGATTTTGACAGCTTTTCATGTGTGGGATCTTCTTTTTACCTCATGTTTTTCTATTTCCATGAATGAACCCCCTCACGCAACCTACTGTGCACTCCCTCCCCCTGGCCCGGTTTACTCTCCTACATGGCACCCAGCACAGCCCCAGCCTATCCCATGGGAAAGGTGTGCGATGTATTAGAATTATATCTAGGTGTCCCCCAAAGTCTCATGCACTCATAGGTGTGGCTTTGGGAGGTGATTGGATCGTGGGGATGTAGTACTCACCAGTAGATGAGTCCACTGCTAAGTTTATGGTTAAATGTAAAACCTGTTTGGAGAATGGGTCACTGGGAAGGGTGTATCTCCTTCCCTGCTCCCCCTATTATTCTCTGTTTTCTGCCACTGTGCCATGAGGTCATTCTCTGCCTTGCTACCCCTCATTGGAGCCAGCTTACTATGGACTATAATTTCTACAGACTGTGAGCCCAAAGAAACCTTTTCACCTTGGGGTTGGGTGTTGGGCATCAGGTCTTAGTGCTGAGGCAGTAACTAAGGCAGATGGCCCTCACTTGGACTTTGATCCACACAACCCTGTTGACTCCACTCCAGCACCAGCTACTCACATCCTTTGATTTGTTGCTTCTGAGCTCATAGTGAAGGACTGAAAATGTGGTTGAAAATGAAGGTTGAAAATGTGGATGTCTGGGAAGTGTTTACATTTCAGGTGAAATATCCTTTGTTGTTGGTGTCATCAAGGATAGCACTCATGGGCACATCTTGGGGGAATCAGTATTGCAGGAAGAAATCAGTGTCAGAGTGTGGCTGGAGATGTTACCTTGTTTAGAACCTGCAATTTATGGCTTGTCCTTACTTTAGTGGGTTTTCATCAGTTCTTCCCTTAATCTGATATAGAGTTTAGCACTATTTCAGTTAGCAGTGTTGACGCTGACCATTTAGAAGCACCTTCTGCATCCTTTGACGCACTGTGTTTCTGTTTTGTGGAATGATCGTGGCATCAGCCTCACTTGGAGGAGAGTGGAGTGATGTTTATTCAGTGTGTAAACTTGCTTGCTGAGTAATAAAGTGCTGTTATGGCAGGGTGTTTGACGGAGACTCTTTAGCTTAATGAAATCTGATCAGGGAGACGCAGTTTTAATAGCATCATCCATTGCTTTGTGTCCCTGCTGTTTTTAGACTGTGGTGCCAGGAGGTAGGTTGCCCCGCCTGAACCTCCAGGAACAGCCTAGGAAGGTTGCAGATGTTACATTTTATACACACTGAAATTTCAAGCATTTATTTTTAATCAGGATTTGTGCTTAGCAATGGCCTGTTAAAAAGTAATTGTGTAATTAGCTTACTAAACCACCCTTTCCTCATCAGTCCCTCTCATCTCTAAAAACAGCCCTACATCACTGCTGCTTACTGTCTCTCAAGATAAGTTGGGAGGAACTTCAGAAGTACTTAGCGCTCTGGGTGTTTGAGATTTCAATAGCCCTTTGGAATTAAATTCCTTATTAGGTCCAAGATTTTTAAAAAAATATTTAGATTTTTGTCAGCATGTCATGTTCACATTATCAACAAATTTGATAATGAGGTGAATTTTGTAGTTTCCTTATGTGGATACTGGTTTTTAATTTTTCTATTTAATTTCTTCTGTTTATTTTTAAAAGTTAACTGTATAGTTTAGTTTTATAAAAATGACACAAAAGTTGTACTGTCTACTCCTGATTATCCCTCACTCAGGTATCCCTTACTTCCCTGTTGTTAACCTTTCTCCATTACTGCAATGCATTGGTTACAACCAAAAATGTAACACCGAACCTTTCTGGCTTTGGAAAATTGTTTGATTATATAGTTCAGTGATCTGTAAAAACTTAGAACCACACAAATCAGCATCTTTCAAGGATTTTTTTGAAAGTTACTTAGAAATGTGTACAAAAGGAATTTAACTGTTAAATTCTATGTACTTACTAGATAGTCAAAAACCTTCTAATGCCTTTTAATGTAACAGTGTGTAGTATGTAGCACAGGATA
The DNA here is from genome assembly GCA_004026965.1 of Petromus typicus. NCBI lineage: Eukaryota > Metazoa > Chordata > Mammalia > Rodentia > Petromuridae > Petromus > Petromus typicus. The sequence goes on from PVIR01000032.1 coordinate 147,157, forward strand.
TTCCTGAGCTCAATAATTCCATTTTAGTAATGTACTTCTAATATCCACTTATGAAGTAGAATGTTAGTATTAGTATTTCTTACCGAGGAACCAGAATGAACACATGTGCCATAGATACAACTGCCTCCCGAGCCCCTGCTCCTTTGGGAATGATGTGTCTGTGTAACTGTGTGGCATTTGTTTTGAAAGAAGTGGCATTATTAATGACATTAGTTCACTCTCTTCAGCCCCCCATTCCCATTGTATCTCCCACCATCTTCTTATATGTAGAGGAGACCAAGACATCTTTTCTGCCAATGAAAGTCAAGGTAGGCTGTGTTTCTTCTCTCAGTCAGTAGGGAGAAGATAATGTGAAAAGATGCCAAGTTGGGTACAGGAGGTGAAGTGAGTTGACATGGCCCTTTTTGCTTGGTTAATTCCTAAGCTTGGCTCAGAAAAGCCAATCAAAGTAAGTAAAGAAACTCACAGTGAAAAAGAAGATATTGATATTTTCTTGAATGTACATGTATAACACTTGCCTGAATATACTCTGTAAAAAATTCAATTATTTACTCTTTATGAATAATTTGATTGTTTTTTCCCATGAGTCATCAATTTACTTAGCAAGAATAGATCCTATTTTAATTATATCCAAAAACAACTTTAAACTCTGAACTTTAAACTTTAAACAACTTTATTTAAGATGGAGAAAGAATATTTAGAAGTACTAATGTTGAATGTACTACCCATGGCTTAAATTATTTGAGTACAAATTTGAAGTATGAATTTTGGGAGTAAGGGTAAGGGACAAAACATGAAATAAAAGTTTCTTTGACTCAAAATGATGCAATGTTCAAGTACCTTTGATTAATCTGAATGTTATCTGGGCTCAGTAGAAGGACAAGATTATGTTTACTCATTAAACTAGAAATAGCATAACAATCACCATTTGGAATCTGGAAATGAAATATTTAGTAAGTTACTGTAATATATAAAATGCATTTAAAAATATATCCTGGGATTCACATTTTCTACGAGTTAACTCTTTTCTCTGTTCATCAGTTAATCTGAATTAGAGCGATTTGGAAGTCACATGTTATTATGTGCCAAAAATATAGAAAATAATTTATGAGGAGAATAAGAATTATAACTTATTACAAGGGGCTCATGTAATTGAAATTTCTAAGTACTAAACTGGCAGGTTTCTCATCATTGCTATTTTAATAAGAAAGACAAAAAACAAATACCCCCTAGTCAGACAAGCAAAGAACTCTCCTACTTGCCCCTCAGTGCTGTTGGCCAGAAAGGGCCTCAGGAAGGAAGCAGTTTCTCTTAGGAGGTCTTGTGTGCCATCTGAACTTCTTTCTTTTAGATCTTGGAGACCTGACATCATGTGGGATGTGGTAGAACCTTCACTTTCTTTTGCTTATATCCTTTACCAAGTCTACTCCAGAATGCTGGCACCCATGCAAAGTTTCATTAGCTCTAGTTCACGTACACATCAGACTGAATTGAGCAAAAAGAGCCTTTTGAGTTGCAGTGCTTAGAAGTATGACTTAGAAAATTTCAAATGTCCTTTTCACCTTTTCTTTCCTTAATTGCGAGGAATAGAATTTGTAGCTAAGGGGCCGGGGATTTAGCTCAGTGGTTCCAGTGCCTGTCTTGCAAGCGCAAGGACCTGGGTTCAATCCCCGATAACCACATATAATACTGGGTGTGGAGACTCACCCCAGCAGCAACCAGTACCACATACTACAGTGCTGGGCATGGTGGCTCACACCTGTATTCCTAGCACTCGGGAGGCAGAGGCAGGAGGATTGCTGTGATGTGAGTTGGAGGCTGAGCTCAGGGCCAGCCTGAACTACAAAGCGAGACCCTGTCTAAAAAAAAAAAAGATTTTTTAGCCAAGCATATGAAAATAGGAATCAAATAAAAACTAGTGTTCATGAGAACTAGTGCACAGAATATGCCTATTTTTGAATGATCACTGAAGTCATTGGAGTTTCGCTAATAGTCAGTCCCCCTGCCCATATTACAGCAAGTATGCTTGTGGACTGCAGGAAGGTTGGATTTACAAGGAGAATGATTATGCATAAGACATGGAAATCTGAAGGCAAATAAAATTGAATAATGCTCTCTCCTTCTCCTTGATCCTGCCTACAATGATTCTTGGCATTTGATGAAGGATGAAACATAAAAAGAAGCCTGGCTAATGCTGTCAGCCAGATTCTTCGGCGTCTTCCACCCATCCCACCTACACCTGGCACCTGTCTAGGCCCGGTGTCATGTTGTCTTACAGCAACCAAGTCACTCCTTCATGGCCTTGTCACACAATGTATAAAACTGCTTCTCTGAAGGTCAGTTTCCATTTGATGCAGGGCCTGGAAGGAGGCATGTGATGCATTTCTACTCATGTCCCAAACTGCAGCGTGGGACTGAGCTTACAGCAGGGAGTGCAGGTGCTTGACAATAGATGGCTGAGTAGATAATCCTTGGCTGGACTTTTGGTAACTCCTGTGCAGACCCCTTCCTGCTCAGGGACTGCCCTGAGCTCTCATGTCCTCCTTTGAAGAGCATGTAGGAGATGTCCTAGCCAGACTTGCCCTTCGCCTCTCCACTTCATGTTTGATCTGATTTCTTTCAAGAAGAGTTTCCACCCTAGTAAATCAGCAAAAATATTAGCAACTTGTGTACAGTAAATACAGGCATCCCTCAGTACCCACATAGGGTTTGTACCAGAATCATAGAGAATACTAAACTCTGTGGATTATCACGTATTTTATGTAAAGTGGTGTTGTGTCTGTATGTAAACTGCATATATTCTCCAGTATACCTTAGATCGTCCCTAGATTGCTCATAACATCTAATGCAGTGGAAACACTATGGAAACAGTGCTTATCAAATAATATGTGGGAGGAAAGGACAGATAGTGTACTTAGCACACATATAATTTATTTCCAGGTTTTTTCTATCTCCTGGTTGACTATGTGCATACAGGACTTGAAGTTACAGAGGATAATTGTATCTCTCTTTAATATTTCACAAACAACATGTCCCTCCACCCACAAGGTTATTTGATGTCAAATTATAGAGTGAGGGGCCTTCAAGTACTTTGGCTGTGTGACTGGCATCTTTTCCAACAGGCTGTACATAGGTGAATATGCTCTTGCTGAACATTTCAGAACCTTCATAAGCATTGCACCAGGGCTGCTGCCTCACGGTGGCTGGAAAACTAACTTTGCTTTTCTTCTGTTGGCCAGTGGCCAGGAGAGAGCACTGAGCCTACTGATCCCTCAAATGTTAAATAATCCTGTTAGCAACATGAAGATTTCTGCTTCCAGTGCTGCATTACATGTCTGCTCAGTGTGCTTCTGGGCAGCTGTGTGGACTGGGATTCTAAAGGCTGAATGTGATTAAGCCACATGGACCCTTGCAGTTGAGGGACTGGAAATGTTTGTTGGAGCTGCACCTTGTTACCACTGCTGACTAGCTGGACTTACCTTTCACAACACAACAGGACCAGATATTCCTGCTCCATGGGCAGAATCACACAGTTTTTCTGATATATTCAATAGTCATTATTGAGGCAATTATTTTTTAAAGTGACAAAATTATAAATGAGGTAGAACATGATGTTTTAATGCAAAGGTATATTGCAAAGTGGATTGATCAAGCTGGTTAACTAATAATAACTTTTTTTCATATTTTTTTTTCCTGTGTATGTGTGGGTGAATGACAATTCCAAGCTACTCTTACTAGTTTTCGAGTATACATGTTTTTATTTACATCTAGTAATGTACAGTCGCTCTCTTAAACTTATTTCACTTGTTTAAATGAAATTTTCCACTCTGACCACCATTATCCTATACTCCATGTTCTCACTGCTGGTAACCACCATTCTACATTCTACTTTCAGATTCCACACATATGTGAGATCATACAACGTTCACCTGTCTCTGCCTGCCTGTCTCATTTCACTGGGCATAATGTGCCCCATGCTCAGCCCTGTTGCTAAGAGGGACAAAATATATTGTTTTTAATACTGCATCAAATCTTATGCTGCATCCATACTATAATGTCTTTATTAAACCATCTGTTGATAGACACTTAGGCTTCATCCATAGCTTGTCACTATCATTAATGCTGCACAAATGGATAATCACATTAATATATCAACATCTCTACATCAGTATATAAATTTCCTCTGGGCTTATGTGGGATTACTGGTTGATTTTGATTTTCTGAGAAGTGCCATACTATTTTCCAAAGTGATTGTATTGGTTTACATTTTTCCCAACAGTATGTAGGGATTCTATTTTCTCTACATCTGTGCTGCAGTCATCTTTCTTTCTTTGATAGACCCATTCTAACAAACAAGAGCTTTATATCTTTCTATGGTTCTAATTTGCATTTTCCTGATGATTCATGATGTAGCCCTTTCTCCTCATTTACTCATAGTTTTGTCCTTCTCCTCCTCTTCTTCCTCCTTCTTCTTCTCTTTCTTTCTTTTCTTCTTTCCTCCTTTCTCTTTCTTTCTTTCTTTCTTTCTTTCTTTCTTTCTTTCTTTGTGCAGTGCCAGGGACCAAACACAGGACCTTGTGCTTGTGATGCATGCACACTGCCACTGAGCTAAATCTTTGGCACCAAACTTCATATATTCATTGGTCATTTGTATCTCTTTTGAGAAGTATTGTTTTGGATCTTTTGCCCATTGAAAAAATTGGGATGTTTTCTTACTATTGAATCATTTGATTTTCTTACATATTTTGAATATAAAGTTCTTACCAGGTACTCATTGTCTGGCTTATATCTCATGTCCCCCAAGCCCTCCTGTGGCCATAGCTTGGACATTTGCCAATAACTGGACAGTGGCTGTGCGAAACTTGATCATGGGTGTGTGTTACTGGATTTCTCCACTGTTTGGTTTAGAGACTTCTGAGCATGTGTAATGGACTCATTAAAGAGGGAAGACCTACTGTTGGTGTCTGTGGTACCAGCCAGTAGGCTTGCAGTCTGGATAAATGAGAAGAAAAGAAGAGGGAAGTCTCATTACTTTCTGTGTGCCATGTCATGGACAGTTTCTTCTCTTTGATGCTCCTCTACTGGGCTGCCCCGCCTTTGAGCCAGCTGACTGTCAACCGAAACCTGCACAAACTGTCAGTGAAAATAAACCTTTTCTCTCATAACTTCTGGGTGGTGAGTATTTTGTCCCAGCAACAACAAATAACTAAGACATATAGTTTGCAAAAATTTTCATAAATTTCATAGGTCACTTCTTTACTCTATTAATTCTTTCTCTTGCCACACAGAAGCGACTTAATGTGCAGAGTCCTATTTGTCTGTTTTTACTCCTCTCTCGGATTTCTTTTTTTGTTTTCTTTTTAGAGAAGGGTCTCACTGCAGATCAGGCTGTCCTCTAACTTACTGCAGTTCTTCTGTCTTAGCCTCCTGAGTGCTGGGATTACAAGCACTTGCCACCATGGCAGGCCACATGCCACCATCACACCAGGTCAGGTGCTTTTGGATTCACTACTGACCAATTTCAGAAACTTGTCCATATATTTCTTCCTAGTAAACATATAGTTGCAGATCTTAAGTCTTTAATAAAATTTGAGTTGATTTTTACATATGGCCTACCAAAACGTTCTAATTTCATTCTGTTTGCTAATATCCAGTTTTCTCCATACTATTTATTGAAGAGACTATCTTTTGTCCCTCATGTGTTCTTAGAGTGTTTGTGGAAAATCATTTGACTAGAAATATGTTAATTTATTTTTGGATGTTTTATTCTGTTTCCTTGGTTGTTGTATTTTGTTGTTGGTGTTGTTGTTGATTCTTAATGTCAATGCCATGGTGTTTTTATTACTATACCTTTGTAGTATTTATAGTTTTATTCTTTTCTCTCCAAGATTGCATGTCTCTTCCGGGTCTTGTGTGTTTCCATGTCACTTTTAGTATTACTTTTTTCTGTTGCTGTGAAAAATATTATTGGAATCTTGATAGGTCTTATGTTAAATCGGCACATCACTTTGGCTGTATGGACACTTTAGCAATCTTTTGTTGTTGTTGTTCATAAGGTCGGGTATTATTTCATGTATTTTTTTCTATGTATTTATCCTGTTAAATTTCTTTCTGGAATGTGTTGTAATGTGTAGTATATAGATCTTCCCTTGCTTTGTAATATTCCTAAGTATTCTATTTTTTCCCCACAATCTGTCCTCCATCATGTTGAATTATTACCATCAATGGTTCTTTTCATCAAACAACCAGGAAACTTTTGTTTTAAAGCCTAAAAGGTAATTCTTTTTTTTTTTTAAGGGAAAGATTAAGGTTGACTTTGAAAATGACATAGAGATAAAGGTTTTTTTAAATACTTAAATGCCTTCAATGTAGCCTCATCAAAGAGATTTTTTGCAAAGATGTATTCAATAGCTTTATTTAGAACAAAATATTGATATAGCCCATGTCTGAGAATGGGCATTTTAAGTTTATTGTAAAAAAAAAATAAATACAGTGCATAAATTTCTTTATGATAGTGCCATTTAGATAGGTTAGAGATCTTTAAAGGTCTAGAAATGAAATCTATCTTCCTAAAGAAATATTTACTTTTTATTGATACAATAGTTTATTTATTTTTCTTGAGATACGGTTTCACTTTTTGTACTTCAGGCTGGCCCTGAGTTCACTATGTAGCCCAGATGAGCCTCACATTCATAGAAATCCTTCTTCCCCTGCCTTCCGAGTGCTGGGATTACAGATGTGAGCCACCATGCCAGGCATTGTGGTATGTGGTAGTGATTACTGGTGGGTGTGAGTCACCATGCCTGACATTGTGGTATGTGGTTACTGGGGATCGAACCCAGGACCTTGTTCTTGCAAGGGAGGTTCTGGAACTACTGAGCTAAATCCATGGGCCGATGCAGTGATTTCTTGAGTGGTGGACATTGTCAGGCTGACCAGTTTCCCTTTTTAGTTGTTCATCTCAGACCTTCTTTTCTTTGTAGCAAATGTTCTTTACAATTGAAAGAGAGACAAATGTGTCATTTAGTCTGTGTGCCACAGGTTTTATAAAGATCTCTTTGGCAAGGGGTGCCTCCTAAGCATCAGCTCAGCTTTGGTGGGACAAAGTTCTTTGTCTTCAGGAAGTCTGTATACTAGTGAGGAGAAATGGTGACTGATACAGGAGAAGCAAGATTAGTTTGTGTCAAGGCAGTCGGTACTCAGGGAAGGCAGGGTAAGGGAACCATGTATGCTGAGCACAGATTTGCCTTACATTTTTTTTTTTTTTTTTTTAGGTTTTTTGAGACAGGGTCTCGCTTTGTAGTTCAGGCTGGCCCTGAGCTCAGCCTCAAACTCACATCACAATCCTCCTGCCTCTGCCTCCCGAGTGCTGGGATTACAGGCGTGAGCCACCACGCCCGGCACTGTGGATGTGTGGTACTGGTTGCTGCTGGGTGTGGGTCTCCACACCTGGTATTGTTATGTGGTTACCGGGGAATCGAACCCAGGTCCTTGCGCTTGCGAGACAGGTGCCGGAACCACTGAGCTAACTCCTCGGCCCCCTTGCCTTACATTTTTAAAAGTGTAAGTTATTAGTCAAAGGACTTGGAAAAGGAAGTTTTGGTCCCAAGCTTTATATGAGGAGAGGATGGGAGCAGCTGGGGAAGGAACCTGCCACCGTGGACACAGATGGAGCAAAGCCTTAAAGGTGTGGGCTGAAGACTTCCATGTTGTGCAGTGTGGCTGGAGTAAGGAAAAGGGTAGGCATGGTAGGAAGGTGAGGGAAAGGGACTGCAGAAGGACTAATGGACGGCCTCACAGACCTGCACCATAGACCACATTAGTGCTTCAAGGTTTTTTTGTGTATTTTTTTTAATGATAATGCTTTTATTCTGTATATGGAAATTTTCTTATCAAATTTCCATGTAGTGGTGTTTGAGATTTTTGAATCTTTTCAAACAAATGCCTTATACTATTTCTATTTAACTGATCAACCTAGATTTCTGCTTCGTACCACATGACACCAAGGCAGCTGATTGAAATTCAAGACAAGTGGGCTTCGTTTCATTATCTTGTAAGCTTCTTGTTAGACAGGAATGAAGAACATTCCAGTTTGCAAACTTTTAACTGTGTGGACGGATAATTAGCTAGTGAAAAACATACTCAATTTTGCAAACAAGTACTGATTCTGAAAAGTAATTAAAATTAGTCATTATGGTACCACTTTGTGGATTTACCTTTCACTGCATGCTGTTAAGATCTTGTCTAAGCAAGATTAATAAAAAATAAAAAATCTTGACTGAACATCTGTTGCAAAATGACTTTCCATTTGCATCTTCTCTATGTGACTTCTGATTAGAGTTTAGAGTTCAGGTAGCAGGAAGCTGATTTTGATCTCTTTGTAATTCTGGGGGGACAATTAACTTAAATGTCTATGGTTGTCATAAATAAAAAGTAAACTGAAATATATAGATTTTATTCATGGAGATTAATAGCATTATAGCAATGTTTTGTATTCTGTAATTAAAATTCCGATAGTCACCAATTTCATCAGTGTTAAATATCTGTTTTGTAATTATTAAATACAGTTCTAAATTTTGATGTTATTAGTACAATGGCTTTCTAATGTTTTCATTGCTTTAGGTATAAAAATAATTCAGAAATTGGAAATATGAATAATTTCTATGTGACATTGGATACACGGATATATATTGAGATGGATGTCTCTTAGAATATTCTTCTGAATGAGCAGATTTTCTTCACAAACCATGATGTGAAGTTATCTACAATTTGTATTCACTCTATGTATGATTATTGACTTACTACACATCCCATGTGGTTACCTTAAGATACTAATTAACGTCAACTTTGACAAGTGAAAATAATGTTTAAATTCAAATGCCAGTGCATCCCCTGTCAGTTCACCCCCAGTGAATAGGTTTTTTTTTTTTTTTTTAAGGTTTTTCGAGACAGGGTCTCGCTTTGTGGTTCAGGCTGGCCCTGAGCTCAGCCTCCAACTCACATCACAGCAATCCTCCTGCCTCTGCCTCCTGAGTGAATAGGTTTTTAATGAGGACTTCAAGTCAGTGCCCAGTACATATAGTACTGGGCAAGTGAGAATGGGGGGAAATGTGTTGCTTCTTTTTTTATGCTGTATTACAGTTTTACTTTGCATAGTTACTTCTTGTTGGGTACTACTTACTGTTACCCTATTAATACAGTTTTTTAAATATCCATATGATGAGTTTTTAATGGTCACTTTTAGTTCTGATCCATTTGCTCTTCAGTAGTAAAACTGTTTTGTAAAAATATTCCTATATCTTTGGCTTGATGTAGTTTATCACAGCTCAACCCTTGGTTAAGCTACTTTCTGAATGTACTGTGTAGGATCTATATTAATCTTAACTCTCAAAAGTAACAGTTAAAAATTAACTCCTAAAGGTATGTCCTTTAAAATTACTAAGGAAATGAAGACCGGGCTACTGTTATTATAAATTGATCTTGTCCTAATTGTGCTGGTTTGTGTAATAAGGCTAGAAACAGACATAAGATTGACTGTAGTTACAAAAGGCTGTCCAACATTATTGAGGAATATAACTTTAACTTATTTAGAAACCTTCTTCAAAGTAAAAACCCTTCCCCAATGTTTTAGGTATCAGAATTCATGAAATTCAGTTACAAAAATATATTTGCCAAATTCAATGGTTTTCTCATTCATATATATAGATATATATTTAATCCAGTAGAAATCAAAGTAACTAAAGCTATTTAAGTAAGATCCATACCGTGAAACTACAAAATATATCTGAATGGCATAAAAATAGACTTGAACAAACAGAGAAACATTTTGTGTGTCTAAGTGGGAAAGCTAGTATTGTAAGCTTCCTCAATTAATTTAAAAATTCAATGAGCTTTCATTTTAAATCCCAGTAGGATTTTTTTCTCTAAAAATGTGGTTCTATAGCTCATGGGATGGAATAAATTGGTATTTATACTCAGGGAAAATTTGAAAAACAAGAACAATGAGTTAAGGTTTACAGTATTCAATAGCAAAACCATGTGAAAGCCACAGTATTTCAAGTATTAATTAAATTTAAACTAATCCATTTATATGTGTAAGAGCAAATAGGAATCCTATGAAATATCAATATTAATCCACATGGCTTATAGGAAATTGTGATTTGAAATTTTCTTATATATTATGTATGTGTGTGTGTGTGTATATATATATATATATATATGTATGTATGTGTATATATATATATGTATGTGTATATATATATGTGTATACATACATATACAGGTATGTATACATATGGCTAATGTTGAAGATCTGCAGTGAAATCCACCCTGAATATATATATTAAATCCGGGTGGATTTAAGTTAATTTGTCCCCCCAGAATTACAAAGTTCTGAACTTTTTTTTTTTTTTTTTGAGACAGGGACTCGCTTTGTAGTTCAGGCTGGCCCTCAGCTCAGCCTCAAACTCACATCACAACAATCCTCCTGCCTCTGCCTCCCAAGTACTGGGATTACAGGCGTGAGCCACCACGCCCAGCACTATGGTGTGTGGTACTGGTTGCTGCTGGGCGTGAGTCTCTACGCCCAGTATTGTATGTGGTTACCGGGGGATCAAACCCAGGTCCTTGCGCTTGCAAGACAGGCACCAGAACCACTGAGCTAAATCCCCGGCCCTGTATAGTTCTGAACTTTGACCAATATGTACAATTATAGAACTGAAACTGTTGAACACAAGATATAAAATATTTCCATTTCCCAAAAAATCCATCATTCTCTATTATCCATGTCTACTCTTTTGTCACTTATTTTGCCTTTTCTAGAACATCATTGAGTGGGGTTTTACAGTTTCTACATGGCTACTTTCACATCACGCAATGTATTTTGGATATATCTGTATTTTATTAATTTTTATTCCCAAATAATATTCCATCATATAGATGTCCCACAATTTGTTTGTTTAATAGAAAGTAAACATTGGAGAGTCTCTATTATTTAACAGTTACATACAAATAAAACCACTGCAAACTCTTGTGTGGAAGTCTTGGTGTGGACATGAGCTTTTATTTCTCTTGTGTAGATGAGGTAGGATTGCAGATCAAATATCAACTATCTCTGAAGCTGCCAAGTTGTATTCCAGAATGGCATCACTCTTCTGCCTCAGACCAGCATCCTAGGAGCATTTGAACTGTTATTTCTTCTTGTCAAATACTTTTTCATGTTTATCCATTTTTGTATGGTTGTTAATAGTAGCTCATTATGGTTTTTATTTTCATATTCTATTTTACTAGTAACCTTGAATATAACTTTCATTTGTGTCTTTGACATTTACGTTTCTGTTTTGGTGAATTGTCTGTTTAATTTTTTCTCATTTTTTGTTTTAAAATTACTTTTGAGAATTCTTTATATATTCTGATGATGAACCAGTGGTCAGATCATTGATTTTATAAATACCTTTTTTAATTCTTTGATTGATGTTTATAGTTTCTTTCATGTCTTTTAAAGGTTAAAATTATTTGATTTTTTAAAAAATTATCTTTATTGGTACATTAAATATACACATCATGATTGCACTCCATAATGGGGATTTGTACCAGTATAAGACACAACTTAATTCTCATTTTTTCCCATAGCCCCACCCACCCTACCACCCCCCCATATGTATAAAATTTGTTTCCTTACTTTTTTGTTACAATCTCAACATTGTCCCTTTTTAAAATTATTTGATTTTGATAAATGTCAAAAAAGTTTTTATTTTCTAAAATACGTGTAAGACAAAGTTACAGAGGTTTTCTTGAAAAATATCATTCAAGTTTTGCATTTGGGGGTGTGGTAGCACTTTTCAGTTAGTTTTTGTGCAGTGGTAGATGGTGGTGATGGTGAACCTTTTAGAGCCCTCAGTGACTGAAATAGCCTGCAGCACCACATGTGCCATAGGTTTGCCACTGCTGGAATAAAGTATGGATCAATCCTCCCTCCTTCATTTTCTCTCAACTTTTGCCCTTCCTTTTTATTTCTTTTACCTCATTCATTGGGAAGACTATCAACACTGAGTTTCCATCGTGTCTTTGTTGAACACCAACTAACCATTTGTATATGGTCCATTTTTTTTAATCTCTGTGTCCGTTCTTCCCATTACCATGCTTTCTTGGTGTCTGAAGTTTTATAATCTTAAGTTAGTGTGTGACCTTTGAATTTGCTCAAAGTTTCCTTGACTTTTTATTTTTTGCTTTTCCATATATATATTAGACTTTAAGTTGTTAATTTTTTCATAGGGTCTGGTCTTGCCAACATTTTATAGCTCTCTTGGCATCTTAAGCAAGTTGAGTGTTCTAAGCTATGAGCATGGCATATTTTTCTACTCTTTATGATCTTCCTTGACTCTCTAATCAAGTTTGAGGAAATTTTTATATTTTACCACCATCACCACCACCATGACTATGACCACCACCACCATCTTTATAGCCACTATGGAGTTCTGCAGCTAGATACCATGCTAATAGCCTTAAATAGTACCTAGTTTAAACTTCTTGAGTATCTCGGACTTTAGAATCAGTATTTCAGTTTTATGTTAGAGGACACTGAAAGTCCAGAAGGCTGCATGGCTACCTATTTTACACATCTTCATTCTCAGTCAAGTGGTAATTCCATCTGTGCCCCTGAGGTTTTTAGTCTTTGCTTCTGGACTAATTTTCCAATACATAGTTACATAATTTTTACCATAAAATAGAACATATTTTCTGAGGAGGAAAAGAGTAAAAGTAATATTGAGAATTCATAATTGGTGGTGAAAAAAGACACTAGTGCTCATAACAGTTTTGCTGTAGTGTTTTTGTGAAGGTCAGAATAAATCCATGCATTGAAGGCTCCAGCTTTATTCACTCATTCTTACATTCAAGAAAAATACATATGGTGAAACTTCATATCCAAAAAATAGAAGCAGCTGCTTAATTATATTTAGCCACTCAAACATTTTGCTGTCTGTAAATGTCTTCATTGTACCCTCTATATAAATACGAGTTGAGATATCCAAATCATTGTTCATAGTCCTTTGGAAAATTCCTCCTGTCAGAATTCCCTGGGCGGTCTGTAACCACTCCTCTTTATAATATTTATAAGACTGTGTCTTAATTAATTGTTGTCATGTCTGTTTTCTTATTAGACTGTGGGTAGACATTGTTTTCATCTAAAATTTTTTCATATGGATAGAAATGTTAAAAAATATTCCAACAAGATTTGCATAGACTCACTGTCTGTTCATACTGTACTATGTTAGAATTAACTAACTATCCCAGCCCTGTAGTTTTTTTTGAGTGAAGGATTAAAGAAAACTTCTAGGAAAAAGTTGATCACAGACATCAGGGAACATGAACCCTAATGGTTTTTCTTTTGAGTAATTCTGCTGCCATAACACAGTAATATTAGTAGTGATCATTCTCTAATATGACATAGTATTTACTCTTAGGAAAATTTCCCACTGATTTTTTTTCTTAAGGATCCAGGCCACTGTTTTTTTTTTCAATGTGTCCATTCCTTTCCCCATGTTTGTCTAAAAATGTCTACCAAAGTGACCATGTGTACGTGGCCTTCTTATTCACCAGGAGGCCAAAGCTGTAAGTAGGGAGCATCTTCAGGTGATGCATTCATATGCACTAAATGTCTTGGTCCCCATGGACCTTTCACTAAATGGTTTCATTGCTCTTGGGGATCATTGCCTGGATCCACATGGCACTCTGTGCAGGAGTTAGATTTCTAAGTATCTCCGTGCTCTGTGTTTCTTAGCTTGTAGATTCTATAGGGAGGAGATCAGATTTACCTCTCAGCTCTGCCCATACCTTGTATGTGCATCTGTACAGTCAGGCTTTGTTTGTTTGTTTGTTTTCCCTCACTCAGTGCATTACATTTCTTTGCTGTCATTGTTCATTTCAACACTGGGGTTGTCACAGCTACCCTGCATGTAAACCAGGTGAGACTTCAGTGGCCCCTGACATGGCCCATGACACTCATGGACCAAGATTCCTTTGTGTTTATCCAAGTATGTCTCTTTCTTCATTCTTCTGCTGGCCGATGCCCAGGAAGTCAATGCTTTCCACAGCATATGCCCTTGACTGATGCTGATTTTTGCTCTTGATTCTGCTCTGTGTTCCTTTCAACCTTGTCCCTTCCATTGGTTAGGACACTCTGCATCTTAGGAATCTGAGGAAGCTTCAGTTTTGTGAGTGCTGTGGTGAGGGATGTGGGGTGCCTGTGGGACCTGTGCCTGCTGTTGATACTTTTATTACATACCTGGTAGACAAGCACATTGTTCTTGCAGAATTGGTCTTGGGTCCCTGCAAACTGAGTCATACTCCACCATTGTAGGTGATTTTGAAAACAAAGATCAATGCCTTTATTGCCCTGCTCACTTTGGCATTTTACATAGTTTTAAGCAGAAAAGCTGTTGGGTGATCTATGGTAAGGTGTAGTAGTTGACCATATAACTTTGTACAGCATATGTGTATATTATTTATAAATAAAAAGCTTGTGAGAAATACCTTATAGCAAATAATCTATGTTCATTTATGTAGCAATCTCATATTTCAAAGTCTGTATCCTCCCTCTGATTCACTGATTATGTTTAATATTTGGCATGTGACATTATCCTTCCTAATGACATCATTCAGCCAATGTGAAATTCAATTGAAAGACAATATCGTTTTATGACATATGCTTTTATTTTCCCTAAGAATTTTACTTTAAATGTAAGTGCAATGGCAGTAGTGTCTTTTTATATACAGAAGGCCACTATAAAAGTGTGTAGTCTTGATCCTTTCTTCAATAGCAAGAGTTTATTAAGATGAAATGACTCTTGTTTCTAGTATATTATATTTACTGATAATGCCATATGATAAGCCTTGGAAATTCTAAACTCTCTGAGGCCCCAAAATTGCCTGATTTATTGAGTTAATAAAAATAAAATACAAGTTGTTTTGTTTTACTATCTTATGTTATCAAAAGAATTACATTAAGAAGTTTTCTACCTTTTATAATAAATATAAATAAAGGATTAAATTATTATAGCAAATAAGTAGTAAATAATTGTTATGGATATCTTTGTATCCAGATTTTCCCTTTTGGTACATGTCCTACAACCATAATTCCCATTATAAAATTGAAATTGACTTTTTTTAAAATCAGATTTCTTTCCTTACCATATCTGCCATGATATTAGTACTCTATCATTCAATCATCCACTCACTTTAGATTTACTGCATATTTAATTTTGTTAGTACTAGTTGAAGACAACTCATATCATTAATATAGTTTATAAAATGTATTATTTTCAGTTTTGTGTAGTTTCTTTTTTGTAAACATTTGTTACATGTGGTTCTTTAGAAATCACAGTATTTTAGAAAGTAATAGAGTAAAAATTAGCCATGAGGTCTTCAATAAAGACATCATAGGACTGAAATCACAATTCCTGCTATTGTGGTCTGCATATCTGGAAAAGTTTCGGTCATGTGAGAAAACATTCATGTTTTTTGTTTGTTTTTTTAGGAACTTTAGTCTTACTGACAGTACCCAACTCAGCCTTCTTATTATATCTGATGCTTAATCAAACATTTACATAAAACTACAAAGCTCCTTAGTGAAGTATAGTAAGGACACTTGAGAATTTGTGTAGCAGGCCACACTAACTTCTCTTTCTTCATTTCCCACCTTTTCCTTTCTGTATTTTTTTTTTTTTTAATTAGGTTTTTGGAGACAAGGTCTTGCTTTGTGGTTCAGGCTGGCCCTGAGCTCAGCCTCAAATTCACATCACAATCCTCCTGCCTCTGCCTCCCGAGTGCTGGGATTACAGGCGTGAGCCACCACGCCCGGCACTGTGGTATGTGGTACTGGTTGCTGCTGGGTGTGGGTCTCCACACCCAGTATTGTTATGTGGTTACCGGGGAATCGAACCCAGGTCCTTGTGCTTGCAAGACAGGCGTCGGAACCACTGAGCTAACTCCCCGGCCCTCCTTTCTGTATTTTTGAGGCTTATCGATTTTCTTTCCCCTGCCCAATCCTAGCGGGAATTTGAGGTGGCTTTGAAGAAATTCCATATGATTTATTTAAAAACAATTAAAAGAGGAAATTAAATCACAAGAGGAAGTACTGTATTTTTATTTTAATGTAAAATAAAAGAACAATAATCTTGAGATTATAGAGTTTGGAAATATTTTTCTAAACATGTTGTTATTACTTTAAATATAAGTAGTACATGTGGTTTAGAAAGGCAAATAGTTCACTTGTCCTGACAGTCGACTGCTCCTGTGCCTCCTTCTGCATTCACCATTCTCAGTTCTAATTCACAGAGGCGGACCCCAACCCCAGAGTGTTTTAGCATCGGTGGTTTATTTCTGGCCCTCTAAATCCTCACAACAGTGTATCTCAGTAGTTCTGGCTGTCAGTGGCCCTTTCATTTTAAACATGCGTACATTCTTAGGGAAATTAAATAATAGCATTCAGTTAACCAGTTTTATTTTGAAAATCTCATACCAGTTTTTGAGATATACTTCATATAATATTGACCTCTACCTAAACACACCCTTCTGTTGTTTTTAGCATATTCACAAAGTTACTTTATCACTGTCAATTTTAGAATGTTTTCCTCTCCCCTAAGGGAAACCTGTTCCTATTATCAATCACTCTTTACTTCTCCAGTTCCAGACAGTCATTAACTTGCTTTCTGTTTTTATTCTGGACATTACTTAGAAATGCATATAGTGTGTCTATCTAATTGTCTTGTCAATTCATGTGAAGAAATCAGCTGCAATTTTGAGAGTGATTCTGAGTAATCTACAGATTAGTTCAGCATGCTATAGTCTTAACATTGTTAAATTTTCTTCTCCATGAACATGGAATATTTTCCCATTTAAGACTTCTTTAATTTATTTTAGCAATAACACTAGCAGTTGTCCGTGTACAAGTCTTAACACTTCTGAAATATTTCAATTTCCAGACTTTTCTTGTCTTTACTTGCCTTTCTTCTCAGTGTCCCAGTCTTTGTGAATTCAGGTGTTTAAAAAAAAAAAAATCCTTTATTGTCAATTTGATGTCAAGAATCAGGGATAAAGTCATAATTTAAAATTCTTATTTTTTGTTATATGACAGTTCCACTTACTCTATTTCTGGTCAGCTTTGGAGATTTGAGAACTAATTTATGACATTTTGAGACCTAATGCCTTTTAGAATTCTTGTTTTAGCCTTCTAAATCTCCTCATTGAAAATAAATTATATACACATTTAGTACTAGATTTTTCATCTGTAAAACAGAAAACCATTGCGTTCCATAGACCTTTTAACTTATCAGTACGAAGAACTGATTGATCTCTATTATTTCATTGTTCTTTACTTTTAAATGGGAGATCAAATCTCAATTACATTACCTTTTCTTATATCTCATTCACATAATGCTGCTTTATAGCATTGACTCTTTGGCTTGAATGTTTCCCCAAAACAAGTCATTCAGAATTCACTGAGTTACACAACTTCCCACCTTCATCATAGTTTTTCCCCAGTGTCATTTAGTAACATATTAAAAATGTCACTGGACAATTACTTTTTCTTCAGTTTTAAATGATGATTATGAATTAGATTTATTTTCATCAGTACATTTGAAATTCCACCATTTAAGTGAGAGTCCCTGCAAAGTACTTGTCATGGTGAAAGATAACATGACTAGAAATGTCAAGACCAGCTGGAAATCCATGTGTCATTGTCCTTTTATTCTGCATCAGGACCTTTCCTCCCTACTTGCTGCCACTGGCTGTCTGTTGCTCCAGTAGCTTTAGTGGTTTGTAGGTCTGCCCGGAGATCCTATTGCATTTTGGCAGCCTAGGTGAGTATTAACATTTCCACCTTTGCCATATGTCCTAGAAAGCAGTCACACACTGCATGGGACACAGAATCTCTGGGATTAAGAGGATAAACATGAATCAGGTTGATGGAATTGCCAAGCATTTTCGTACCTTAACTTCAAGTTTTGTGATAAACTCTATTTTGCTTATACCTTTAGGACTCTTAAAGATCAGGAGTTAAAATGCTTGGATTTCCTCCTCTAATCCATGAATTCATCCCTAAACAGCCATCCACAGCTGACAGTGACACTGTTCAAAAGCTGTGTCTCATCTTATTTCCATTTTCCTGTGTCCTTAAAATAAAAGAAAACAAAAGCCTGTTCTTGCCATGTCCTGCAGCAATATCTTACACCAAACTTGCTTGACACAACTTGTCCCTACCAACCAGGGCCCCTTTGCACCTATTCCCAGTTCTGCCTCTCATCCACCTGTTCTACCTGTCGTCAGTGTTGTCTGCCCTTTTTATCTGTTCTTCTTTCAGCCTATGTTCCTTCTGACCTTCTACCTTTCTGGCGTACTGGGGCTCAGTCAGACATAAGAGCAGGGTTACTGAGAAGTTCAGGAGGAGCTCGAGGAATAGGGGTTCAGATGAAGTATTGGGGAGTATTGTAAGGCAGGATCCAAGTCCGCACTAATGGTGGACCCTGAAATATTTTTATAAGGATAAGAGTGAGGAAATGAACTGCTTAGGGGCAGGGAGAGTTGGTCCCTCTTCGTAGATGAGGTCTTTGTTTTTTACAGGACTGATTTTTAAAAAATTTATATGTTTTCTGCTTTTAAAAGTAATCTAGCTACATTCCTTTATCCCTGAAGACAATCTGGACTATTTTTTACAACCCTAGTAATTATGCATTTGTTTATTTGTTCCTGTGCTATTGATGCTTATATTTCTGAAATATCTATGCATGATTATCTCCATCTTTTTCTTCAGGTATTTTTTCATGTTATAATGTGTCATATTTCTTGATTAACATTTAATATTTATAGAATATTTACATAACACTATGATATAATTGCTTATTAAACAAATAAAACTCTAGGATACTCAGTTCTCTTGGAACTACAAGAAACTACAGATATTTTGGTAGTGTATGTATATCTCATGCATTATTTCCAGTGCAGTGTTTGGTACATATTTATTTTTCCTTTTTTACCAGAGGTGAAATATTGAAGTGGACATTTCTGTATTTTCTCTTGCATTCCTACAAAATATCATATTACTTACACATTTCTTTCTTTGGACACTTGCATGTTTTCAGTGATACAGTAGACATTTTGAGGCATAAAATTTCCTACTTGGAATTACTTTTCAGGTGGGTTGTTAGATGTAGAATTACCAAGGAGATGAGTTTTTTTTCCCCCAAGACTTTTCAAACCTATCACCAAATCACTTCTAAAAAGGTTATAGCAATTTGTGCTCTCACCAACCGTGTATAAGAGTCTTCATTCCGTGTACTCTTTCTAACATTATCACCACTTAAATAGTTATTTGCTGTTTTGGCAGGAAAATAATGATATATCATCTTCCTCTTTGACTACTAATGAGGTTCACATTTTGTTGTTGTTGTTGTTTATTAGATATTCAATGTCCTGATTTTGAAATTGTCTGCAAAGGCAACCTTTCTCTGCTGCCCTCGATTTGCACTGCTTTGAAGTCACAGTGATGTGTCTTGTTTTTATTTAGTTAATTATTTTTATTCAGAGGTTGTGGTTGAAGCCCAATCCCTAGGCTCAAGTTCTAAGATGAGCTTTGCAAAATGATTTGCCACCAGCCTACCTGCCAGCCTACCCATTGTTTAAAATAAAAGCTTCATGTGACTCCCAAATGCATTTAAAATAAATCAATTAAAACATAGAGTATAGTAATTTTCTTCTGAGCCTGCAGAATTAAATTTTTCTTTTCACAGTTCTCCCCCATTTTTGTTCCTAATGTATGACTGTTTTAAAATACAACTTCTATAAATACTTGCTGTTTTCTCTCTTCCAAACCCATTAACACACAGTATAGGGTTCTGCTGTATTCATAGGATGGCTCTTCCCCTACAAAAACACCAGTTCCCCAAGGATGATGCTCCATTCCCCAGGGATAAAGAGAGAAAGGAGAGGATTTCTATGAATTTCAGCAGGCCCATTACCCTTTTCTTAGTGGAGTCCCAAGGTCTTGCTTAGAAAAGAGCTGAAATAGCAAGACTGACTTCTTCTAAGAAAAGGAAAAACAGTACAAATTGCTTTTGGCCCATTTCCTTAGGTTAAGTAAAAGGGCATATGCTCCAGGCAGCAGTCCTCTTAACTCATAGTGATGGCCTGTCCTTTGCCCTTCTTGGCCTGCTCTAATTAGCCTTCATTGTTGTTAAATAAGGGGCCATTTTACTGCCTTTTCAGTGATATTCTTGTCTAACAAGAAGACTTCTCAAGTTGGTCGTTTACTTCTTCCCTGGACTCACTTTATGGGTATTCCTGTGTTCTTTATCTTTATTTTCATTTTCAATATAACATCAGTTCCTCTGTTGTTTGCCTTGCATGAATTTTTCACACGAGCATGACAATATGCTCCTTAAATGGAGTACATATTACCTGTTCACGCACCTAGCCTGAGCCTGGATGCGTGAACTTTTCTCATTGGGGTTCCTTAGTGCTCAGGCTCTCAGCATTCAAAACTCTATTTTCTATTTTCAGTTTGATATTTCAAGTGAAGCACAGTGCTATGTTGCATCTGGGTTGTAATAGCTCACTTGTAAGTCTTCATGGTTGAACTATTTTGACCTGAAGAAAATCAGTGATCTGAGTACCTACTAGGAGCATGGGGCTGCTATAAGCTGCTTCTTGTTTTGGAGCTGGTCTTTGTCTCCTGAGGAGGAGACCTGCTGCATCAAGGAGAAATTTGAAGATAGTGTTACACCTTTCTCTTCCATCCTCTTCCACCTTTCTCTGCTGACTGCAAGGGTAGACAGATGGGAAGTTCTAACTTGTGCTAGTCACCAGCAATCTTCTCCAACTTCTTGATGAAAGAATGAAAACACACACCTTGAGAGGAGGGAAAGAAGTTAGGTCAGCCACTAAGTACCACCTTATGGTCTTGATGTACTGGTTTCATATGCAGCTGTTCCAGTTACTCAAAAGGCGAAACCTCTATTGCATGAGACAAGAAAATTTCATGTGATGGGAAGAAGTCCTGGTTCTCACAGCCTCAGCCCAGTGCCTGATCAATATTTTATGTTACTCAGGGAGTGGTCCGAGAATGTCATCTCATAAGGAGAAGATGAGACAGAGGCAGCTGCTCCTGAGTCTGATGGGATTCTAAATATTCATGTTTTCCAAAGTGTTCACATTCATAAATAGACACTTTACCACTTTACTAATCACTCTTCTAGTGCAAAATAAGCATTATTTAGCTGTTTTATTGAACATCACCAACTTAGCATCTAAATTTCAGCAATTATCATTCACGAATAATTTAGATTTCTGGGCAAATGGAAGAAGATACAATATCATCATTATTGTATTTGTTCAGTTTGTGTAGTACATCCTTTGAGGACTCATTTGGAAGCATTATGTATTCTGTAGATATAAAATGGATTGAAGAAAATATTGGACTTTAGCGTTTTCCTATAGAGCGTATATTCCAAATTAATACAAGAGACATTCAGGCATTCAAATATAGTGCTGGAAAAAGTAGAGTTAGTAAAAGAATGCAATTTCGCAGCTCATTTACGGGGGAAAAATAGTGATATGTCTCACACTGTCTCTCATCCTATAATTCTACCAGACTTGTAGTGGCTTAATGGAAGAAAATATATGTCCTGTGTTTCTTAAAATGGCATTAACTTAGGAGTATATATTTAAAAGTCAGAGAGGTTCCATAATATTGTTAGTTGCCAGCCTGGGAAGCGAGGAATTGCAGTTCATGGAGATAAGACAGTCCCCAAAGCAAACACCCTTCAGGGCACACGCATATCCCTGGCCATACACATACTGGCCCCTGCTGTGTGATTGCCTGTTTTGGCGCCATTCTTTTTTTTTTTT